>JAPTHN010000106.1:276054-876054 GCA_026936325.1 Platynereis dumerilii | reverse complement strand
ATTTATTTGGATGTATGCATGACAGCAGCAAGAATCTGACCATAAGGTTGACTTAAGCTGTTATCCATGTAAACCATCAAGTCATACTTCACACTTAGTGGTCATATAACCTGATTTACAGACTCATAGATTGTGAAATTATGTTTAATGTCAGTTTATTTGACTATACAGTTGTTTCCTGTGGACAACTCATGTGCAATGCACTGTGCTTTTTGCTTTTTTGGACTTCTGGAATTCCAATAATTAATCTAGTTCAGGGAAGAAGATTACAACCCATCTTGAAGATTTTAACTGTATTTGATTAGATTATATTATTCATTTTTGTATCAGCCATCTTGAGTTTTCAATTGATAATTTTTACTGGACGTGACTTGATATCTGCCAGAAACTGTTGCTGCATGGGTCTTGCATTGAGCCTGATGTCTTAAATACAAAAGCACTTTCCATCTTTGTCCCTACCCCTTCCAACTGCGACGCAATACTTTTTTGGCTTGCCGTTCGTGAACGTCAAGCCTTTGGAATCGGTAAAACGGAAGATCGCCGCGAAATGACAGGGATTTCGAATCGGTCGATCGCATTTTGTATTGCTCAAGTCGAGTCAAGTTGACACAAAACATGCGTGCCAAATCATGCCACAAGCGTTCATGCATACAACCACTCCCACACTCCGAATACTTGAAGAAATGGTATCCCCAGGTAATGTTTTCGTTGACAAAACCGCTGTCATGATCAGATTTTTATCATAACGCACGACGAAAATCACCGGGGGTTGATGTCATCCGCGATCTGATTGGCTGGAGATCTTGTTATAAGGACACATGTGATTGGTTAGAGCGTGCTCGCAGCGCCGCCTGCCGTATTTGGAAGCGTCTGGCATTAAACCAAAGATTTATATCATCATCAAACTAGGTACATAGGCCTATATCAGTACGTGAAATGCCCTGGAGCCAAGATTGGCATGTGTGGTCTCATGTCTGCACATTAATCAAACTGCATGCTTGTGTGAAAATTCCAGAGAGACCATTCAGACCACGAAATGGAGTCCAAAGACAACAACAACATGACTCTCCCAGCACTGGCAGCAGGTTGGTCTGACAGACAGTCATGTGACAAGGGCCAGTGTACATTGATTGTATGTTTCATGAAACTGCTGTAGGGGGGTCTGGAAATGGTGGCTGCTTATCTATTGGTGTATGTAGCAGCCAAATTTTCATGCAAACCGGGTTGTTGTGGGTCTGGGGTGAGGCTCCCTGTGGATGATTTCTCTGTTGCTGTGTGAACTCTTCATGTAGAGCATTCAAACTGATGGCTAATATCTTTAAATACCTCCAACCACATTCACAAAATCATGATCCTCTCACACAAAAGTGTCATCAGTATTATCATCTGATGCCTATGGAGAGGCAGCTTGCAATTTAACAAGAATCACATCAACACCATAGACCTGGCAACGTAGCAAGTGCAAATCATAACATAATCTTAACAAATACCTTTTTTTAAAGATGTCCACAAAAGCTGTTATCCTCTTTTCTGTTCCTCTCAAATGCATGTCTTGAAGTACACTGAATTAAGCCACCAAGGCTGGTCTTTATATACTGTGTCAGAGTAGGCATGTAATGTCTAATGATTGCAATTACTCAATGAGTTGTGTGTCAGGTGAAAGAGAATTCCAACTAATTGCATTTGGCTTGGCTTGAGTTGGCAGGTGGTGTCAAATGATTGCAGTGTCTGAATGAGCTGTGTGTCACAGAGAATTTCAACTAATTGCATTTGGCTTGAGTTGGCAGGTGGTGTCTAATGATTGCAATTACTCAAGGAGCTGTGCCAGTGTCTAATGATTGCAATTACTGAATGAGCTGTGACACAGTTAAAAAAAAATCAACTTATTGACATTCAGGATTTACTCAAAGTTTACATTTACTCCAATTGATCTGATGATAGAATAATTTTATTTTTTTTTATTTTTTATTTATTTTTTATTTTATTATTTTTTATTTTATTTTTTTTTATTCATCCCCCAGATTTGGGGAAAATTTGTATATAACACATACATATACAATCATGATGATAACATCAAGATAACAAAACATAAGATCAACCCAACTATAACAGGATAAAAATAAAGTATAAAATATAAACCATGGCACTAAAGATGTATAACTTGAAATAAAACTCTAAAATGACCTTGTCAACAGATTTGTAAGGATATGTTCGTCAGACTGCGGTTTGATATAATTATCGTGAAAAAGTAAATGGCGTAAGGAGTCAACAACACCTGATTCCTCTTTACAATCATAGGAAATTCTACACTTGAAAGCAGTGTCAGACGCAATAGACATAGGGGAAAACCCCATAGATACAACCTTGTCTAGAATAGTATTTTTATAGGTACTACCATTTATCATATAATGTTGAAGAAAATTAATTTGCATTTGTGAAAGAGGTGACTCGACATTAAATATTCTATTATAAAAGCCCAGTGTGTTTCTTACAACAACATCATCTATTATTGGAATTTTTAGGGCTGACAAGAGCTTGGAGTGATGATTTCTCTTACTGAGACCTAACACATTTTTGATAACATTTGTCTGTGTTGATCTTAAACTCTGCAGGTCATTATTCGACAGTGGTATACATTCTGACCCGTACAATAAGGTTGGAGCACCAACGGATTTCCAAAGATAACATTTGACATCAGTGTGCAAACCTGGATAAGTCATACCACAACATGAAAGTTTATATAAGCTTTTTCTACAAGAACTAATTCTATTTTCTATATATATATGCAATTTATATGAACATTTTTTATCTACAGTAACACCAAGTATTTCTAACTGATCTACATTTGTTATTGCTTCGCCATCTAAAATAGCTGAAGGTGTATAATTTAATAATTTTTTACCCATACATATTACATTTGTTTTCTTTAAACCAAATTTGAACCTCCACATTTTAGAATATACCATACACTCATTAATAAGGCACTGTAGTCCAGTGCAAGTGGATGCCACTAAATTCACATCATCTGCATAGGCACACGAGTTAATTTTTTGGTTAAACACTCGAATTCCGGCATTAACATTTGAAAGATTCACCATTAGATCGTTTAGATATATGTTAAATAGAGTAGGAGAGAGTATGCTCCCCTGCCTCATACTCTTAGATATTTTAAACTTCTCGCTGACATTTGAATTCCATCGTACAATGGCATTAGAGGAATTATACCAATTATATAAAAATAACCAGAAATTATCTGACATAGTACCTAGCAATTTGTACAGTAAACCTGAATGCCAAATTGAGTCGAAGCATTTTTCAGCATCTAAGCTACACAGAAATACAGGTGAACCATTTTGATTGAAATATGAGATTGAGTCATTCATGAGACTAGTTACAAATGAAGTACCTTTACCTGACTGAAAACCAAACTGAGTGTTATATACATCAAAATTCGGAATTAAAAATAATTCCGCTATTTTACAAAATACTGAACTCAAGGTAACAGGCCTATAGCTTTCAACATTATCAGGACTAAGTGTTGGCTTTTTAATAAGAGGTATCAGGATACCAGTACTAAAAACAGTAGGAACAACACTATAAGTAAACATGACCGAAAGTACATCGGCCAATACCTTACATAGGTTATCTGAAAGACCATGACGCAAATGCCAATTCAATTGCATTTACATTTTTGCTATGATTTTTCTTCAAATATGCTTTTGGCAGAACTCAACACAATTAAAGTGAATAAATCCTTTATTTTCATTGATAAAATCATAAATGTTATTAAAATTATTTTGATTATTACAATTTAGCCTTGTACCTTTAATTAACCATCCCTTCCCTTCGAATCTGAAGTGATTGATTTTTACCCTCGGCAATGTATATTGCCGTCGGGTATTGTAGTTAGTATGGCAAATTTTTGTCGGGCGGGCGGGCGGGCGGCGTCACACAATGTGTATTGGCCTCTGTGCCTAAACTATTACATCCATATGTATGAAATTTGACACATGAATGGGTCTTATAGTGTTAATGTGGCTTCTGGAGTTCATATTTATGTAATGACTACAGTTTTTGTAAAATATTGAAAATTCGGAAAAATTAATTTTTTTCGTTTCCGGACCAGAACTCGGAAACAGTTATACCTATGAGCATGAAAATCTACCATAACATGTATTAAATACCCTAGTTGTGCCTTTTGAGGGTCTGAATGCTCTAACTAAAATAGATTTTAAAGAATAAACCAAAAATGTAAAAAAATTGGGTTTTTTCAAACCTCTGTAATTTCCTCAATTTTGGAGTTAGACATTTGAAATTCAGAATTTAGTTGTCTAAAATATAGCTCTTTTACATGCTTGAATCGTTTAGAGGGTCTATCTTACGAATTTTGCATAAAAACCAAAATACTGGAAAAATGTGTATTTTTTTACATTTTTCTTAAATTTTGGTCTCTCACACCAAAACAGTGATAACTATATTGGTAAAAACCAAAACGTATTATAGTTAAACCTATTAAGAAGGAACTTTTTTTGCCATTATGTAGTTGATGCAATATTTTAGGTCGACAAAACAAGTTTAAAATTCACAAAAATGTGAAAATATCAACTTCCTGGCCATTTCGTCTTTAATAAAATCATGCCATGCTCTTGAATATGAACAAAATGAATAGACATGAATGAAATACATGGTTTTCATGCATATATCTGTTACATCATCATATATTTGAACATAAAAAGACAGAAATTGCTAAAAATTGGCAAAAACTATAGGCCTTTCAATTTTCGCATTTCATTCAATTTTGGTTCTTGGTTACTCAAAGAGCCATACAATGTGCCCCAAGTATATTTTAAAATTTTTTATGTGCATGTAGTTTGTGCAATTTTTAGGCCAACAGAAGAAGTTTAAAATTCACAAAAGGTGAAAATATCAACTTCCTAACCTTTTCGTTTCTAATAAAGTCATGCAATGCTCTTGAATATGAACAAAATGAATAAACATGAAAGAAACACACAATTTTCATGCATATATCTGTTATATCATTATTTTTGAACATGAAAAGACAGAAATTGCTAAAAATAGGCAAACAACTGTAGACCTTTGAATTGTCACATCTCAGTCAATTTTGGATCTTGGTTACTCAAAGTGCCATACAATGTGCCCTAAATATAATTTTCTCATCACATTCCTTCTCAGAATTTATGTGGTTAAATATGATAAATTATATATATTATATATATACAAATATGCTTTATGCACATACTATGTAGTTCTGACTCAGGGGGCTTTACCATTCTAAACTTTTGATAAAGAAATCTCAAAACCCCCTTTTGCTCAAATCTAACCTCAGTGATGTGAATTTAAAAAGGAAAGAAATTAAATTAGTGTCAGCCTGCCTTTATTTATAATATTGCATGAAAACTAAATGTGTTCAAATCATGATTGCAGAAATGATTCCACTAAATACAGGGTTATTTAGAAATTTACTTGGCATGCAACAAAACCTTAATTCTATGAATTTCAATATTTCATTTTATATCCAAAGATATTTAATGTTGGATAAATCTGAATTTTAATTAATGACAAAACTCATCCCAAGCATATTTTGGCACCTTGAAGACAATAAGTGTCACTGCTTTGTTATGGAACAGGGTGCAGCTTTTGTTGAATGGACATTATGTAACATGATGTCACTAATCCTCTCCAATGACAAAACCCAAGAACAAAAGGGAGAGTACAGAAGCAGTTAAATAGCACCCCTATATTTCTTACAAAATTCCCTTTTTTCTTAGAAATATGTTCAAACTGCATTGATAGCCTTAGTTTTTTTAATCTTAAACATTATAATGAAATTTCCAATTTAAATCAGAAATATAGGCAGAGTAGAAGTTGAGATATGACTTTTTATATCCCATGCAGGCTTTTCTTTGCCTTTTCAGCTATTGTTATACTAATACAGCCAAGTTTGGACATCATTTAACCTTTTTGGGGTCTTAAAAGTAGTAAATGTATTAGTCTTATTAAAAAGTATCTGCAGGCCACACATTGTTTTCAGTTTAATATTTAAAATAGATAGATTGGATAGATAGACAACCTATCTAATATTTCTGTTTTTAGGCAGGCCTTTATTCTATTCATAATTTATGATAAGATGATAAAGGTAGGATAGGTGGATAGATAGACAGATAGATAGACAGATAGATAGATAGACAGATAGATATAGATATAGATAGATAGATAGATAAATAGCCGGATAGATGGATTAGGTGTTTTAGATTAGGTGTTTAAATGACTGAAGATTGCTTGACTGATTGGACCGATTGAATGAAAGAATATTAATTGATTGGTTGATTGTTTGATCATCTATAATTATGTAATCTAATACATCCAGAGAATCATGGATGGATGGATGATTGGGACTTTACCTCCTGTATGTATGCACTTGGTAGGCTAATTAGGACAGGAGGAGGACATAGCAATGGGGTGACCCTTTTATTTCATTGCGACATCTCTTTTCAGTACCTTGAATCTGTTGAATGCTAAGGCTGGGAATTTGTCAAAATTAGATACAATAAAACATCATATTAAATAGAGAAATGGACATTTCATTCATCTAAAAACACTTTCTGTCAGCCAGAAAGAGTGAGGAAGCTTGACAGAGTTGAGCCACTTTTCATGTTCTTGCACCTCCAGATGACCATTATGATTATACAAACATGCTTGATATACTTGTAAAAATGTTGGCCCAGCTCTCCCCATCAAGTGGGAGACTTGGGCCATACAAAGGGAGACTGGGTCATCTAAATATGACTGGGTTGGTAAAGCTGTGGTTGAGGGTCATAATCTATCGCCAGTATGTCAATTGATTTATCCGGCTTCAGAATAGCCTGATGAATAGCCGAGGGTATGCTGCCGCGCAGCCTATGTTTTGGGTTAACAATATTTTGGTTTCCTGTTTCTTTTTGGTTTGTCCAAACCAATTGCATGTTTGTAAATGTTATGATTTCAAACCATATATTTCAAATATGTTGGCCAAATATAGTGCACAGTCAACATCACTCTACAAAATAAACAAAATGTTGTCATAATTTGTGGCTTATTACTTCTAAAATGGCATATTTTGATGATGTCTGTTAGGAAGAGAATGCTGTGATACTATAATTTTGTAGAGTATATATTCCCGACCTACACAGTTATATAATTTTCAGACTTCTTAAGAATTTCAGCTTTTTCTGGTATTTCTCTATGCCAATTTATGTTTGTCAACTTGTCAAGTAGCGTTGTCATTTTCTTATTATAAAAGGCATTACACGTTTCATTCAACTTTTGAAAGTCGATTTTAGAATTTCCCATTAATGCATTTTGAACATTTTGTGTACGTACTGCACTTGAAATTTTAAAACAATAGTATGAAAAATTCATGTAGCAGTTATGCATCATAAACTGTCATATTTTGAGTACACCATACATTTCCAAGCAACAGAATTCCGTGTTTTCCATACTAAATTTAGTTTAATTGATTGTAAAGCCTTTAATTACTTATGGAGAGTCCTGCATTGCTTGATTTGTCAACAAAACAAGACTTTTTCTAGGTATGGAAAACTATTTGGTTACATTTTTAAAGGAATTTATCTTCATTTATTGAGCTTAGAATGACAGTCAAACACATTCAATAAACTTGGCAGTTACAATAGGTTTAATATGACTCTGATTTAAAAGGTTTAACATATGTTGCAGAGATATCTTCAGTATGATTCAGTGTCTTTCAGATGCGATTATCAATTTATTTCATGCATATTTCCTTTTATTCAAAATTATGATAAGCATGTCTCTAGTAGCAACTATCACACCTGAATAATGCTATCATGCACTCCATGTTAGTCTCACTGCCCCTTGAATATAATACCGACACGGCAAGCTTTGAATCCTCGGATTCTTGTTTGTAAATCAACTCATATGATATTTTCTTATTGATCAGTTGAATGCACGCAATCATGGAATAGCGTCATACAACATGAGGCGGTGTCACCTCCAGACCATGATCCCAAATCTTTAATGCATACATTCTTGTGAAGCTGTGTTTATGATGCCATACACATGTGGAATTGTGAATCTACTTGTATTGGATACGTGCAGGATTTTGTGTGGTTTTGCAAACCATGACCAAACATGGTCCAAAAGGTAAATCTCTTGATTTTGTGGCACTGGGCTGAAAAACTCACTGTTGAAATCGTATCAGTTGTTCACAATTCAACTACCAATAATAAGGCCCCCTTCCCTGAGGCCTCAATGCTGCTTCAAGCACCATTTAAAAATGTTTTTTGCTCCATAAATCAAGACAGAAAAACTAATGCACATGACAAAGAAAAGATGTCTCAACAGAAACATTCTTAAATATTGAAAAAGAGTGAGCTTCTTAAGAAAAAGAAACCCAAAAAACTTTAATTTTAATAATCAACCGCAAAAATTAATTCAAATTGTGCCTTAAAGTTAGGGAGGACTACATGCCCCGCACTACTCCACGCTTCTTGGATATGTCTTTTTTGTGGTCATGTATGACATTCTCCCCACTAGGCGTTATTACAGATCTCATATAAGTGTGCCATGTCCAATGTGAATATATGCAAAGATGATGTCAGTATGTCAATACTGACATCATTAATTCGTTATCTTGGCACTCCCTGTGAGCACTTGAGACCACAGTTCAAGTTTTGATTCAAACTGCTAATAACAAATTATGCTTACTGGCTGGGTGTGAATAACAACATTAACTAATTGATCTGTCTTCATATGTGTAATTGTGCATGATGGTTTATTCAGTTGGAGCATGCTAGGTATTAGTCCCTCCGGTCAGGATCTAACTGACAAAAATGCATGTTAGGTTTTTCCAATGGTATAAGTATATTGGTGATGTCTAACAGGGATTAGAAACTTTCCAATGCAGACCAACATTTTAGAAGTTTCATGTGGATTTTTAATGATCTGAACAGGGAAGGTCCCAAGTAACACAGCTGAAGCTGTGAATATACCACCATGACATCAATATGCTCATACTGACATCACATGAGCACTGTGGCAGTTGAGAAGAACATGGCACACCAATATGAGATCTGTAATAACATGCAAAAATATTGGTTAACGCCCTGCCTTTGTAAGCTTAAAATTATCAAGGAGAGGCCTTTGAAAGCTGAATATTATCATGGTGAGGCCTTTGTAAGCTTAAAATTATCCTAGTGAGGTCATTGCAAGCTTAGAATTATCCAGGTGAGGTCTAACTACTACATAAACACAGGAAATTACATTACCAAAAACCTATATTTCAATATTTCAGTTACATTGAGTTACATATGCTCTTCTATTTATATATCAAATATAATATCATAGGTGAAATGCAAGATATATGTGATTATTTTTTTTATTACTGCATTCAAGTAACGCAGACATGGCGTTGTGTTTATTTCAGTCACGATATATGCTTCTCATGTAAATTGCTTTTTCCATTTATTGAAATAAGATTTTAATGTTTTGACAGAAGCATATAATTTTTTTTTTTCAATTGGAAATTGGTGTTTAATCATTGAAGTGACATTGATGGTTTTTCTGAGAGAATTTGTCGATTTTATTTACATTGTATGTTTTAGATTGGTGACTTCCGCTCTTTGTTAACTCTGCTTGCTTGAGCAGGAACATGTTCCGGAGGGCGAAATTAGCTGGAAATCCCAAAAAAAACTCTTCCACGTATTCAGCATGTTTGAGGTGGCGACTTGGCCATTGCTCCCACAATATGAAAATTAACATTGGAGAGACAACAAACCTGAATTCATGACAGAAATTTAAAAAAAATTGTTTGTCAAAACATTTATCAGGAACTATCATTTATCCTCTTTAAGCTTCATTCAGTGTCAGGTTACACCAGATGCGTCTATTGCATATGATAAATGGCACCTGACATGCAAGAAGATAATAATAATAGGGGAGACCGGGGTTAGTTGGCACTCTCATTTTTATTTTTGCTCTGGAGAGCAAATGGTACAAGATATTCACACCAAATTTTAGCATGTGATAGTGAGCGTGTTTAACTCAATGATCAGGCAAAGAGATATTGTAAATGATTATTGAAATTTGTGTCACAGACACAAACTTCCAGAAAAAATTTTGATTCAACTAACCCCGACCCCGGGGTTAGTTGAAGCGCCATAAAAATTTGGAGACAAATTCTTATAAAAAGGGTTTCCTTTGCATAACTGATATCCCTATGATGACCACCAGCTTCAGTACAACACTCATTTGAAAAGAAATTGTATACTGTAATTTACTAAATTTTTTGTCTATTTTTGGCAAAAAAGCTGATTTTTCCATATTTCCCTTTCAGGAATGCAAACATGCACTGTAGTAGTTCTAAACTGCAGTAACTCCAACTAACAATGACTTGCAAGGCAATTTGAACACTTGAAATGTATGTTACAGCCAACTCCACCATGCATGATTCAACTAACCCCATCACACCTGGAAAAAAATATTGTCTTATTTTTCAATCTTATCAAAGTCACACAACAAAAAGCTTCTGGGTGTGGATTAGGCATGGATTTACTTATTTAGAAATAAGGTTAGTTCACCTGGATTAAAATCATAGCTATACAATAACCCCCCTCGAAGATTGAGCAAACAAGTTACTAAAAACAAACTTTCTTGCCTACAGAATTAGCATTTTGAAATTTTGAATGAATAAAGGTATGATAACATGTGCCAATAAACAGGGTATCTACCAAAAGTACCAGTTTGGCCAAAAATTTAAAATAAAGCTGATTTTAGGCCAAGTTTCAACTAACCCCGCGATTCAACTAACCCCGGTCTCCCCTACATAACTGGATGATTTGATGACGATGGTATTATCATCCGATTGAGAGCCTGGGGCATTCCTTTTTTTATGATTGATTTGGAAGTGCCAATTTTGAAGGATTTAAACAAATTTTAAGTTCCCTGATCGTGACTAAACATTTGAATTATTCACCAGAGAATAATTATTGGCAAACCTGTTTCTTTATTATCGGGCTATGATTGAGTTGCAAAATAACATTGAGCACTGATAATGGAGTTGGATGCTGTTGTCAGCAGCACATATTCAGGGGTGACCATTAGAATTCAGGGGGGGGGAGGCTCGGAATTGTCCTTGACAGGAAAATTAATTTATTTTGACTGGAACGAAATCCCAAAATAGAATAAACTTAGATAAAGGTATACATCTGAAAAGTTTAAAATACACAGATTAAGTCATATACACACTCTTCCTGCTAGTTCCCCCATGGCCTTATTGGTAAGTGCGCTTGTCAACTGGCTTTGAGGGCGTGGGTTCAAATCTCACCCAGGGAACTCACTTTAGTCCAAGCCCATGGGACACTAAATGGAGGGGGGTTGTATCCAGTGTTCTATGCTGGGACAACTGAAAGACCCTGGACATCCCTGAATTAATAGGGTATGTTCCAAACTCCCAGTCTGCTGATCTCATCATCATACGGCGATCGCCTGCCTCTATATAGCCCACTAAGGTGCTGCAGAGGCGTAAAACACAAACAAACAAACACTCTTCCTGCTATCAGAAACTATCAGAGGTACGTGTAGCTGTTCAAACAAAGACATATCTTCATACACTAATATGTTTAAATTTACTGAGATATATTGCATGGTAATAGGCAATGTGCATCCAATTCTTAAATCCACAGCTAAATGTAATCACAGATGAGAAATCTAGCGTTTTAGAAAGTTAATCCTTTGTAAACGCATTTTGATCAATTTATCCTATTTTTTTCTCAAGTTTCGCTTCTTGTTTGTTTGGGTTTAACTGAGAGATTTAATCTTTCAAGAATCCTAATCTTGTCCTACTTCTTCAGAGATAGATCGATGTGCTTGATGGAAGAACACTTAAAAAATGTTCTGCAGGGCTTTATGACACTGATCAACAAAAAAAACTTTTCATCTGCAACTTGAGGAAAAATACCTCCATAAACATAAATCGAGCATGCTGATTCCAAATCTGAAAAAAGAATTTGTCTGGAACGTCTGGTTTTGAGTTAGGTCCTAGTCAATATTTGGCTGTATTTCGCGTGTAAAAGAAATATGTTCAAAGCTACTAAAATTTAGATTTATAAATCATCTTAGCAGTTGTATAGGTGATTTTGATAACCTGAGTCAAAATATGACCGAATCACTTCTATACAGTTCGAATTGGGTTTATAGAGGTATTTTTCCCCAGGTAGCAAGTAAGTAAGTGATGATTAATTTAATTACCCTGCACCCTTTGGGGTTATGTTGTACAAGTCGTTCTATTTGCGACCCATGACTTAAAATCCTGATTTCAGATCATTTAGAAACTACCATTATTTATCTTAAGTTTACTTGAATTGGTGTCAGGTTGCAACAGATGCATTAAACTCGCACATGGATCATTTAGGGGCTTGTAAAAACATCCATTGCTCATAAGATAAATGGCACCTGACAAGGCTGACATGCAAGAAGATAATGATATTACATTTCTTGATGAGTTGGTAATGATGGAATTATCATTTGATTGAGGGCCCATAGGCACACTTCATTGTTTTCAAAGTTGATTTCAAAGTGCTCGTTGGCAGGTTTCATGAAATGTGTCATGTTTATTAATCCTTTGTTGTCACTGTAAAATATGATTTGACACCAGCTCAAGTTAAATTTTTCTGGCTGTGATTCAGTTGTCAACTGACTGTTGGCTCTGATGATTGTTAAGCTAGGTACTGCTGCCAGTAAAATGGATGGATGGATTAACTGTCGACTAGGATATCTGAAGATCAGAGCACTTCCGAAGTAAAAGTTAAGATATATTCACCGACTTGATAAACTGGTTAAATTGTATTCGCCCGAAACAAAGAAGGATTACCTTGTATGGATATAAACATATATAATCTTCCAAATACAAGCTATTAAGGGACAGGCAACACTATCTGAAAACAATCAGAGACAACTGTTTACACAAAAGACATATTAAAATACCCTGATATGTTTAAAATGCAGTATATCATTTAGTCTGTGAATGAGAAATACCCATCAAGTACTGTTTGCAATAGTTTTGCCTAATCCACAGTTTCATGTAAGCAGGGATGAGAGGTCTTGTATTTTGAAAGTTAATCGCTTTGCAATGGATTAATCACTTTATCCTTTCAAGATTTCTTATAGTATTCCCTGGTGAGAAAAGAAACAGCAGCTGCTGCCTAACTGTATTTCTCTAGGATTTGAGAATGGCTCATGCTTGAACAGGACTGCAAAATTGTGAACTGCATTGAGATTGGCATTTTATATATAATGGACTTTAAAGTAAATAAAAACTTAAATTCATTTCACATTTACATACTTCAAGTTTATTTCTTTATGTTTAGAGGCATTACCCTTCCTTAAAGGGGTAAACAGTTTGTCAGAAACTGCGACACTGCAACAGTGTGGAAGCTGTAACCAAATGTAGTGAGGACTGTCGTGGCTTCTGGCAATGGTCTAACGAGATCAAATGGGTCGTTCTTATCCACAGTTTGTCTTCTCAAGGGGCAGCTGGGGTCCTTACCATCTAATGAAGATTGTGGATTCCTTCTCTTATATACATGCAATCATGTAATTCAGAGTCTGCTAGGGACATAGAGTTTCTAGAGCTCTCAAAGTGTACTCACTGTCTTGTTCCATTTACGGGGTATGTTGTTGTCCATGTATGTAGTAATTTTTATTGGCTTAGTAATGACATGGTGGACCTCCAAAGTTAAGGTGCCCATCATGCCCCGCTCTCCCCTATAGTAAGTATATCTCAAGTATGAAATGTTACTTGCAATGAGGATAAGACCTGGGTCCAAGGTAAAGTGCTAGGGTGAAGAAATTAATCATCTGGACCTGCTTGCCTGACGTTTCATCCTGAAGTTGTGTGGCAACAGAGCATCTTGTCTACTCACCTGGGAACTTTCTTGTTCAGAATCTGTTTTAAATCTTCTTTAAAAAAAGTACAGGAAGTACAGTACAAATTTCTAAATGTGGCTCAACTTAGCTGTCTATAGCTATTCATTACTAGTCTTATCCATATCTATCCATAACTGTCCCTTTCTATTTCTATGTATACACTAGAATCTCTTTACCCCTTGTTTAAACAATAGTAATTGTGGATAGCTATGGCTAGCTATGGATAAGTGTAGCTTAGTTTAGCTTGGAATGGCTATGGATAGATAGCTAAGACTAGATTTTAAATGACGAGCCACTTTTAGAAATTTGTACTGTAAGACTGCATCACCAACTCATCCAGCAACAGTTTTGTCACACAATCCCATAAATGACCTGGTTGCCCATCAAACCTTTAGACTTCAAAAGGAAGTGGTAGAAAGTTAACAAAGGGCAACCTAAATCAATGAATTCACTTGGAAAAACAAAGTCTGTCATTTCAATGATTGAAAAATTACATTTACTTAAAAGAACATTTTGCCCTTTTGGTAAAATTATGCATCTTCTCGTTAAATATTGAATCTTATTTCAATTTATAAGTGAAAAAAAAAGTCAAATATGAGACGAGAATCGTGATTGAAGTGGATACATGAAATAATTTTACAAAATGCTGCATGTATGTCTGTGTCATTTGGAATGACATAACTGAAAATCAACTTATTGCTTTTGGAGAATTCACATATTTCTTAAATTTCATATTTGATATAACAACAAGAGCATTTATCAATATATAGAATTCATATTTATGTCTATCATTTTTACCTTCAGCGAACGAAGTTCGAAGAAGGTATTGTTATCACTTTGGTCAAAAGTTGTCCGTCCGCCGGGCGGGCAGTCGGCGGCGGGCGGATAGACAGTTTCCGGGCCAGAACTCAGCCCCTATTACATGTACATGGATGAAATTTGGTACACATGTAGCCTGTATGGTCTAGTTGTGCCTTTTGATGGTCTGATTTATGGAACTTCCGCACTTTTTGAAATATTGAGAAAAATATACAAAAAATATTTTTTTAGTTTCCGGGCTGGGACTCAGCCCCTATCAGACGTACAAGGATGAGATCTTTTACAAATGTAGCCTCTATGGTGTACCTGTGTCTTTTGATGGTCTGACTGATGGATATTCTATACCTTTTGAAATATTAAGAAAAATTAAAAAAAATTTTGTTTTTTTCATTTATGGCCCCAAAGTTGGCCATTATTGCATTCACATGGATGAAATTTGTTACACATGTCACCTATGTGATAAAGTCGTGCCTTTTGTGGGTGTTAATCATAGATATTCTATTCCTTTTGAAATATTGACAAAAAACATCAAGATTACTATTTCTGTTTCCAGGCCAAATCTTGATCATTATTGTATATCCACAGATGAAATTTGATGCACATCACCTATATAATGTTATAATGCATTTTGATGCTCTGATTGATAGTTATTTTTATTTATTTTTGAAATATTGACAAACATTTAAACAAATGCAAATAAATATCTTTTGGTTTCCAACTCTCAGCTCACAACCTCTTTCTTGTTTACGCATGAAACTGGTCCATAATATGTTTCAATTAGGCCTTTCCATGGTTAAACGTACCCTGGCAGGCAGACGGGCTTATGAAAGGACAGACAGCATAGATAACTTCAGGCCAAGACCAGACCACTACTGCATATACTTACACTTGCTTCACATCACTTTTATGGCGTAATTGTGTCCCTTTCTAATGGTGCTTTTTCGCCGAAGGTTTGCTGCTGTGCAGCCTATGTTTTATTAAGATATGATTTCGTATCCAAATAACAAAAACCTATGTCAAAAAGTTAGATATTTCACATCTGGGCATGTAAATAGAAGATCAGTGGATCTAATATTTTCTTGGCTTTTTCATAATTGTTGCTGTAATGATAACATAGTACAATTTTGTGTATGCAGCAGATTTATTTTTGTGCTTGATGTGGCATGGTCCTGGATGCTCAGTTTTGCTGACAACAAGCAAAATGTCCTGTGTTGTAACATGTCATAAATTTTATTATGACGACAGAAAATCTTCTGCTTCTGAAGAGTCAGTCTGCTTTCCTCCTGGGAATCTGAAGCTGAAGGACGGTGCTGCCTCCTGGCACACAAGGTAAAATGACAAGTGCTGCCACCACTGCACAAACCCATTTCAGTCCCTGAAATTTGTATATTTTGAACATGATATGAATTTGAGATAAGATCTGTCATTCACAATGCATATTTAATTTCTGGACATTTATAAGACGCCATCATAACTCATCATTTTTTAAGCTTCCTTCGGCATAAGGTTGCACCAGGTGGGTGAAATTCACACATGGATCATTTTGACCTTGCAAAAACACCTATTGCTCACAGATGTATAAGTAGTACATTTGCATGCAACATTGCAGGAGGATGATTTTATTCATTGTCTGAGTGATTTGATAATGATGTGATCATCGTTATATTGAGCTCACCATAGAAGAGCCTTGTTTGAATGTTGGCATGAAAGGTGCTCGTACGGAGATTAAGATAATAAACACTAGTGAAGGATTTTCACTCAGAGAGGTGCCAAAGCAATAGTAATGTAAGTTATGATAAATGCTATATTTGAGATGAAAACGACATGGTTGAATTATTTATAAGCTCTAGATCTATCCCTGAAGCTCAAAGTCACATGTCGAAATGAGTTATAAATGATAGTAAAAAACTGGCTATCCGATATATACATTTAGTGTTATTTAATTATGGCAATGAAGGTTTTGACGCATCAGGGGAAAAATGCTAAAAATACATAGTCCACAAAGGCGAAGGCCTATACAGTGATCCCTTATTCAGTGCAGTTATATTTGCTACTTGGGCCAATTTGATTTTTGGTTTCTTCACTGAAGTCGAAGTTCTAAGGATTGACTATTAATACATATATCTGGAATCTTCCAAATACTACATTTTGAACTATATGAATAACAATTAGATACAGCTACTTATTACACAAAGACATATCTGAGAACATTAATATGTTTGAAATTCAGTAATGGATTGCATGGGAAAAGGCAATATGCACCAAATTCTTAAATTCTTGGTTTAATGTAATCAGCAATGAGAAATCTTGCATCTTAGAAAGCTAACCTAATGAAAATGCATTTAATCACTTTATCCTTTTAAGATTCCCAAGATATTTTTCTTCGTCAGGCTGTGCTTCTTGTTTGTTTGAGTTTAACCAAGACATTTAATTCCCCCAAGAATTCTTATTTTGTCCTGTCACTCCAGAGATAGATTGGTTTTCCTAACAGAAGAACAATTAAGAACGAACTCTGCAGTCTGCAGGGATTTATTATGCATATCTTTTATTGCTAGCTCTGATCCCTCACTTGCCTTGCATAGGCACTGATACACGGGATCAGCACATACCATTTTGAAATTGAGTCAGGGACCAAATACCTGTACCAAGTGGAACAGCAAAACACATTATCATGAGCTGATGCAATTAGTAATTCATCAACTATCATTTTGCACATTTCTTATTGAAAACAACTTACTTCGTTACCAACAATCCTTTTTGCTGAATCAGACCACACATGAGATCCTTAAGTTATTTTAAGGCATTTTTGCCTTGTCAAGCTTCTTAATGACTATTAATTCCTGGCAATGATATTTTGATCTGTTACAATGTCACATCATTAATTTGCTGCGTCATAGTTTCTTAGGAATTAATGAATGTGACATTTAGTGATTATGGAGATTAGACACAATCAGTTGCAATTCATTATCATGTCTAATTGTCTATGTTTTTGATGCCTCATTTAGTAAAGTAGATCATTCTGATGAAGAATGAGGTTAATTTCAACAGATTAGTTATTTTAAGCTGTCGACAAGGTCTCCTTGAATTAAATTTGGATGGTGTTAAGATGAAAAAATGTAAGAATGTTATGTTATAAAATGTCTAGGGCAGCATCTTAATAAGTGCGGTGATAGGCAAAAGCTCAAATGATATCTTTTCCACAGATTTCAATGTTATGAGAGGTGCCCTGCGCCAAGTGGATAAGGTGCTTACCTGCTGACTCCGACTATGCAGGTTTGATGTTTGAGGCAAGTCACAAAACATGCATGAG
Organism: Platynereis dumerilii; assembly: GCA_026936325.1. Lineage (NCBI taxonomy): Eukaryota > Metazoa > Annelida > Polychaeta > Phyllodocida > Nereididae > Platynereis > Platynereis dumerilii. The sequence continues at coordinate 857,966 of JAPTHN010000106.1, read as the reverse complement.
TAAATGGAAAAGTGTACTTTGAAATATCCATAGTTGAAAAAGGTTCATAGATAGATAAGTGCAGCCCTCTAAGCCCAGTTCTGGGCACTCACGAGGGTTGATTGATGAGATGGAAGAGAGAGCGGGAGTCCTCAACATGTTACACATTTACCCCATGTGAGGGACCTTTTACTTGCCCAGCACAGACACTGATACAAGGGGCCGCCAATTTAACGTCTCATCCGAACGACATCCAGCTGGGATTTTGCTCATAAAGGTCCATTGAAAATTTCGGGTTCCCCACCCGGGGTTCGAACCCATGCAGGCAAAGACCTTCAGCGGAGCAAGCGGGAACCTTAACAATCCTCACAAGGGTGCATAAACTCTGATCAGATAGACCTTTTCTATCTGATATACTACAAAATGTATAAAAACTTAAATATATATTGGATTCACAACCTTTAAGTTGCTTTCCTTATGTTTTAAGACATTGTTGTAACCTGAAGAAGGATATAATTTGTCGCCAATAGCCATACTGCAACACCTGTAAGAGCTGTAACCAAACATAGTGAGCAGTGTTGTGCCTTCTTGCAATGGTCTAATGATATCAAATGGGTTGGTTTCATCCACAATTTGTCTGCTCATGGGACAACTGAGGTCCTTACCATCTAATGAAGAATGCAGGTACCTTCTATTTGTAATCATGGAATTCAGAGTCTGTTGGAGATGTAGAGTTTCTGCCACTCACAAAATAATGATCCTTCCTGTCTTTTTGTACTTAAGTAGGGAATGTTGATGTTCCAGGTATAGACTGTAGAACAGAGTAACAGCTGGATCAGTGAGTGGATCTGTAATTTTCTAAGAGAATGAGGCCTCCATTATAGTATAAGGGGTAAGACACTAGAATGTTAATAGCTGGCTTCGGTTCTAGTTCTGGCTCAACAAACCTAGTTGTGGATCTTTCATCCTGACGTGTAACAAGAGTGTACATACTGTAGTCTAAGAAGCTGTAACCAAACATAGCAAGCAATGTTGTTGCTTCCTGCAATGGTCTAACAAGATCAAATGGGTCATTCCTATCCACAATTTGTCTGCTCAAGGGACAGCTGGCGTCCTTACCATCTAATGAAGTTTGTGGGTTCCTTCTCTTATATGTAATCCTGTAATTCAGAGTCTGTTAGGGACTTGTTTCCATTCACGGGGTATGAGGAGAAGACCTGGGGCATAGGTAAAGTGGTAGGGTGAAAAAACTTTACATCTGGACCTGTTTGCCGGACGTTTCATTATGAATTGTGGCAACAGAGCATCTTGCCGCCTCGCCTGGGAACTTTCATGTTCTGTTAAATATTTAAGCCCTCTTGGAACAAAGGTACAGGACATGAGACTGCATCACTAACTCATCCAGCGACAGTTTTGTCACACAATGAAAGAAATTGTATGGAATCCCATAAATGACCTCGTTGCCCGTCAAACCTTTTGAATACAGGAAGTTGCTTAACGAAAAGCCACCTAGTGGGAGCTGCAAACATCAAATATAAATAAATCAATTAAATCATTTGGGAAAAACACCTGTCATTTCAATGATTAAAAAATAACATTTACTAAAAGAACCTTTTGCCCTTTTGGTAAAATTATGCATCTTCTCGTTAAATATTGAATCTTATTTCAATAAGTGAAAAAAAAAAATTCAAATATGAGACGAGAATCATGATTGAAGTGGATACATGAAATAATTTTACAAAATGCTGCATGTATGTCTGTGTCATTTGGAATGACATAACTGAAAATCAACTTATTGCTTTTGGAGAATTCACATATTTCTTAAATTTCATATTTGATATAACAACAAGAGCATTTATCAAAATATAGAGTTCATATTTATGTCTATCGCCCTTTATAAAGATATAATTTTGTATCCAATATCAATAACCTATGTGAAATAATTAGATATTTCCTATCTGGGCATTTAAATAGAAGATCACTCGATCTAATATTTTCTTGGCCTTATCATTATTATTGCTCCAATAATAACATGGTACAAATTTGTTTTTGGAGAAAATTTATTGATTTTGAACACAATATGAATTTAGATAAGATCTGCCATTCATGACGCACATTTAAATTCCCAGGCATTAGATTTCTGGACATTCATCAGCAGCCATCACAGCTCATCCTTTTTAAGCTTCAGTTGGTGTAAGGTTGCTCCAGATGGGTAAAATTCACACATGGATCATTTTGACCTGGTAAAAACACCTATTGCTCACAGATGTATAAGTAGTACATTTGCATGCAGCATTGCAGGAAGATGATTATATTACTTGTCTGAGTGATTTGGTAATGATGTGATCATCTTTACATTGAGCTAACCATAGGAGAACCTTGTTTGACTGTTGGCTTTAAAGGTGCTCATGCAGAGGTTAAGAGAGCAAACAAAAGTATAGGATTTTCACTCTCAGAGGCACCAAAGCAATGTTAATGTTATTATTATTTCTAAATTAATAATTAAGATGAAATACAAGTAGATATGGACTGACAGTCACATGGTTGAACTATATATAAAATCTATCTATCCCCCAAGGTCAAGTATGTCGACATGAGTTATATATTAGTAAAAAAGAGGACCACAAAGTGTTATTTAATTATGGCAATGAAGGTTTTTACACATCAAGGGGAAAATGCTTAAAAACAGGCCTTTACAGTGATCCCTTAAAGTAGTGCAGTTATATTTGCTTCTTGGGCCAATTTGATTGTTTGTTTCTACTAAGAAGTAGAAGAAGGATTAACTAGTTTTGTCATATATCTGGAATATTCCATATAATCCTTTTTGCACAATCTGAATAGCAATTAGATACCAGTGTTTAAACAAAGACTTGTCTGAATACACTAATATGTTTGAAATTCAGTAAATATATTCCATGGGAAAAGGCAATATGCACCAAATTCTTAAGACCTTGGTTTAATGTAATCAGGGAGGAGAAATCTTGCGTCTTAGAAAGCTAATCTAACGAAAATGCATTTAATCACTTTATCCTTATAAGATTCCTAAGATATTTTTCTTATTCATGCTGTGCTTCTTGTTTGTTTGAGTTAAACCAAGACATTTAATTCCCCCAAGAATTCTTATTTTGTCCAGCATCTCCAGAGATAGATTAGTTTGCTTGATAGAAGAACAATTTAGATTGAACTATGAAGGGTCAATTGTTTGATCCATCTATTGATACCAGCTCTGATCCCTTGTCTTGCCTAGGCAGTTAGTGTTAGGCACTGATATTTCCCTTCTTGAAATTGAACTAGGGACCCTAATGGATCAAATTCGGAATCTTTTGCGCTATATGCCTGATCCAAGTGGAACAGGAAAGCACATTATCATGAACTGATGCAATTATTAATAATCAACTGTCATTTTGCACCTTTCATATTGAAAACAACTTACTTTGTTACCAATCATTTTAGCTGAATCATACCACACATGAGATCCTTTTCAAAGTTATTTTAAGGTATTTGGCCTTGTAAAGCTCCATAATAGTTATTAATTCCTGGCAAAGATATTTTGATCTGTTTCGATATCAAGTCATTCATTTGCTGCTTTATGGTGACTTGGAAAATTAATAAATGTGAAATTTGGTGGTTATGGAGATTAGACTCAATCAGTTGTAATTTCATTATTATGTCTATATTTTTGAGGCCTCATTTAGTAAAGAAGTGGATCATTGCTGATGAAGAATGGGGTTAATTTCAATAGATTAGTCATTAAAAGCTGTCGACAAGGTCTCTTCTAATTAAATTGGCATAGAGTGTTTTTAAAAAAAATTTAAGAATGTTATTTTATAAAAAGTCTCAGGCAGTGTTTTGATGAGTTTGGTAATTGACAAAGTTCGAAAAAATTTATTTTCCACAAATTTTAAGGTCATAAGAGGTGTCCTGGTCGAGTGGATAAGGGCCTTGTCTGTTGACTGAGACTTCACAGCTTTTAACAAGCCACAATAAGTCATGTCTAAGAGTAAATCGGAATGGGTACTTTGAAATGGACTTGGTTGAAAAAGGCTCGTGCTTCAACAATCCTAACATGGGTGCATACTTACAAACACTTTGCAATTACAAAGTTTTAGTTGCTTTTCTTATGTTTAGAGAGCCATTTTTGCACCCATACGAAGATGAGACTTTGCAGCAATTGTGACACTGGAGAAGTCCAGAGGCTGTAACCAAACATTGTGAGCGGTGCCATACCTTCTTGCAATGGACTTACAAGACCAAACGGGTTGTTCTTATCCACAATTTGTCTGCTCAAGGGGCAGCTGGGGTCCTTCTCCTCTGATGAAGAATGCAGGTTCCTTTCTCTTATATATACAGTCGTATTTCTAAAAGTGGCTCGTCATTTAAAATCTAGCCTTAGCTATCCATCCTTAGCCGTTCAAAGCTAAACTAAGCTACCCTTATCCAGAGCTAGCCATAGCTATCCACAATTACTATTGTTTAAATAAGGGTCAAAGAGATTCCAGTGTATACGAAAGAATACAAATGGATAGCTATGGATATATATGGATAAGACCAGTAATTAATAGCTATAAACAACTAAGTTGAGCCACATTTAGAAATTTATACTGTATGTAATCATGTTATTCAGAGTCTGCTAGGCGTATTTTCCATTTTCGGGGTATGCTGTTGTTCATGTGTAGTAAGTCAGGGGCGTAGCCAAGGGGGGGATATGGGGGTCAGAACCCCCCCCTTTGGCCCAAAACTAAAGTCACATTTACCAGATACTTAAAAGTAAGTCCTCACAAATGCTAAAGTATGTGAACTTGATGCAAAAATACAATTCTAAAATTATATTTTTCATCACAAAAGTTTATTCCAGGGCTTTTCCTCAACGTCAGACCCATATTTACGGGACAAAGAGTGCAGATTTTACAAAAAATTTGAAATATTTCTTAGACTCGTTCTTTTTAGATCTAACCTATTATTAACATAAATTCCATCTGTTACATTTTTAGTGTAATTAAGTGTATTTTGCCAGATGAGCCCTGTATAACAACTGTAATGGGTCAAAAATATAAATTGCAGGAATTTCTGCTGGTCGGCTTTGATGTAAATATATGGAAAATCAAGACTTGCGGGGCCTATAAATTGTTCTTCTGAAACGCCACTTTTATTTAAAAAAATTGTCTTTTAAATTTAAGGTGTTTTTTTTCTGAAAGACACCTTTTGCATCCCTTCACTTTACCAAAAGACCAACCGTAAGTCCGTAACAGGTAGCATGTTTGCCAATTGGCGAATGTTGGCCATTTTAAACCCAGAAGTCTGATAAAGTTTTAAAATCAATGGATTTAGATACCAGAAAATCACTCCCTTGCTTATTGTACATGTATTTAGAATAGGGGCTAATGTATAATGGACACAAATTTAATATGTTGTTCATATAGGAATCTCCAGTGTAGTCTCTGATTGGCTAACATACTAAGAATGTGAGTTTATATTCGCACGCTCCCTTGCAACTTGACAAATATTCCAATCCAATCCAAAGCACAATACAAATCTTAAAAAAAAACATTATTGGACTCTTTTGCAGTATCCTGATCATGGCGCAGAGTAAGGGGAGGGGGGATTCTCAAATAGTTTGTTTTATGATAACTTACAGAAAAGTTTTTTTAAAAAACCAGCATTTTTAGCTTTTTATACCAGACCTTCCTTGAAAGAATAATAGCCTTATAATTGCTCAGAATCAATATCCAGCAACATAAAATCCGTTGGCTTTTGGGGCCTAAAGCGGCCCCCAAACCCCCTGCCGAATAGGCTTCGGCCCTACGGGCTTCGCCAAGACCATCTGTAACAAAACCCCCCCCTTACTCGGTTTCTGGCTACGCCCCTGTTAGTAAGTATTTCTCAAGTGTGAACTGTAACTTGCAATGAGGATAAGACCTGGGCTAAGGTAAAGTGGTAGGTTAAAGAAATTAAACATCTGGACCTGCTTGCCTGACGTTTCACTCTGAAGTGTGGCAACAGTGCATCTTGCCCTCTCGCCTGGGAACTTTCATGTTCTGTTAAATATTTAAGCCTTCTTGAAAGAAAATACAGGACATGAGATGGCATCACCAACTCATCCAACAACAGTTTTGTCGCACAATGCCAAAAATTGCATGGTATCCCATAAATGACATGGTTGCCCTCAAACCTTTAGTCTTCAAATGAAAATGGTAGACAATTCAGAAAGGGCAACCAAAATCAATGAACTCACGTGGAAAAATGATGTCTGTCATTTCAATAATCAAAAAAATTACATTTACCTCAAAGAATCTTTTGCCCTTTGGGTAAAATTATATATTTTCTCATTAAATATTGAATCTTATTTCAATAAATTTAAAAAAAAACCTGCTCATATGAGATGAAAATCGTGATTGAAATGGAAACATCAAATAATTTCACAAAATGCTATGTCTGTGTCATTTGGAATGACATAACTGAAAATCAACTTATTGCTTTTGAAGAATTCACATGTCTTAAATTTCATATTTGATATATAACAACAAGAGCATTTATCAAAATATAGAGTTCATATTTATGTCTATCACTCTTATAAAGATATAATTTTTGTAAACAAATATCAACAACCTATTAGAAAAAATTAGATATTTCACATCTGGGCATTTAAATAGAAGATCAGCTGATCTAATATTTTCTTGGCCTCTTCATTATTATTGCTGCGATTATAACATGGTGCAAATTTGTGTTTGCATAAAATTTATTGATATTGAATATGATATGATTTTAGATAAGATTTGCCATTCACTACACACATTTAAATTCCAAGTCATAAGATTTCTGGAATTTGTTGCTTCATTGTGACTTGGGAAATTAATTAATGTGACAGTGGGTGATTATGGAGATTAGACTCAATCAGTTGTAATTTCATTATTATGTCTATGTTTTTGATTCCTCAATAAGCAAAAAGTAGATCGTCACTGATGAAGAATGGGGTTAATTTCAGGAGATTAGTTATTTTAAGCTGTCGACAAGTCTCCTTGAATTAAATTTGGACAGTGCTAAGATGAAAAAATGTAAGAATGTTATATTATAAGATGTCTTGGGCAGTGTTTTAATGAGTGTGGTTATTAGGGTGTTTCAGGTGCCCCCAATGTTTTCCGATCCTGCTAGACAGGGGCATAGCCAAGGGGGGGGATATGGGGGTCAGAACCCCCCCTTTGGCCCAAAACTAAAGTCACATTTACCAGATACTTAAAAGTAAGTCCTCACAAATGCTAAAGTATGTGAACTTGATGCAAAAATACAATTCTAAAATTATATTTTTCATCACAAAAGTTTATTCCAGGCCTTTTCCTCAACGTCAGACCCATATTTACGGGACAAAGAGTGCAGATTTTACAAAAAATTTGAAATATTTCTTTGACTCGTTCTTTTTAGATCTAACCTATTATTAACATAAATTCCATCTGTTACATTTTTGGTGTAATTAAGTGTATTTTGCCAGATGAGCCCTGTATAACAACTGTAATGGGTCAAAAATATAAATTGCAGGAATTTCTGCTGGTCGGCTTTGATGTAAATATATGGAAAATCAAGACTTGCGGGGCCTATAAATTGTTCTTCTGAAACGCCACTTTTATTTAAAAAAATTGTCTTTTAAATTTAAGGTGTTTTTTTTCTGAAAGACACCTTTTGCATCCCTTCACTTTACCAAAAGACCAACCGTAAGTCCGTAACAGGTAGCATGTTTGCCAATTGGCGAATGTTGGCCATTTTAAACCCAGAAGTCTGATAAAGTTTTAAAATCAATGGATTTAGATACCAGAAAATCACTCCCTTGCTTATTGTACATGTATTTAGAATAGGGGCTAATGTATAATGGACACAAATTTAATATGTTGTTCATATAGGAATCTCCAGTGTAGTCTCTGATTGGCTAACATACTAAGAATGTGAGTTTATATTCGCACGCTCCCTTGCAACTTGACAAATATTCCAATCCAATCCAAAGCACAAAACAAATCTTAAAAAAAAACATTATTGGACTCTTTTGCAGTATCCTGATCATGGCGCAGAGTAAGGGGGAGGGGGGATTCTCAAATAGTTTGTTTTATGATAACTTACAGAAAAGTTTTTAAAAAACCAGCATTTTTAGCTTTTTATACCAGACCTTCCTTGAAAGAATAATAGCCTTATAATTGCTCAGAATCAATATCCAGCAACATAAAATCCGTTGGCTTTTGGGGGCCTAAAGCGGCCCCCACACCCCCCGCCGAATAGGCTTCGGCCCTACCGGCCTCGCCAAGGCCATCTGGAACAAAACCCCCCCCTTGCCTGGTTTCTGGCTACGCCCCTGCTGCTAGACCTTGGTCTGGTATTGCAGTTTATACAGTAGAAGTCACGTATACAATTTTGGCCCATTCTATAAATACTTACCTTTACTAGAATTCACTTGAAGTTTATAATGTAATACCCCATTGGCGAACTTGCAAATCCTGAGGATATTGCAAAAATTCATGAAGGAACAAATATTTTTTCCTCAATCCATCGTTTCTGGGTGAGTTTTGGGAGGGCAATTCAAATCCGGCATCAGCCATTTTACAGCAGGTCATCCCAATGACCTAGGAAGTGTTGAATTTCATAAAATTCTGCCATTTTATGGAGATTTTCACAAATTTGACTGCTTCTGTCAGCTTGCCAAATGGGGTTTTACAAAAAGTAACACCAAATTTGAATTTCCCTCCCAAAACTTACTCAGGAACCAAGGATTGAGAAAAAAATATCGATTTCTTCATTGGTTTTTGAAATATCTTCGGAATTTGCATGTTTGCCAATAGGGAATTACATGATAAACTTCAAGTGAATTCTGGTAAAGGTAAGTATTTATAGAATGAGCCAAAACTTTGCATGTGACTTTTACTATATAAACTGCAATACCAGACCAAGGTCAAGCTGGATCGGAAAATATTTGGGGCACCTGAAACACCCTAGTGGTTATTGACAAAAAGCTCAAGGAATGGATATCTATTCCACATATTTCAATGTTATCAGAGGTGCCCTGGCCAAGTGGATAAGATGCTTGCATGCTGACTGAGACTATGCAGGTTTGAGGTTAAAGGCAAGCCACATAACATACTTCACACCACCTAGGAGTAAAGGGAACGGGTACTTTGAAATATGCATAGTTGAAAAAGGCTCATGCTTCGACAATCTTCACAAGGGTGCATAAACTCTGATAAGATTGACATTTTCTATCTGATGCAAAAAATGAATTAAAACTTAAATATATTTCACATATACAAGCTTTAAGTTGCTTTTCTTATGTTTGAAGACATTATTGTACCCTGAAGAAGGATATATAATTTGTGGGAAATAGCAACACTGCAACAGTCTAGAAGCTGTAACCAAACATAGTGAGCAGTGTCATGGCTTCTTGCAAAGGTCTAACGAGATCAAATGGATTGGTTGCATCCACAATTTGTCTGCTCATGGGACACCTTGGGTCCTTACCGTCTAATGAAGAACGCAGGTTCCTTCTATGTGTAATCATGTAATTCAGAGACTGTTAGAGACATAGAGTTTCTAGTGCTCACAAACTGTACTTCCTGTCTTTTTATACTTTTGCAAGAAATGGTCTTTTTCAATGTATATAACAGCATATTGTAGCTGGATGTGTATTCTGCAATTTTCAAAGAGGATGAGGCCTCGTACCTAGCTTAACTGGTGGGGATCTACAGTTTTAACAGCTGACCTGGTTTCCATCCCTGGCTACAACCTATTTCTTGGATGTTTCATCCTGACATGTTTGGAAGAGGGTTGGTTTAGAGGTAGCGTGCTGGGCGGCCAATTGCTGAGTCCCGGTCTCGAATCCAGCTCTTGTCAGATCCAACAAAATTTGGAGTCTGTTAGGAACCTAAAAACATACACATTCTTGCCTAAACTGGGCTTCCTGTCTTCTTCTGTTGTTTGGCTGGGAAAAGATTGGTACATACAGCACCATGTTGCATGTAAATGTCTGTATTATCAGTGTGAACTGTGGAGAAGGCCATGGGACTAGCTAAACTGGTAGGACTCTGGGATTTTGACATCTGGACCTGGATTCAATTCCTGACCCTGGAAATCTGAAATTGACAGAAGTTTCACTTCCTATAGTGTAGCATAAGCGCAACGGCCTTATTACTGGAGCATGCCCTATTGTGCTCTATAATTATCAGCACAAAAATGCTGGAATAAAAGGTCATGAACCGGCCATAAATCTTAGATAAATTTCTCTTCGCTTACAATACTCGAATATTCGTGGTATCTCATGAATTATATGCTTGCCCAAAATTGTTATTTTACGTAGAGAACATTTTACATAGAGAACAATAGGAAGGACCTGGAAGATTTTAAGAACTGATTTTCTATTTAACTTATCGAAATTTGGATACTAATTTATATCTTGATAAATAATGACAGACGTGAATATAAAATATATATTTCAATATATGCTCTTGTTTTTATATATCAAATATGAAATTTAAGATATGTGAATTCTCCAATAGCAAAAAGCTGATTTTCAGTTATTCCATTCCGAATGATGCCAAGCATTTTGTGAAATAAGTTGATGTATCCATTTCAATCACGATTCTCATCTCATATGAACTGGATTTTTTCTCTTATTGAAATAAGATTCAATATTTAACGGAAAAATCTATAATTTTACCAAAAGGGCAAAAGGTTCTTTGAGGTATACAATAGATGTAATTCTTTAATCATTAAAATTATAGAAATGTTTTTTCCAGATTATTCTTTGATTTATATATGTCTGAAGTTGGAGGCTTACACTACTCATCAACTCTGCTGGGTATAGCCTTATCACTCAATTTGGCAATATTGTGAAACAGGCCTTTTGTTGACAGTCTGCCGATTGAAGTCAAAAAGTTTGATTTTATTTTAAACGACCATTATCTTTTCAAATTCAAATTCAAATAATTTTATTTATACTCGATCAAAAATGTAGCATAGTTGTTAATCATCGAGAGAACAACAACAGAATAAAGCATGTGTACGGAGCTGTTGAGTACAAGAGTTCCAGTTAAAAAGTAATAACAACATTAAAATGTCGACTCAACCAGGCACATACATCAGGTCTTTGAGAATTCTTCAAACAACCTTATTTCATATTACAAATAAAATTACAATGTTTGTCTTCTTTGCCTTGCTTCTTTGCCTAAGAGTGTCATCTTACAATACACTGTAAAATTTGAAATTTTGAGTCAGCTCAAATGATTGAGTGAGATGGTTGCACAATTTGTTTGAGCTAACATAGCTTACAAACAACAAGCTATGATAGCTCAAAGGAATTGTGCAACCATCTAACTCAATCATTTAAGCTGACTCAAAATTCAGATTTTACAGTGTAAGATGTGAAATGAAAAAGCATGTAATGCCATATTTGAAAAGATGTAACTTTAAGGCTCTGTAATTTAAATGCAATGTTGGTATATGTATTTGTAAGCTGGTTTGGCGTCTTCATACCAATTTGAGCAGGTTTCAATATGTGACGCAGTTTTGAGAATTGCTGTTTCTCTCTAACATTTCACTTATCCCATTTCCGTTTTATTTAGGTTTGTATCGCTATCTACATGTAAGGCATGTAGGAGCTTTACATGGCACAAATTTGAGTATGCTGCAAATTTATTGATTCGGCACATGGTATCTTCTGTTCATGATACTGTCTAAAATTCCAAGACATCTGATTTCTGAACATTTATCTGAGGCTATCATAACTCATCCTTTTTTAGCTTCCTTTGGCGTAAGGTTGCACCAGATGGGTTATTTTCACACATGGATCATTTCGACCTGGCAAAAATACCAATTGCTCACAGATTTATAAATAGTACTTTGGCACGCAACATTGGAGGATGATTACCTGATTATATTAATTTTCTGGGTGATTTGATAATTATGTGATCATCCTTCTTATTGAGAATGAGAAGTATGGAAGTATCTATCAGGTCTTCTTTGAATGTTGGCTAGAGGGTGCTCATTCACAGGTTTAGAAAAAAAAACAACATTAACATGTGTTTTTGACTGAGGAAGGGGCAAACCAGAATTGTGACAAACACTTGCTAACGTCACAAACGTTCAACAGCTCAAAATATCAAAACATGTCAATGTGAGTTATGCAAGAGTGAATTAGCGCATAACAATTTATTTTAGTTGTAAATGATTTTATGGCAATGAAAAACTGGCACTTCATAAAAAAGTCATTGGCTTCTGGATTATCAGACCTCTGTCTTGTTTAATGTGTATTTTATTTCAATCTTACAACAAGTATGTTTTGCCGCCATGATTTATAGAGGACTTCACTGCCACTGAAGGGTCGGTATTTTGTAATGTTGGAACTCTTTACTAAATCTACATAAGGCGTTGATGGTGTGGATAAACAAATGATAATCTTCCAGAATATGCATCTCTAATAGAATTATTTAGGAAAAAAATGTATCATATTCCACATCTGCCTGTAGTTGACAATGCATTTAAGTGATCTTACCTCAGAAAAACATTGCAATCTTCAAAATGGTTTAATATAGAGCAGTTAAGGTAAAAGGTATGGCATCAAAATAAAATAAGATGTCTCAAATCAATGAAATCGAGTTATCACATGCAATACCCTGGATAGGAAATAGCTATGTAAACTGTGCACCCAAATAGAAAAAATCTCAATTTGAATGTAAATAGATATGAGAAAATTTGACCTGAATTGTGTGGGTTTAACCAAGAGATGGAATATTTCAGCTTTTTAGAGGCCTCTTTCTAAATTCTGATGTATTTAAATATAGCATCCTAAACATTTTAAGGGGATCTATTCACTAGATTAAATTAAATCATGCCTCCCCTGCTTCACTGTATTCTTTAAAAAGCATTTTAGAGGATCAGGTCTTTCCCTTGTTGCTCCTTCAGCCCCTCTGATCGACGTTTCCATTTTAAGGTCTCGAGGGCGTCTCGGGATGATAGTTTTGAGACAAGCAAGTGCTCCTTGAACAATCCAGTCAGTTTGGATTGATGTGAAGGGAAGTTTTAGCAGGTTATTTAGGAAGGTATTGACTTGACTTGCATTGTGCTTATATGCTCTTGGTTGATACACTCTAAAAACAAACGCCTGTTTTAAACACATTTAAGTGTTAAATTACATAAACACGTTTGAAAATAAACACCTTCTACCAGCATTAACAGATTTAAGTGTTTATCAAACTTAGAATATTTTCTCATGTATGGTTTCAGAAATTAATGATCAATTTAAACCAGGAAATTTTGGTTATAAGATGACAATATGTCATAAAATGTCAGTTGATAGCATATTGTGTCTTTTATCTTTGTTTGAATGCTCCCAAGTGCAAGAAAATGTGTATTATTTCTTTTTAATGAAAATTTCAAAGTCCTTTAAACACGTAGTGTTTTTGCAAGTTTGCTGGGTAAACACTTCTAGTGTTAATCTTTAAGGAGGCAGACAATTTAAAACAACATCACAAGCGACCGACCATGAAATCACAGCTTTCTGTACTTAACACAGATTAGAAGGCATGCATTGTGACTTAAGTCTTCACTGAAGTAGCTTGTAACTGGTAAGCACAACTTAAAATGATATATTTGAATGCTATTTATTAAACAGCAAAGAAAGGTATTTAACTACATTTTGATTAAATGGTATTTATGTACACTATACATGCATACGTTTACTAAGAAGAACATGTTTTAAAAATGGCAGTATCTGTACACAGCATAACATGCATTTTTACATTATTAATTATCATTTTATCAGAAACATTTTGAAGTCTATCTAATTTCTAGATTTCAAACACCTGTAATATATTTTCTGCACTGTGCACTGGGGAATGGGCAGAGATAGGGGGAGTTGGGGCCATATGTGCCCTATATTTTCATTGGTGTTTATAACTTTTATCAAATTTATTTGACAATCATGAGACAACCTTATTTTATTTTCAGCAGATATCTGGACTCAATTCATCGAGTGTGATAAATATTTTTGGAAGAATCCAGCGACGATTTGAGGCAAACCAAAATAATACAAACTTCGCATCTACACTGTATCTAGCAAGTCACTGAGGTAAATATCACATTATAGAGAGGCAACGCTATTTTGATAACATCAATCAACCATCGTTATAAACACATGTAATTGTTAAAATTTCAAACCATCAAACTGCAATCATATTATTTAATCATATTTTAAAATTTTGGGATGAACTGCATTAGGAGGGGGTGGGCATATGATTGTTCATAAGGGCATGCTGTGCATCTGGAGGAACTTCAGACTTTTTTTTTCAGGGATTTTTGATGGAGGTCTTATGTTATATATCCAATTTAGGCCCTAACTAGTTTTTCGAATATCTTTAAAAGGGGGAGGGTTGGTCTAGTGGTAGCGTGCTGGACTGCCAATAACTGGGTCCAGAGTTCGAATCCAGCTCTTGCCGGGTCACTTGGACCGCTGTTTCAATCATCCTTCACCTCATTGCCGTGTCCTCCTCCTGTCCTAATTAGCCTACCAAGTGCATAAATACAGGACGTAAAGCCCCAAACATCCATCCATCCGAATATCTTTTAAGATATTTTAGTTGTTCATTGCAGTTTTGTATTTTGTAACTTTTTATTTCCACAGCAACTTGGACCCGAAAAGATCTGACAAAAAGACAGCTGCAACATGAAGCAAAAGAGAAAAATGAAAGAAAAAGCCACAAAGTCTTGGAGGTAAATATTTAGCATAATTAACATTTGGTTAACATGCCTGTCACAATACCTATGTTTATAATCTCCTGGTTCTGTGGCTTTGCTTTTGATACATCCAATACTTTCAAATAAGTTAATTTACCAATACTTAGTGTCACTTGGACACTGTTTAGGTTGGCCATTAAATTGTTGGTTTATTTTATTCTGATCAGATTGGGTAAATTTTTAAACTATTGTCTGGTCCCCACTATCCCTGAACAGTTCTGCTGCAAAATAAGTTGAAAGCATGCCCTGATTCTCACTGATGAACTGATTAGATTTAGATTTATTTTATTTTCCCACACCTGGTACATTAATTTTCAAGTATAAACATATTTCTATTAAAATGTAAACTACAAAGTGGTGTGAAAAGTCATATCCTTCATTTTTTTTAACCATTTCACTAATATTCTGAAAATTATGTATGATGAAATATTATGTCAATATTCATGATATATTATACCTAAACATTTAATAGTAAACAAGGATTCATTCATTTGCAGGTGGACAACATTGACAAGAATGACGTAACATTGAAGAAGGTTCCTCGATCTGGAAACGTCTCATTCCAAAATTTTTGCACTCCAGTTGCTTTCTCAAATGGATTTATACCGTTACTGAGGGACAATCATTGTCGCAATCATATTTTAAGCTTTTACAGAGGCAATGCACTTCTTGTGTTAAGGACCTTGACTATCCAGTAATATTTCGACAGCTTCTTGAATGTTAAAACAATCATTTGATTGTATTCTAAAATAGTCATATCTATTTTCACAGAAACACATTTAAAGTGCTATAAAAAGAAATTTGACTCTTATGTGAGAATTTGTCACTTTTTCTGCACCTCCTAAATGGATTGCATTGAGAATCAAAACATTTTTGAATGACATTACATCAATGATATGGATTATCACGTGGAGTAACGGGATACCATTAAAATGCAGACAAAATGATGACATGGTAAGATTTTGACTGTACACCAATGTACTAACCAAAAGGTCTTCTATTTTTCATCACATTAGGGTAAGATGGGGGGGGGAATTCAAATGCAGTAATACGAAACACCAGTTCATTTGGAATATGATTAAATCGTTGAATTTCTTTGAGAATTTTGCAAGGTTTTATTTTATAATTACACAATGATTGAATATATCCTTCAGTGTCAGTGCTCAATTGAAGAATAAAATATGTACACAAACTATCTATTTTCTTGTCATTTTTCATTGGCTTTCAAAGGGGGCTAAATTATCCCAAACTTTAAGGCAAATCCAGCCCTTGTGATGACTTATTATCCAATGGTGGCTTGAAAGTGTCAAATAAAAGAATTTAAGCTTCAATAGTTAATCCATTCCATCATCCCATGTATTAAAATGCACTTTCGAGGGAGGGCAGGCACAAATATATACCATCCAGTTTTTTTGTTGTGTAAATACATTAAGTGGCATTAGTAATTGCTTGGTCCAGGGTTTGAAACTAGCTCTTGTCGAGTCACCTGGGCCTATGTTGCACAGCTATTTCAATTAACATTTGCCTCATTGCTGTGACCTCTTCTCTTGGTAGCCTGTTGAGTGCAGAAATACAGGACGTAAAGCCCCAACCACCCGTCCATCCTTCCATCATTAATATTAGCAGTCATCATCTGGTTATTACAAGTAGCCTTTTGAAGTTAATGAGGATAGTTAGTTTAATTACATAATATTATGAAGTATTTAAATTCAATTCAATCTATATTTTCATTTGTACTGTTTTTTTTTATAAATTGTTACTTGATTTCACTATTGTAACCATGTGATTTATTCAGAAAGCAGCGGAACAACTGATATTGTGATGTACATTAATAATGTGTTAATACTGCAACACCAGAGTGTTTAATTATAAACGCTTTTTGTTTAACACTTTAATATGATAAACACCTTCTCTGCAGTCATCCTGGAAAAACATTGAGTGTTTAAGATCAAACAAGCTATTAAAGCGATTTTGTGTTTATAATCAAAGACACTTAAATGTGTTTAAAATCAAAAACACTTAAATGTGTTAAAAATCATAAACACTTTCACGCGTTTATTAAGTGTAACAAAAAAGTGTTTATTTTAGTGTTGTTTCTTAAACACTTGTTTTTAGAGTGTAGATAGATAGATAGATAGATAGATGTGCCCTTGATAGAAAGATAGATAGATACACGTAGGTAGATAGATAGATAGATAGACAGGTGAACAATGAAGAAATGAGGATTTTTAAAAAGGATATGCTTCCAGTTGAGATGATATATTCCCAAAAAGGCAAGGTTTTGAAGCTGAGTCCGAACTCAAGACTTCCCGATGATAAAAGGAATAGTAAAAATTAATATTTTCTATTTTCTTTTCAGAACAAGCTCAAATGGACTTACCTCTCGGGGATATTCACCCTGTGCCTCAAATTAAGGTTGGTAGTGTTTTCTTCTTGCTTTTTTCTTGGTTTTTATGTCTTTTTTTTACTTTGTCCTTCATTCTATAATAATTTTGTGGTGTCGTTTTGCCGTATACATCTTTGATTGTAGGTGTAGAATGTGTGGAAGATTTAAATATACTAATTCATTTTGTAAAATAGCGGTGTCAACTGTGCACACCTGTTAATTTCTAATCCTAAGAAAATATATAAATGGCTTGAAATTTGAAATTGTTTTGTAAATATCTAGTAAGTTCCAGGGGCTATACCATATATCTTCTTTTTGGCTTAAATGTAGAAAGATGTATCATAGATTTCATATAATGTTATACTATACTTGCATGATTGGGAATCGTGATTCTATTGCTCCATAAGTAAATTTATAATCGATTTATATGTTATGCATCATTTCGCTTCATTTCATTCGCTAACTGAATTCCTAGTAGAATACATGTACGTGTAGCTTGAATGTGTAGCTTGACTGTGGCTTGAATATTCATTTCAACAGTTAAAGTAATCCTGCTACCAGACATGGCTAATATGCAACATGCATATTACCCAAATGATGCCATTACAAATTTGAGAAAGTTAAGTAGTTATGCTACTCACAGCATTATAAATAGAAATGAAATTATTCTGGATATTAGGCATCAGGTGGTTTTCTAATTTCATTTAAACCAAAATTAATTTGATGTGCATTAGATGAAGCACTGAGCTAATATCATTATTAGTTCTGCAAATTAATCCACCTTGTTAAAATAAGTTAAATTCATAAGAAATCATTTAGCTGTCTTTTCAAAACTGGATATCTTATGAGAGGTCCTTAACCAATGTCTAATTTCATTAATATCTAAAATACAGCATTCCTTTCTAAAGGTATCAGTTTCCTTCATTGAAGAATATCGAATATTAATCAGGTTTTTAGTAAATAACAAGATCACATTTACTTGCTAGTGGGCAGCCTTTTCACTTTTTAGGCAAAGAAGTTGAAAAAAAAGAAGCTTGACTATTTTTTCATGATTATAGGTATTTGCGCATAAGCATCCCAAACAGTTTTATAATATAAAATGTATATATATATATTCAACTTGGTTTCATGATGTCACTGGCTTATAAAGTGTATCATGAAATGTTTTTGTAACTTATCATTTAATCAGATCGTATCTAGCAATATGCAAAGAGCTCCAAGTATTTTGTACTTCTCTCTCCCTCTTCTGGCCTTCGACTTCGGAAAAGTGGTAGCATGCTAATGGAACACCTTGTCTCATGATTGAGGTCTTATTATGCCCTAGCTATTTAGTGAAGCAAGTGCATAAGTACAGGACGCAAAACTCTATGATCCTCTCTCTCTTTTCTAATCAGTCAACCCTTAAAAGCACAGATGACCTGCCTTAAAAGTAAAGGCTTCTATTATTTACACCTACATATAGATTCCATTAGAAACTATCCTAGTACTGCGTTCATACATCAAGCCAGGCTACAGTACTTAGCTGCTTCAGTAGCGAGCATTTGCGAGCAGGCTACAACATTTCAATGTTGGTGCTCTATTTCACTTCCTCGCTTACTTGCATTTCTGAGAAACTCTAGCACAGTTCCTCCGAGTTCTGCTGAGCGGGGACCTGATTGGCAGCTGGGTCATTCCATGTCAACTCAGGCAGTGGTCCTGCTCAAGCGTCTCAGATCCTCTTGAAACTCCAGTCAATTATTGACCTATAATCCAAATGAGGATTTCCAAAATAATAGCTTCCACCGACACATAGTTTTGGATATACGGGCCCTTAAGTGGAGGGGGTTGTCAGCAAGATTTGAAGAAAATCATTCTGGACCATTTTTGGAGCTTCACTGTGGTTGGAGATTTTAAGGCACATTCAACATTTCTTCAGCACCTCTTTTGATATTCCTAGTGACTATGGAAAACATAGTTTAATTAGTCTACACAGTTGCATGAAGTCATGGGATGCCCCTAAACAAGGGTATTTGTGCTGCAGTGGCTCAAACTGAACATGTTGTAATTACCAAGTACATGGCTTAATTAATATTCTGTGTCCATAAATCGTTATTTCTCTTATAAACTAATAGATTAGTGATGATTTTGTTGAAAAATGTTAGCTTTTTGAAGCATACGTTTTGCACTACACAAGTTCAAATATTGACCTTTTGTCAAAACGAGTCATATTTGACGGGGCAGGACTCTGTCCTGACACCTGGTACCAGTCCAATATTCTGTAATATTGCAGAAGAAGGGTGAGACAAAACATATCTGAGAACTGATTTGGTGATTTTTTTCTAAGTTGAAAATTTTTTGGGTTGAAATCATGTAAATTGGCAGTTATCGCTAATGTCAAATTTTTTCATATTTCTCAAGGAAAAACATCCAAAGTCATCATTATAGCTTTGGTAGTGCGGGAAAAATCATGAATATCACAGTGTACACTTGTCTTACTTTAATATTCACTATTCATGGTTTAAGACTTTAGGTCCTCACGTCAGATACTGTGCTCCCAGAGACTGCCTATTATTAATGTAACCATTAATTTAACATTGAACAAAAAACGTAGTATGGGTGTTTCAACACTCTTAAACTGTGTCTAATCAATTTTAGGTTGAAAAAATCTCTATTCTAAATTAATTTAAATATTGATCATCTTTGCTTCATTTACTGCGCCTAGAAATATTTTGCACTGTATAGTTTCTAAGAAAGACAAAAATGTTCTTCAAACCACTGTAATCAAGGGTGTGATTTCGCTTTGAAGATATGGTTGGCAGTGGATTTATGCCACTCAAGATGTGCTCTTTTGGGGTAAATCACTGGTCAGGATCTTTTATCCAGAACAATGACCTTGTTGGGCCTTTGGGATGCATGAATTGATTGAGGACAATCTAATTGATTGATTGATTGACTGATTGATTAATATGACTTGCAAATTTCCTTGACTGTGCCTACACACCAATCATGTGCTGCGGTACCAAGAGTATCTGATGAAACTTGAGTTTGTCATTGATAATTCAAAAGGCATGATGAGTTCTTCTGCCACGCACAGTTTTCAAGTTACTGATTCGACTTTGCTAATACTGACCATTGGTTTGGTTTTGGTGTATGTTGATCTGAACTCTTTGTGATTGAACTAAGAAGGAAAAATTGCCAGATAAATGGGTCTTGGCCCATTCATAGAGTTGATGCAGCGTTAAAATTTGATTTCATCAGGTACTCTTGGTACCACAATCCAACAACTTCTATGTTGATAGCAATAATTCAATTAAGGCTGGTCAATACAATGTACATTGCTGCTATGTATGATGATGACTGGTATGTTTGCACAGTCAAGGAATTTGCATGACAAATAAGGATGACTTCATTCAGTTCATGCATCGCAAATGCCCAACAAGGTCATTGATTTCGCCTGATGAGTGTTAAATGCACAAGGAGCACATCTTTTTTTATGTGGCATAAATATACTGCAAGCATTTTATTAACACTCTTGATGAGAGTGCTTCAAACAAAATTTTTGTTACACATAGAGACTTCTATGCAAACCATGTTTATGTGCAATAAATGAAGAAAAGATGAACAACATACCGATTAATTAAGAATAGACAATTTTTCTCACCAAAATTGATAAATTTCAGTTGAAATATTATTAGACGTAAAGATTTTTTATCACTGTTGAGTTAATGGTTACATTAATATTCAGTCTCACAGACAATAGTATCTGAAGTGAGGATCTAAAGTTTTATACCGTAAAGAGAGTTTATTACGGTAAGACAAGCGTGCACTGTCGTGTTCATAATTTTGCAGCACAACCAAGGCTATTATGATGTCTTTGTATGGATTTCCCTTGGAAATGTGAAAAAGAAGACTTTGGCGATAAGTGCCGATTTACAAAATTTCAACCCACCAAATCAGTTCTCAGATATGTTTTGTCTCACCACTTCTTCTGCAATATTACAGAATATTGGACTGGTACCAGGTGTCAGGACCGAGTCCTGCCCCGTCAAGGATGACTCGTTTTGACAAAAAGTCAATATTTGAACTATTGTAGTGCAAAATATATGCTTAAAAAAGCTAACATTTTTCAACCAAATCATCACTAATCTATTAGTTTATAAATAAAATAATGATTTATCGACACAGAATACACATAAGGCCACGTATTTGGTAATTATGACATGTTCAATTTCAGTCAATGCAGCACAAATACCCTTGTTTGGGGGAATCCCATGACTTCATCAAATTGTCTAGGTTAATTAAAATATATTTTCCATAGTCACTAGGAATAGCAAAAGAGGTGCTGAAGAAATGTTGAATGTACCTTTAAATCTCCAACCACAGTGAAGCTCCAAAAATGGTCCAGAATGATTTTCTTCAAATCTTGCTGACAACCCCCTCCACTTAAGGGCCCGTATATCCAAAACTATGTGTCGGTGGAAGCTATTATTTTTAAAATCCTCATTTGGATATCGGATCAATAACTGACTGGAGTTTCAAGAAGATCTGAGACGGTCGAGCAGGGACTTTCTGGAAATTTGCCTGATTTGACATGGAATGACCCAGCAGCGCGGACCTTAGGGGCAACAGGCCAAGTGACCTAGAAGCCAATTTAATACCCAATTTGACTTGAATTTCATCAGTCTACAGCCCGCCCGCTTGCCTGCTTAAACAGCTCACCGTAGACTGTGCTCAGTCAGACATCAAGCTGCAATGTGGTTGGGCTGTCTTCGGCTATTTTCATCTTGGAAGATTTAATGAGCACTACTTAATGTTTCATCGATACCAATTTATAACTTCCTTTCTTCAAAATACCTTCCAGACACAAAGCAACCATGCATTTAAGCTCAGTCTGAACACAACTGTTCAACCCAAAGTGGTTCGATATTGCCATTCTGTTAATGCCCTCCTATTTTGTAACAATTTTTGATTCTGCAATGTAAATTTTGTTCCTATTTATCTCAAATTCATGAATTTAATGGACGCTATTAATTGTCTTTAAAACGCTTTCCACGAAGGCTGCGATAAGTTCAGTTTTCGTAATTTGCAATATCTATCAGCTAGCTGGGTCTAGGAAAGGGATTGATGAAGAGACAATGCTGAAAGCTTGGAGGCCCCATTTAAGCATGTAACTCCCAAATGGAACCTCCATTTGGGACTACAGGGAATTACGAGAGTTAGAGGCACTTACCAGGAGTTACGGGAGTTATCAGGAATTAGCAGTTATGGGAGTTGACAGGAGTTACCGGGAGTTGTGGGAGTTAGCGGGATATACTGGCAGTTATCAGGAGTTGCCAGGATATACTGGGAGTTATAGGACTTGGCAGGAGTTGCCAGGAGTTACGGGGTATAGGGGAGACTGGGGCTTGTTGTCACAGGGGCAGGTTGTCACACTTTTTATTGCACTAAACTATGGAGTCACACAGCTCAACCAATCATTGTTTTTTGCTTTTATAACCCACTGGAGTCTTTTTGAAAAATCTTGACCCCTGGAAGGGAGTCTGGTAGGCACAAGGACTGTTAAAAATTTCCTGTCACAAAAAGTAATTTTTTACCTTTAACTTTCATGCAATGCTAGTCTTTATCAAATAGTTGTTGAAAAAGATACAGTTAATACAATCCATATAAACATTTCTTTAAATCATCATGAGAAGAAATAGTGAAAATTTTGATAACAACGGCCTTGGTCACCCGTTTTTGGAATTTTCATCAGTCGGGGCAGGTTGTCACAAAAAGGCGGGGCAGGTTGTCACACTTTTTTGAGCTGGTTGTTACCTATTAGGACCAGGCTTTTAAACCAAAAAAACTAACACAAATATAAATTTGTGCTTTATACATGCTATTGATGACTGAAGATGTATGCAGATATTGCATTGTGTTTAAATAAATCGATTTCAAATTCATATGTAAAATTTTCCAAAAAAATCGTAAAAATCCTACTCCGTATCAGAATGCTTTCCTACTGATTGGTAAGCCTTCATTTGCAGCACTCTTGTACACAGTAGCATGTTTGTTAAGGTCTTCACTTGGCAAGTAAAGGATTCCTCATATGTCCAAAATAACTTTTCTTGGTCAAGATTTGCCCGACAGAGTTCCACTTCCTGCATTCGAGCTCATAACCAAAAGTTTGACAACCTGCCCTGAGAGTGTGACAACCTGCCCCGAAAGTGTGACAACCTGCCCCGAATTCTGAATTTTTAAAAATGTCCAATATCACATCAAGATTTCGATTGATATAGGTATATATTCACCAGATAGGTTTAAGTCACTCCCCTTTTGCCATTCATACAGAATGGCAGTGCTCCTGCATGCTTTATATAGAAATAGTAGCATGTTTAAGTTTTACACACTGTGACAACCTGCCCCTGTGACAACCAGCCCCGGTCTCCCCTACTTGGAGTTACCAGGAGTTACCAGGATTTAGTGGGAGTTAGTGGGAGTTACGGGAGTTACGTGAGTTACGGGAGTTAGTGGGAGTACCGGATTTAGCAGGAGTTAATGGGAGTTAGTGGGCGATAGCAGTAGTTGCACAATGTCAAGGATTTCCGGGAGTTATAAGCTTAAATGGGACCTGCTTTGCAAATAGGCCAATATGTGGACATGGCTTGATTACTTGAACATTAACTTTGACTGCTATTTAAAGTGATCTTGCCACAGGAAATGGGTAATGTGCTACTATGATATCATGCATTTTCCTCGAATGAAAGTTAAGCAGTTATGCAACTCATAACATTATAAATAGAAAATTTAATTATGCTGGAAATAAGCAGACATCAGGTGGGTTTCTAATTTGATTTTAACCAAACTCAATTTGAAGTGCATTAGATTAAGCACTGAATTAATATCATTATTAGTTTTACAAATTAAGCTATCTAATTAGAGTTATTATGAGAGTTACTTAAATTTCTTAGAAAATTGATATGAACTGTCTTTACAGAGTTTGGTATTCCATAAGATCTTCTGATTTCATTTTAAAATATCTAAAGGCGTTGTACTCTTTAAGTATCAATTTATTTTTTTGAATGATATCAAATATTAATCAGAATTTCTTTTTCTAATGAAAAGTTAGATGAAATTAAGAATTTGCCAGTTGGCTGCATGTTTTTGGGAGAGGAGAAACATGATGTAGTCTTGAAATTTAGAAATTGCTACATGATTAAATAACATGATATTTTTACAACATACACATTTTTGAACAGATATTAATCATGATTATGTGAAATATTTCAATCACTAAATTTAATATTATCTATTTCTATAAAGAAACAGTATCACTGTAGATGTCGTTTGATGAGACATTGTTGTATCATTGTACGGCTGGGCAGAAAAGAATGACATTACAGTGGTACCTGCGTTATAAGACGCCCTGTTGTTAGACCAACTTGCCTGATGTGACTGCCTTCCCCCCACACTTAGTAGTATCATTGGTGCATTTTGCCCGAAGAGAGACCATTTCATGATCGCAGAAGGGGCGGTCTAATAACGCATGGACCTGGCGATGCTTGATTTAGAAAGGAACATTTGGGGACATCTCTCTTCCGAAATAAATAATTACTGTCTCCATTACTGAGAAATAAATAATTTCCTGCAAAGGAAAACCCCAACCTCCCCCAATTATTAAATGGTGACCCCTTATTACATTGAGTAAATGTATCATATGTAGTTAACCAGTGGTCAAAATAGGTCACGTTATTTGGGGGGGGGGGGTCTCTCAGTTACAAAAGCCTGAAGGGTTGAAGCTCTTTTATTTGGTAGTCCGCGGGCCGCCAGCGGGCCGCAATGCGCCCCAAAGCTGAAGAGTTTCAGATGCTCTAAAAATGAATTCTGGGCTTTTTAAAGGTATGTTTTATCTCAGAAAGTTAGTTGTGAATACCCTATTGCAATGTATATAAATCAAAAGAGGATGTTGTTAGCTGATTTTGCCCCCTCTGGGTCCTTTTGAAAAATGTATTAGTGGGGGTCACATGAGCATTTGGGGGGTTAAAACCCCCTTGACCCCCTAATTTTGACCATTACTCTGTTTCTCCTAATCAGTTGACTTTGGTAGCAATCACTAATTTAGTCGAGGCTGGGCCATCTGAGGCCAAGACCGAGGCATGAGCCCCCGAGACCGAGGCCATCAAAATGTGGCCTCAAGGCCGGTCTTAAGGATGAGAGGAGTCCTGAGGCCTCCATCAGTGGCCAAAAGATATACCACACCGAGGCAAGGCCAAGGATTTGGCATCTGAGACCGAGCCAAGGCCGAGGCCATCAAAATATGGCCCCGCGACCGACCTCGAGACCTCCAACATTGGCAGCAATAACCTCTCTAAGAAGGCTTCTGATTAATATACTCTTTTTTGTACCTTCATTCATGTGACATATTGTTTTATAGGTACACCAAAAATTGCCTTTTGGGAGGTTTTCAGCTAATTACACCTTGGAAGATTTTATGAGCGCTACTTAATGTTTTCATCAATGCCAATTTACAACTTCATTAGAGGTACATGTACCTTCCAGACTAAAAGCATCTGACACAATCTAAAGCATCCGTCAAGTTTTCACAACAAAATGGTTCGATGCAACTTTGGGGTAATTTTGAAGCCATTCTCTTAATGCCTGCCTATTTTGTAACAATTTTAGATTCTTTAATGCGGATTTTGTGCCTTTTTGATGCAAATCCATGAATTTAATGGACGCCATTAATTGTCTTTAAAACGTTTTCATGAAGGCCGCAATTAGTTCAGTTTTTGTAGTTTGTGATTTCCATCAACTGGTTGCAGCCGACGAGATTGATGTGTGAGACATCTAAAATTCACAACTGAGTGAATATTCACAACTGAGTGAATACAATTCACAACTGAATGGATATGAGCTTGATAAAGTTCTAACCAATGGGTGAATGTATTTTTTTACAAATATATCATGGACTCAGCAGCGAAAGTGTTGCGGGTGCATTTAGCTGAGGCACATATGCTGTCTGTCTCAGTTTGACTAATAAGTCCTTGATGATTTTTTTTGTCGCTCCATCAGCAATATTCGCAGTTTTATTCTTTTTTTATGGTGGAAACTATTTAATAACATTCCTTTGTTTGCTGATACTGCACATTATGGGATTTCATCATATAGATATTACACATGTTACTTAATTCATCTATTATGACCACTGAATTTTACAAAACCTTCTGTTTACTGGTGCTCATTGTTATTTTTTGCGGATGCTGACGCAGCATTCTGTAGATTGTGTTTCTAAGATGAAGCAATACATATTGCATCTGCAGTTTTGATATTTTGTTGTATAAATTCTTCATTCCCCAGAGACTTTACTGCAGCAAGAAAGGTGACTAAACGTTCATTTTGAACATTTCGCCGTTTATTGGGTGTGTTTTGAGAAATTACGGTATGTACTTGCTAATTAACTTACATACATCAACACAAGTCCTCAATCTGATGATGTACTTTTGTTTTCCAACAGGTTCATACGTGATCATCTATATGTAGGAGCGATCTACCAAACATACTCACAATGCCTAATTATCATAAGTTTATTTGCGGGGTAATTTACTTGACCAGCATAGTCAATACAAGATGTAGCAATAATGGTGATATTGCTGAAACCTAGCACAAGAAACATAACATGATGGTCAAACTGCATGGCCTTTCAGTATGTGTGCATATGTGGTTACTCTCTCCCAAAAATAATATTCGCCCAGCCAGACGTGCATTGCATTTTTTCTTTTGGTCCGCCCGTCTGGTGGAAATGAGAACTGCATGCTTCTGCCACCTGACACAAAGTCAGTTTTGTATGCTGCAGCATTGCTGCTCCAAAGAATAGTTTCAATTTCATTGCACATTCACAAAGTTTTTGTTCAATATTGAGGTAAACCATAGTAAGGCCCCGTAATCACATTCTCTAAAGAAGTTGACAAGGCCAACGGCGCACTCAGAAACAGCCCTGGTTTCTTCCAGACAAAAGTTGTGTGAGTTCTTCAGACTCAGTTTCTGTGGACTGCTCACTGGAGCTAGCAGAATTGCACACTAGCCACTTGGTGGCAACACATGGCAGCATGTTCTGCCAAGGCTGGAAAAAGCACTGGCAATGAAACAGCGGTCAACTTGCAGACAGATACAAATCCCTGCTGGTATGGTTCTTCCTGGACGATCTTTTGACACAAAGGTCATTTCTCTGCTGTCTATTACAGAGGTTTTTTCCGCTGGTATGCTTTGGTTTCTCATTCCGTGTTAGGTGCGCTGAATCAGTTAGATTTTACCCACTCTGCAGGATGCACAAGTAATTGCTGATTTTGTCTGACTAACCTTTTCAATCAACGCAGTTCAGATCTTCCCCGTTTCACAACCAAAATGATCCAAGGTCTTTTTTTATTTAAAATGATAAAAGTTTCAATTAAAGTAATATATTTGTGAGGGGCCCAGTAGAGTGACACTTTGTGTAGCTGGCAAGTCGGCAAAATCTATAACCTGAGTTTATTTTTTAGTATGGGCAAGCTATTATTATCAGACGGATGCTAAATTGTTTCACTTACACTTTTGTGGAGGCAGGGTTGGTCTAGTGGTAGCATGTTTGGCTGACAATCGCTGGGTCCATGGTTTGAATCCAGCCCTTGCCGGTGTGGTAGTAACCAGTGTCCAGGGACTGAGTGTCCTTTGGACCTTTATTCCTGGGAAATAATGTGTTAGGACAATCTTTACTAGGCAAGAGTGACCGGGTGGACAACCGGTCCTAGGAAAAAAGAGCCAGCACTCGGGAAGATGTGTCCTGTGAGGAGGAAAAATAAACTATGTCCTGGTTCTAATGGTCCGTTTCCAGTGTCCGGGATATTATATACTAGTAATAGTTGTCCATGTCATTTCTTCCTGGGACAGAATGCCCAGACCTTTGAAACTAAGGAACAATGGTCCTGAAAATTGATCATTGCAGACAGGGTATCCCAGGATAGAACATCCTGGAATAGCATTTCCTAGGAAAGGTCATCCAGACACGTTTTCCTGGGAAAATTGGTCCTGAATCACAGCATTGAGGACAGTCTGTCCTTGGAATGAATTGTCTTGGTATCAATATTCCTGGGATAGTATGTCCGGACCATAATTCCCAGGAAAAGCTGTCCAAAATGCCCACATATATAATATATATGTGGGACAAGTGTTAAGTACTAGTTATGAAGAGTCAGGACATCTTTGCATGATAATTAATGCTAGTGGGTCTAAAGCTATATCAGCTTTATATCAGCAGTTGCCAGAGGCAGACATAATGATGAGATGAGAAGGCTGTCCACATCCAGGCACTCTCTTTTCGCAAGGGTGCTGTATCTTACTGCTACAATATGATATCATATGATAGGCCTGATACAGTATATATAGGCTATTGCTCACAGAGCATTGGTTTATAAGTGATGTCCAGTCGTATTCTGCAATAAATAATAAGGGTGAGAGACTGAGGGTAACAACCCTCCTCCATTCGCCATCAGGGTCGGTTGATATCAATCCTATAGTTGCTAAAATCAATCAATCATGAATTTGATATACAAATAATAATTTCTTTCGTTAAAACGATACTTTCGTGAAAATCAAATTTCAACAATAATTATTATTCTATTTCTTTTTTAATACTTTTATGTAATGACAGATTAATTTTAGTAAGAGGTTCACTTGCAAGTATACTCCCTCAGGCAAAATTAATACAATGGCCAAGAAACCATGCTCATAATGCTTGTGATGTGATCCGCCAACCAACTTGACACAGTCTGTGACGGATTCAGGGGGAGGGCCTAGGGGGCTCGCCCCCCCCCCCCCCACACCACTGAGATAGAAATAACATTTTGAAGAAATTATGGGCAATGCAGACCCATGAATGCTGAAACGACGACCACGCAGGCCAGTGAATCCCAAAACGACGTCCGGGCATCCCCAGACTATGCTGTCTGGATCTGCCACTGACAGTATAAGTTGTCCATACAAAAAGAAAAAGCATCTTTACATTTATTATTGTAACTACTCAAATGATGTTGAGTGTTGTTATTTCATAAGTGCAATCTTTCTGGTGCTCAGTGGTGCATGACCTGTCCTCCTGTTAATTTACAAAATCATTCTCCATCCCTGGTTCGAACTCGGTATCATTTGATTTCCAGGCTAGTGGCTTACCACTATGCTATGGGGGAGGCTGGGTTGAGCAGTGGGATCCACAGTTGGCATGAATCAAAAATGCTATTTTTAGAATTGGTCAAGACATTTTATTCTGGTATTGAAGGACCAGACACTGAGTCCTACTATAGCTGTAACAGGAATGAATGTCCGTGGTCCGGGCATATATATGGATATTTATTACTAGGAATGAGGCACCAGGATGTTTCCTCCCAGGAATAAATGTCTGGATACTCAGTCCCAGGAACAAATGTCTGGATGCATATTCCTGGGACAAGATGTCCAGGATATCTAATCCTGGTAGGGTATTCTATCCCAGGAATAACTGTCCATAGGATATACTTTCCCTAGGAACCATGGTCCGTTGGACCGTGGTTCCCAAGGACATCTATTCCTTTCACACCGGGTCACCTGGGCCTATGTTGCACAGGTGTTTCCTTTGCCTCATTGAGCGCTGTCCCGCCTCCTACCCTAATTATTGGCCTACCATGTGTATAAATACAGGACAAAAAGGCCCAATCATCCGTCTATCCTCCCACTGACACTTGAAATGTGCACTGAAAAAAAAGGTTTGTGTGAAACAGACAAAACGAGTGTTAGCTGGTGTCCGTCCAAAATTTTGTGTAAATTCACACAAAATGTAGGGGAGACCGGGGCTAGTTGAATCGCGGGGTTAGTTGAATATTTGCTCTTATTCCCCGGGGTTGAATTTTTTTACCCAAATTAGACTTCTGGTAGATTACTTATTCGTCAAGGCATGACGTCACTTCCTACATGAGCCATATATCGAATTGTGCACTTCACTAGGCCGTTAAGTTGATTTTTGTGCTACTGAAGTAAATATTTTGAGTTGAAATAATTTCGACCTGTATGCTATTTGAACTATTTAATGCAACATTTTTAACGCCAAGTTGGAAGCTTTTGGCATTACAAATCAACAGGCAAAGACATTTTTTGGTAAGCCTTTGATAAAACTGCTATTATGGGTGACCTAAACCACATGGTGGGTTGGGGCTAGTTGAATCATTTTCCGTGGGGTTAGTTGAAACGCTGAAGCAATGCTATACATAGTCTCGTTATTAACAGCAAAGTAAATAATCATTACTGCATTGTATAGTTTGATCCGTAGGTGTTTTTTGCTGAAATAACATACATCAGAAAAAAAGGAAATAGGATGAGTGCCTGCTGAAATACCCAAGCAGCCCTTGAAGAAGCCTTAATTGCCATACGGTAATGTTGAACAGTAGCCCAAGAGTGTTATATCCTTCAGGCAACAATATATTATTTATTTATACAATATCAGTGTCTTAAAGCAGAAAAAGAGAGGCTTTTGCACTGGTCATTTCAATAACTGAGTTATTACCAGCAGCCAAGCCGGCCATTTGCTAACATTGGATTGAAAAATTCACACCTTAATACAATGCAGGAAAGATACAGCATCCAAAAAGCCATTTCCCCATTGACTTGTCTCCTTACAAAGATCTTTCTTCTCAGTTAACGTCACTGTCTTAATTACTTTTCATACTGCACAACCATCTCATTATTTCCAAAGATTTCAAAACTTTCTTTCAAGTTTGATATTGCTGCTATTTGTATGTTTTGTGTTAAATTCTGAAATATATAATTCCTAATGTTAAACCTAATTGCTATTTAGGAATCAGTTGTTGTATTATAAATGTTTATTGAACAAATTTTTATCACTAAATATGATTTTTGCTAGTTTATTCTCAATGATTCAACTAACCCCATGATGTGTTTCAACTAACCCCGGCCTCGGGTTAGTTGAAACACTTGGTCTCGTGGTACTTTCAAGCTCATAGTGAAAACTTGTCAATATTTTAAACAAAGTTGTTCCATGGAATGTTGAGTTGAATACTGTAGCTAGCATTTGCTAAAATATTGTACCTGTATCTACTACCATAAGCTCAGTAGAACGCGACAAAAAAATAGCGATTCAACTAACCCCGGTCTCCCCTACGTGTATTTTTGACATTGCATTGTCAATCTTGATCAAATTTTTGTGTGATTTGATATGAAATGTAAAAGAATACACATAACTTTTGTCAGAATTTACACAAAATTTTGGATGGACACCAGCCAACGTTCTTTTTGTCTGTTTCACACAAACGTTTTTTTCAGTGTGTATCCTACTGGTTCTTTTCAGCTTCGTTTGTGCAAAAAAGAGGACACAAAGCCTTATCATTTGCACTGAAAATTTGGGGCATTTGGATATTTGACATAATTATCTGAAGGTTAGGAAAAAAAAAAGGTTTTGTTTTTATCAGTAATTATTGAGATTAGCCCTTCTGATCAACGACAAGCTCTGGTAAGGTAATTCATATAATCATAGATTTTAGGCGATCACCACATGTACACGATGATCTTATTATAAATGATGAAGTTGTAGAAAGAGTGGCGGAGTACAAATACTTAGGGACCATCATTGATTGTAAATTAAACTTTGAAACAAATGTTAACGCCATCTATAAGAAGGCCAATTCAAGGATGTTCTTTGTAAGAAAACTGTACAATTTACATGTAGATAATACAATAGTTGAACTTTTTTATAGATCTGTTGTAGAGTCTGTGATTACTTTTGGTGTGGCAGCATGGTATGGAAATTGCACACAAGTGTCCAGAAACAAATTATGTAAAGTCATCAAATATGCTAAAAGGCTAGGTATGCAAAATGCAAAGACTCTGTTAGAATTATATGAGAAGTTTGCCAGGCAAAAAGCAGTGGCCATTAAAGTAGATTGCCAACATCCATTGTATAGTTGCTACCAATTATTACCATCACGCAGGAGATTTCAAGCACAATATGCAAGAACAGCAAGGTTTAGCAAATCATTCGTACCTGCAAGTGTTAGACTGCTTAATTATGTATAAATTGTATAAACTATTTTTGTATAAATTGTACATACGTTGACACTTACTGTTGTTTGAATATCGTATGCCACAACAAATTTTACTGTATACAGTGACAATAAATTATTATCGTATCGTATCGTATCGTATGGTTCTTATAACTTTCGGAAGCTGAGCTCATTTAATTTATTAAAGAGTTGTTTTTACAATGAAAGCTATTAGATGAGTATGAGGAGTTTATTGAGATAACTGTGGTGAATTAAAATCTTCAGAAATGCTTGTCTTTGAAAACAAATTAATGTTATCATATGAGCTTAAAATTTGATTTTGTCCATTTTCTAATCTTCTTTGACTTTAAAATGGCTTTTGAATATTACCAGGCTGAAATCCCATTGGAGTGCCCTGCACGGACATGGTGAGAACTTTTCCCACTTCTCAAAGTCTGGATCATTCAAAATTATTATTTTACATATTTTTCATGGCCAGTAAAGAAAAGGAGATCTGCATAATTTTTAGAGCAACGATGTAGGAGTCCGGATAGTGCACACGTCATGGTGCTTTACTCTATGTACACATAGTTTCCTAAATCACTTTTAATAGGCTGCGTTCCCATTCATATTTTATGAACACTGCCTAACCCCTTGGCAGAGATAATGCATCACTGACTTCATATTTCTTGATGGCTTTGCTTCAGGTTAAATTACTTGAAAGCTGGGTTAAGTGATTGCAATTTACTGGTGTTGATCTTGTGAATGATTCATGAGTAACGAGAGTATATAAGATATAACAACTTATATAAGATATAACAAGTTATTAGCTACATAGATATAACGCACATAATATGAGTCCTTGAAGCTGGAATGTCCACAGATGTGGCCAAAATTAGAAACCCTGTCAATTGATGAATTACTTAAAAGGTAAAACAAATTTTGACCAAAACTATTTATTTTACATTACAATATTATTGTAAATATAAACAAATAACTTTTCTTATAGCAACAATTATTATTTGTTGACACATGGGAAGGAACAGGACTTCCTGTTATTCGATTTCCACAATAACCCAGTCACAAAGAAATGACATTCAAGAATCCAATACAATTTCAGTTTCACTGTGGACATTGCGGCTTTTAAATGGAAATGGGTCAGAAAAGCCATGGTTCAAGTCTGAACACTATTTGTTGCAGCACTGGAATCAGGAATTGATATCTTGAATAGGGTGCATCGTCTGCCCCCTAAAAATGAAAAAATTGAAATATTCATTTGCACTTTTGCCATATGGTACCTCTGCCCGTAGAAACACATTCTGCAAAATTTCAATAAGATCCGATGTGGCTTTAGGGTGGCACTTTTGTGTCAAAGTTGAGTCCAAAATTGTCAAAAAATGATACTTCGAAAAGTCGCGGTTAGAAATATCTAGCTAATGGTTGGTTTTATGATTTCAATTCATATACCATTATTCTCAGAAGAAAATTGTCTTTAATTTGAATGGTGGAGAGCTATATTTCTAAAAATTTCTCATGCCTAAGTTTTTTGGAAAGCGAAAAGTTTCTGACTATTATGACAAAATGTTTGGAAAAATCAACTTAAAAGCTAAGCTCTGCTCAACTTTGACATCATCGTTAGAATAAAACATAAGGAACACTTTGCTGAAGAAAGTAGGAAATTAAAATTTTTTTCTAGATAGTTATTCATCAAATTCAAATGTGCACATTTTCATAAATTACATGTATATATGAGAAATACCACATTTCGTCGAGACACCGTTCTGCATTCTCTTTTTCTTCTAACTGCATCATAATGCAATTAAGGTTTTATCAGATGATGTAGTAGACCATATTTCCACTTTGTAGACTTCTTTGTCTTCCCAAAGTCATATTAACATCCTTTTTTTGATTTATCACATTTTACCCAATAAAAAAGAAAATATCTCCACTCAATTTTGACTTCTACTGAATGAAAACCATTGATGTTGGTATTCAAATTAAAGCTCTCTTTCTAAGGAATCTAACTGCGCCATTGAAAATTCATTTCATTTAAAATTGACAATATTATGTATAACCGCGAATCGCTAAAATATGACCTAATACTGAAATTTCAAGACTGTTGTGCCACCCTTTGGAATTAGAATTGTTTCCTAAAATTTTGCAGGGCTTCTTTTATGATACAAGGGAACAATAATGCAAAAGTGCATGATGTTTCGAAGATATAGGGGCAGACGATGCACCCTAATCTTGAATGATCTTCAATGATGGCACATTTCCTATATGACATTGTTTGCCTTGATTTACCATTTCTTGCATCACTGATGCTCTTAAACTGGTGAAAAGTAGCACTCAAAGCTGATAGGTAAATAGATGCCTTTCAAAACTACCTTTGTGGTAGTTTGCAGGGTATAAAATAAGAATCAACGATCCCAAAATGCGCGGTGATCAATCTGAAATATGCAGTGATCAATCTGAATTTGTGCAATGATCAAATCGAACCTTTTTGTGCTAAATTATGGTGGACTGTAGAGTCCCTACAATATACTCCGTATTTCCACAAATTTGATACTTTTGTCTGCCTGATGATGATCAATTGGTCATCTTTTGGAAATTTTAATGCTTGATATCACAATGCCCGCCCTTAAGTATGCTGATTGATTATCCATATCAATGGCAATCTATTTCACGCAAGACAATGCGTACAGTGATCAAATTTTCTTATTTTATGCCCTGGTAGTTTGATATACGTAGATAACTAAATCTATTATGATTACCTCTCAACTGACAAATAAGTGTTCATAGTTGTTGGTTACTTTTTATGAGTGGACTTAATATGGTGAGCTGGTTTAGTGTTTCGCCTTTTATACAGAATGAGGTATCAAAATAACATCCAGCCACTAGTGAAATTTAAGTTGCAGCAAGAGGCATTACAGAGTGTAATTTGATGGGACAAGTGATTCCATTAGAGTTGCTCGTGGCTGTAGACCATATGAGACAATTTGAGCTGTCTCTGGTGCAAGTGAGTCTGGCCTTTTTTGGAACCTGAGAGGAGAAAAGCAACAGGTAGCGGCAATCACTGGGACAACTTAATACTGTGTACACTGTAAAAGGCAAATGACATGCCTTGATTACTTGAGTTATTCTGTGCCTCTGTCTGTATTTCCTGACTCCTAGGGCATGCTAATGTCTTGAGCGTATTGTGTATCACAGCCTTTGCAATCCACATATCGATCTATTGTATTGTAATAAAAGTTAAATTCGGAAAGAAGAAGACTTGGAAGAACAATTATTGACGGATGACTAAATTTTGTGAGTTCTCCACAGTGGGTTGTGTCTGAGTATGCTGATGGCCTTGTCTACTTCCTGAGAGCATGTGATTGGCGAGTCTTTAAGATACTCTGGTTAATCTCAATGTTGAATAGAAACTTCGTGAATGAGCCATGAAATTGGAACTATTTCCTTGGAGCTGCAATGCTGAAGCATACAAACTAACTTTTGTGCCAGGTGGCAGCATCATGCAGTTTACCAAATGTGGAGAAGCTGCATTTCCCTGAGAATTTGCAATTTGCAAACATGTTAGTGCCTTGATCAAATGATATGAAATGAATATTACAAAATCTTGAATAATAATGTGATATCTTTGTCAGATTATTGAAATTTGAGATGTAGGTTTTCTTCTTTCTAGATCAGATTCTCTGATGAAATATGATCTCTGTTTAAAATATACAAATGTGATGCAAAATGCACATGAATATAAATGAAGTAATATAAGACTTCAAGTCCGTGCTTTCAAAAAATCAATCTTTCCTTGAAGTCAATTTCTGGGTAAAAGGGATACATAAACATTTTTTGATGTTTCAATAATAAGAATTGGGACATGCATTTACCCATACAGTGATTGTTTGCAACATAACTTGATTTACTTACGAATATTGTGATATATTTTTACAGTTGATGAATTATGAGTGCCCTTAGAAATGAACTGGAATGTTACTTTTGAACTATGTGGCCATATCCCTTCTGAGCAATTACAAGCTCTGATCAGGTAATTTTTATTCATGGCTCTTATCATCTTCAGAAACGAAGCCGGTTGGTGAAGTGTCATTTTAACAATGTTATCTTTGAAAAGGGATTGAGGAGTTTGCTGAAAAAATGCTATTGCAGTGGTGAATTCAATTCATTGGCAATTCTTGAATTAAAAAAAACATTGTCACATGAACTTTAAATTTCTTGATTTTTCAATCTTTCTTTGAGTTTGAAATGGCTCACCAGTATTCCTAATCTGAAATTCCATAGGACTCCCTTGGATGATGGTGTTGTCATTGTTTCTCTCTATCTTTTGTGTTATTTCATTTTTGAGACTGGCAAGCAATTTTCCTAGAGACTCCAGCAGTAACTCTAAGAGACCTGGCTACTGTTAGACATATAATTCCTTGCTTTGTAACCTTTGTCAGTCAGTGCCTTTAAACCATTGGGAATAATTGAAAAGGATCTGACAATTCTCTGAGGAATTAACTTTCTTTTTGATTCCATGCAATATTTTAGTCAGTACAACAGATCTATACCATGTTTGTATTTTTATGTAACCATATCATTGAATGTTTTTTTGTCTTTGCCATAATACTCGTCAGTGCTACATAATGAGTGTTGGGTAACTGATGTTTGAAATATCTTTTTTTGCACACTTTTAAACAATATCAGACTGCTTTATATTTTCTTTATCATACGATCATCTGATAGGCCTCAGGCTTGCATGTACATCCAGTACATTGTGCTACTCTATGTACATAGTTTCTTAAATCACTTTTAAATGGCTGAGTTCCTATCCATATTTAATGAACAGTGCCAACCCCCTTGACAGGGATAATGCATCACTGACTTCATATTTCTTTATGGCTTCCCTTCAGGTTAAATTACTTGAAAGTGGGGTTAAGTGATTGCAATTTACTGGCTGTTGATGTTGTGAATGATTCATCAATGTTTAGATTATATAAAAGATGGCAACATATATAAAGGTATGATATATAGGTAAAATGTGCCTATAAGATTTCTTTAAAAGGCAATGAATGCTTCTGAACAGTCACCCATCAAGCTTTGAACATTCTTTGTCACAACCAGAGATGCAGCAGTTATAATCTACATTTATACCCTTGCGATGAGTGTTCCTATAGATTTTCTATAATTTACAAGTCTTTTCACCACTGATACTGTCGAACTGGTGAATAATATCACTTGAATTTCTCTTGCTGTGTAAACTGTCTCCAATATATTTGTCCAGTGTGCCTGTCTCCAGTCAGTTCTTATGCAGAAAAATGTTACAGGATGCCAAAATGTTTTAAGTTTATAGATGCCTACGAAATTCTAATCCTGATAGTTTGATATGGATAACTTAAACACCTTTCATGGCTTACATGTTATTTTAAAAGTGTTGGTTGTGTTTGATTATTTTTATGACACGACCACCTTTCATAAGATGGTTTAGTGTGTCAAAATTGGAGCCTGGTAGAATAAAGTATCAAAATAACATCCAGCCACTAGTGAAATTTAAGTTGTAGCAAGAGGCATTACAGAGTGTAATTTGATGGGACAAGTGATTCCATTAGAGTTGCCCATGGCTGTAGACCATATGAGACAATTTGAGCTGTCTCTGGTGCAAATAAGTCTGGCCTTTTATGGAAACTGAGAGGAGAAAACCAACTGGTTGCTGCAATCATTTCAGCAATTTAAAACTACTAGAATACAACTTGTTTTAAAACCATTTGTAGTCGTAGATTTTTTGTGAGTTCTCTATTGGTAGCGTATATATGCCTTGCCCTCATAGACACTGATATAGGATATTTTTTAAAGACATTTTTAATCACCAGAAATCAGTCATTCTGGAATTGGCAGCAGAGGTTTCAATGCATTTCCTTATATCAGAAGAATACCACTAGTCAAGAGATCATGTATGATTTTTAAGTTGTGTAGCCTGTAGGTCAGTGCAAGAAAAGTATGTGACATCATTAGTTAGTGATACTTTTTTGTAAAACAAGTATGTGACATTGTTTTATTAATTGTTGTTTGGGATATTTCCTGTTTCATTATATGTAGACTGAACTCTAGTAAAGAGTATGGAACAATTTTGCCTCACAATTTTACATTAGATGTTCCTTCAGTTGAATCAATGGGCCACAATTAGCCCCAATGTACTTCCAGAGCTACTCCACAAGCAATTTGGGGCAACAGGGTGACCTGGCGTAGGAAACAATGCACTTGAAACCTTCTTTTTGAAGAGGCATCTTGACATCAAAGAGTTTCGATGAGCAGCAAAAGATGTGAACTCAATCTGTTTAATTCAAATAGCTATTGATCTGGTATTTTCTTTGAAATGGTTCATAACATAGCATATTCGAATGAAGCATGTGCGCTTTAAATACGGTGCTCTCGTAGATGTTGAATGTTTTGTATGTATTGTTAGCAGGCATTTGAATGGATTTTAATGATTTAATGTACCAAGCAAGTTGTTGATCTTGTCACCAATGAGTTGACAAATTAAAACCAAAGAGTGTCTATAAAAAAAGAAAAATGCTTATGTACTACTACAATAAACATAGGCTGCGCAGCAGCAAACCTTCAGCGAAAGACATCTGTAAAGTCATAAAAGCGATGTTGACAAAATTGGTATAATGCAATCGTGGCCAAATCTTGGCCAAATCTTGGCCTGAAATTATCCATATACCCGCTGACCTACCATCTGCCCGCCTGCCTGCCAGGGTATGTAAAACCATGGAAAGGCTGAACTAGACAAATTTACACATATTATGTTGCAGTTTCATATATGTACAGGGAATAGGTTATGAGCTGTGGGTCGAAAACCAAGAAGTATATTAATTTATATTTTTAAAATTTTTTCTAAATATTTAAAACTACCTATCAATGAGACGAGTGGAAGATCTTTATAGGCAATATGTGGATGAATTTTTGTCAAGGTACATCCAAGAGAGGCTAACTTTTGGACCAGAAACCAAAAATTATAATTTGCAATATATTTTGTCAATATTTCAAAAAGTATAGAATGACCATGAATCACACCATCAAAAGGCACAACAGCATCATATAGGTGATATGTGTACGAAATGCCATCCATGTACATGCAATACTGGGCAGGTTTTGGGCCAGAAATGAAAAAAAATTGTTTTTATTATTTTTTCTCAATATTTCAAAAACTATAGAATACCCATCAATCAGACCATCAAAAGGCACAATTGGACCACATAAGCTGTATGTGTACCAAATTTCATCCATGTACATGCGATAGTGACCGAGTCTTGATCCGGAAACGAAAAAAATAATTTTTTATCTTTTTGTTTAATATTTCAAAAAGTATGGATTATCCATCAATCAGACCATCAAAAGGCACAACCAGACCATATGGGCTATATGTGTACCAAATTTCATCTATGTACATGCAATAGGGCCCGACTTCTGGCCCGGAAACTATCTATCCGCCCGCCGCCCGACCCGCCCGACCGCCCGCCCGGCGGACGGACAACATTTTACCAAAGTGATAACAATACCTTCTTCGAACTTCGTTCGCTGAAGGTAAAAATGGCTACATGATTTATACCAGCGTCTTTTGACTGTTATTATTCCTATATTTTTTACAACGCAAGAAGGGAATTTTGTTTTTGAACTTTTACATCTAGTATACCTTAAAGAATAGATATTACGCTTCGGTTCCGCTTGATTCACTGTCGAACAGTGACGTGTACTTACATTTTGCAGCCAAAAATAACCTCGTAAGTGGCCCTATCCATCGCATACTAATAGAAATGAACTTCAATTTGTCATTGAGCTTTACAAGTTACAACCCTTGGATGAGTGCTGTGACTCAATAGGTGACTTTTTTGATAGCATTTAAAGTGTAGGATATGACTTCACAAATTGCTAGTGAATACCTACAGTAAAACATGGCATGGATAGGTATATACCCTCACATGGCCTCTCAAGGAACATGTCAGTGCAATTCTCTAAACACTTGTCTTTTGTCGGCTGTAACTGTGGCTCCTGAAATTTAAAGCAACATGCATTTTATATCTGATCTGGTTTTGTCTAAATGTGAAGTGATAAAATTCCTTTGCATATTTATTGTTTTGTTTACCAAATGTGGAGAAGCTGCATTTCCCTGGGAATTTGCAATTTGCAAACACGTTAGTGCCTTGATCAAATGATATGAAATAAATACAAAATCTTGAATAATAATGTGATATCTTTGTCAGATTATTGAAATTTGAGATGTTGGTGTTCTTCTTTCTAGATCAGTTTCTCCGATGAAATATGATCTCTGTATCATATATACCATTGTGATGCAAAATGCACTTGAATAACAAATGAAGTAATATTAGACTTCAAGGTGGTGCTTTGAAAAAATCAATCTTTCCATGTAGTCATTCGTGTAGAAGGAACACATAGTCGGTTTTTAATGTTTCTATAATAAAAATTGGGACATGCATTTAACTACATATATCGCTTGTTGTGACATCGTAGATGAAATTACTGGGTTTTTTTTAACCTAAAGTGTTGTTCTAGTCTTGTGTGTGTTTCTTGATTGCAATTGTGGGTACTGTTTTTAATCACCTAGTTTTTTTCAGCTATATTTGCATGTGGGACTAGATTTTCCTCTTGTCACCTTATGATCTCAATTAAAACTTCTACAATATACAATGTAGTTTTATTTTTTACTAATGATGCTACTTTTATTTTTCAGGTATGTTGATGCCTACAAGGTTTTCCTTCTCGGGTCTTTCTGATCAGCTGCAGCTAAGTCTACTCACTTTCATTTCAATTACTATATAATTTAGGCCTGTTCCTATTATATTCATCAGTAATAACTGTGATGTTGTTTGCGATGAAATTATTATCTT
The DNA here is from genome assembly GCA_026936325.1 of Platynereis dumerilii. Classification (NCBI taxonomy): domain Eukaryota; kingdom Metazoa; phylum Annelida; class Polychaeta; order Phyllodocida; family Nereididae; genus Platynereis; species Platynereis dumerilii. The sequence goes on along the minus strand of JAPTHN010000106.1, from coordinate 816,930 downwards.
CTTGTGCAAAGACCAAGTGTCTAACCAGCTTCATTTTACATTTTAATAGTTCAGTTATACCATGTTATTGCGAACCTTTACTTAGGCAAGAGATAAGATGTGAAGACCTGTGAAATTGTAAAAACTGCAACGAAAAGAAAATAAGATAAGATTTAATATCTTGTGTGGTTTTTAAAGTAGCATGGAGGTCTTTTGGGAAGTCTCAAAAAATTGATCAGAATAAATGAAAATCTGTGTTCTACCTGTTGAAAACCAAGTTTGTTATAATTTGTAAAGATTAACAGGGGATAGAATAGAAAATAATCTTGAAAACAATCTGCCGAAGATGGAGATTCTATATAAGATGATAATTCCCTTAGAAAAACATGATTCAACAGTCCCCATGTATGGACACACGGAAACTACTGCTCTGAAACGCAGCAGCTATCCTAGCTCTACAGATTATCTTTTCTGAAGCATCACCTAACTGTGAGCTTCATCAAATGACCGAGATGATAGATAGCTAGCTTTACAACCATCGGATGTTTAGCTAGGAGAGGTGAACATCCATGGCACTGATACAGGATTACTTTCGGTGTGGTATTGACAATTTCGAAACGAATCTAGTGTCGGAAGGCAGTCAGTAAATAACAGTGTACAAACGAGAGCTTTTGAAGTTCCATGTCAACATTCAGGAATTCTAAAGCCAAGACGGATGAGCTTGTTGAATAAAAAAGGGGGTCTGATTCCGTAGAAAGTGAGGACTAACAAAGTGGCACTTCAAGGTTGCTCTACTCAGATTCAAGATACGAGTGGTGATTTAAAGGCTTGGTTTAGTCGCAAGTGGTATGTTTCTTGTTCTCTGAATTTGCTATGAAGCGTAAGAAAACATGAAATGATATATATGTCACTATTTTACCCAGGGGAAGAAAGAAAATTGCATCAATATTGCATCTGAAAGCACTTATGTCTCACATCTTGTGGGGGGGGGGAAATTGGACATTTTAGTTTTTCTGATTTCGTTGGAAGTATTGATTCTCTGGACTTTATAACAGTTCGGGAAAGTGCAGAATTCGAGCACACTCCCAAATTCGGGACTAAGGTGTTCCCAAATTCGGGAACTGCTCCCAAATTCGGGAACAAAAGTGCTTACAAATTTGGGAGATGCATCTTCAAATGACCCTCGGACGTTGGGTATTGAGATCGGATGGATTTTTATTGGCTAGGCTGGTTGTTTGCAAAGCAATTAAGGTTTCTACCCTGTGAAAAAAAATTCCATGCTGTGGTTTTCTTTGTAGAGCAAATAAAACTTTGTAAGTTGAACAATTCTATCATAAATTCAAGTTTCCATTGACTTATTATCCAAATGTTGTTAGGGTATCAATTTATTTGACTTTAAATTAATGTATATATGCATTATTTACCGATATATAGCAGTGATGCCAGTATACTGAGTATAGTTGCTGGAATTGTTGACCAGAGAAGCACAGATCATCTTTTCATTTACATTAAAAATTATAAATAAATTATCAACATATCCCATTATCTCAAAAATAAGTTTTTTAGTGAATTTTATACTGCCTTATAAAATAACTTATTTGTCAAATAAACTACGATTTGACTGACACATGCAATGCAGGTAGAATGAGCTTCACATCAGCTGGTACACATATACTGTCTATCTATCAATCTATCAATCTATCAATCTATCTATCTATCTATCTATCTATCTATCTATCTATCTATCTATCTATCTATCTATCTATCTATCTATCTATCTATCAGTTTTCCATCTAACACCCTTGTACATCACTATAACAGACATAATACATCATTAACAGCTAAACAGACAGACAGACAAGGAAGAGACATACATGATAAGTAATTGATAAATGTTAACATAAAAGCTAATTCGGCACATTTGTCTCTTTATTGTAGGGAGACCTCTCTGAGAGCTGCAATATTTTGCAGGTTTCACTTATAAATATCACTTAATTTTCCCCAGCTCAAGCCCACAATATAATGGACACTCACTGGACAGTTAATGAAGAATCATTTTTTAAACTTGACTAAAAAACCATTACTTTCAGTAGCTATAGCTCAACTCCTCCAAATGAAAGAGGAAATGCACAAAATATCTTTATAAAATCCATTGACAGAAATCATCCGCTATATTTGAAGCGGACCTGATAGAGAAGAGATGCACTCTGGGTAGCACAAAATAAAATGAAACAAATTAAATTAATTGAATTGACCTGAGTGCTGAATGTGAATTTAAATTCAGCTTCAATTCAATTTAACTAATGATCTTCAAGAAATGAAGCATCACAATGATTTAATAAAAAATAAATCTTCATCAAATCAGATCACTCTTATTTGTAGTAGGGGAGAACGGGGCACAGTGAGACGGCAGGTACAGTGAGACAAAGCCCGTAGCATCTAGCTGGTACCGCTTACAGATCAACCCTCTTTTGTATAGTACAAAAAGTAAGCAAGTGAGAGACTGTCCTATACAGTCCTGGACATAAGTTCTGTCGCTAGCACATGTCACAGATACAATTGGCAATAATTTGACTTCTACTGAACAGATTTTAATGAGTTATGACTCAAAGGAAAGCCAAGTCCTTCTACGATATGCTTATATTGCGAAAATAAAGTTTTGTCTTAATCTGAATGTCACAGAAATTGATATTGACAGTGTGTCCAAAATGTGCCTGGACAAAAGTACTGTCGCATGCAAGAAATTATGCTGAAAAATTGTCTGAAATAATTGCAAAATTGCTAGAATGATGAAAAATTGTCAGAGCATTTAGTCTTGATGTGGGAGAATAAAAAAAAAACAACTTTGTTCAACTTAATGATCTCGTAGAACAATATCCATGGGGTTCCACAGAGATTCATGTGAAATAGCAACACAGTATCAATAATGATTGTCAAACAAGATATAAATACAGACCAATACTTTCTAAAATTCATAAATATTCTTTGGAGTTGTCTTCCCTGCCTTCCAACTTAATTTTGAGGACATGGGAACATGGAAATTGAGATTATAGCATTCCCGTGGGAGAACAGATACAGTGGTACATGCCACGTTGACAAGAAAAATTGAAGTGAGGGCTGCACTTGTACAAACTATGCCATTTGGCTTCAAAGCCTCATCATAGCAGTGGTTTACAATAATTTAGGACTAAAATTTGTTCTTGTCTAATGCTACTGTTAATTATATTGTCCCCTTACCATTTTTGATCAATTTTCTCACTCCGAGACAGTATTTTTGTTTTTCATTATCATGGTAAATTTCAGTCAAGTCTGGATAAATTGTATTCATGTAATCTTTTACAGAACATTTGCATTATTGGAGCAGATTTGTGCAGTTGTAATGTTGTTTTGGATGAAAAAATGAAAAATTGATTACTGTACAGCTCGGCTGTGTCACGTAGAGGTACCACCCATGTGCAAAAAGTACAAAGACCCAATTGATCCCTAACGAAGTACACATAAATGTTCCTTATCACAAGCATCGTCAAATGCAGGCCAAAATTAATGATCATTGGAATACATCAGTTCCAACTTGGCCCCTATGTTGATTTTTCAACCGATTATGAAGCTCCATTTGCTTCTGCTTCATCACCTGAAATGATGTACGATCATCAAATGCCTACCAAAATGGGACAGGAGGTAGGAATGATCATTCCAAAGGATATTTAGGAGCTTTTGACGATATTTTCCTGCATTATCTGCAATCCTTGATGATTTTTAGTCATAAAAGGTTAATATTTTAAACAAACCCCATGGATATTTTCTTCAAAGGTCAGGAAAGAATGCAAAGTGATATTTTTACATTCAGTTATACCATGACTGCATTCTCCAACATTTTTGCATCATTTTTGCAGTTTCACTATTCATTAAAACAAATTTTCAGCATTAAGTTGTGCATGCGACAAGACTTTTGTCCAAGCATATTTGTGACAGACTCTTATTATTAATTCCCTAGAATAGGTTGAAACTTTACTTTTGCAATATAAGCAAGTTGTAGAAGCCTTTGGCTTTCATTTAAGCCTTTTCTTGCCAAAATCAGTCAATTACAAGCCAAGTTATTAACAGTTCTGTCAATAACATTTGGATGCTACAAGACTTTTGCCCAGGACTGTATCCTGAATGCCTACACAGCTGATCGAGAGTGCAATTTCAATATTTTGGTTTTTAGCCATTAAAAGTAAATAATTTTGCTGAAAGACTTTTCGTTATAATTCCCAAGAAAAATGTTATAATACAAATCAATTGCCAGGGATTCAAACCTTGATTATTTGTCTTAGTTTAGTGAGATGATGAACCACAATACAGGCATCCGGTCCGCATGATTAAAAAAATTTTTAATGAGAGCTGCGTGGGGCAGAGTGAGACAGTTTGAGGCGGGGTACAGTGAGACATCACAAAATACACTCGAAACGACCTGAATGTAATGCATAGCTCACAATTCACTATTAAAAACAAAATGCCTGCTATAAACTACTGATTTTAGTGAGTCATATCCAAAGGGAAGCATCCCAAAGAATTTTGATTAGTATGTAACAGGTGCGGCAGGTTAAATAAGTCGTGCATGTGTCCTGTGCGACGAAGTTTCGAAACGTGCTCAAAAAAGGACCTAAAAAATCACGTAGCCACTTGCTTTTATAAGAGTACAATAGTTTCTGTAGCAACAACTGATAGAACAATTCCGTAGGTCCTGAGGATTGGCAGTTATGGCAGCAGATGCTGTCTCACTGTGCCCAATTTTTATAGCCATGAAAACCACAATGCATTGTATTAATTTGAGGTCCTGGTTGACAATCAATAACCCATAGGCCAAGTAAGAAATCACTTTTAAACATATACAGAATTAAAGTGTCCGACTCAAAGAACATTACCCTACACTTGTATAGATGGATAGATAGTAACACTTGTGCAGTAAATGACTCTGTCACTCAAAATGAAGTTTTCATTATTCAGAGTGATTTATGTTCCTGAATTCGGGAACAGCTTCCGAATTCGGGAGCACTGTTCCCGAATTCGGGAGCGTTCCCGAATTCTGCACTTTCCCGAACTGATAAGGATTAAAATAAGCTCCCTGACATTGGAAAATTTGACCAATTAGTCTAATAGACATGCATTAGGGTGGCCCTTAAAAAAAAAAGTTTGAAATTCATATGGGCCACCCCCTCAAATGATGCCTTTTATGGTAAAAACAGCTCGTGCAAAATCTCATTCAAATCGGTCAACATTTAGAGGTGGCCCACGAGCCTTGAAATTCTTGCATTTCAGTCATGATTTTGTATGTTTGCCGATCCGCGGTATTGTATAATCAAGCCATTTTAAATCATACAACAATATAATTAGATTTTTTGAACAGGGCTGAATGAGAGCTTCATTTTGAGTACCAACTTGGATGGTCTATGACAATTCGTCATGAGCCCCGAGAGCCATACATCATGATTTCTTTTAAAATTTGTTTGTTTGGATATATGATGTCTCCGAATTCAATCTGGAGGCAATAACTGTTAACCAGACCTTATAAAATGGACTATCAATGAGGGCAGCTGATTGTCCTGATCAATGTTTAAGGAAAATAACAAAAAAAACCCCTTTTGTGGTCTGGGGTAGGAATAATTTCTCGAAGGCCGTCATAATTTTGAAAAATGTACGTAAGGAGTCAATGTGTAAATTGTCAATGTGTTGGTTTTGACAAAAAAATCACAGCAAGATCTAATTTTCCCATATTCTTTCATCAAAATTTTATGATTTTCCAACAGGACAGTTGGTGATTCTGGTCCATGGGGCCAGGAGGCTTAATTCTGTGTCAGATTTACGGCATATCTTGTTATATATTTTTTCACAAATTTGGTACTGATTCGAATCTGGTTTTTCATTACGCCTGACTGGAAAGTCCCCTGTCAAGTTTTTCCATAAAAACTGCTAGAACAGAGAGTGACATGCAGGTTTTGTTCAGGTCTGCCAAATGTTTGCAAGATTTTCTGACATGGAATTATTCACATGTTATACAAAAGGCAAATTAATTAACAATGACGTCATTTCCAAAGGGTTTGATCTCAAATTTGCAGTCAATTTAACCCATATTCAATTTCACAGCAGTTTCAATCATGCTGTTCATACTTATCCTGTCCTAATAATTAGCCAACCAGTACATAAATGTCGGATATAAAGACCTAATCATTATATTACTAAAGTATTTTAATCCAAAGCTTAAAATCGCTGTATTTGCTGTCTTGCATCCCAGTAACATTTCGTTGATTATCATCTGCCAAAAGAACCAATCATCTGATGTTAAAGAAAAATCAAGCGAACGTGAGGTTTTCAGCAAATTTTCAGTTGAACCTTCCGAATATAAAATCATCACAGACCATCCAAGTTGGTACTCAAAATGAAGCTCTAATTAAGACCAGTTCAACCATGCCATTTGTATTGTTGTATCATTTGAATTGGCTTAATAATAGAGAACCGCGAGTTGACAAATGTAGAGAATTACGCCAGAAACATAAAAACTTCAGGGGCGATGGGCCACCTCTAAATATTAACCGATTTGCCTGAAAATTTGCATGCATCATTTTTTCCATAATAGGCATCATTTTAGGGGGTGGCCCATCAATATTTTAAACTTTTATTTTTTACTATGATTTAAGGGCCACCCTAACATGCATATTATGTAACAAAAGTTATCCAAGACTACAGTATTGTGTCAGATTTGTGGCAGTGTATTTCTGTGTTTGACTATTACCACATCCGATTTTATAATATATCATTTACAATAGATAGAACAAAAGTAAGCTATAAAAGAATCTGCCCAAGTAGAAGATTCTATCATTCTCTTATACACAGTGCTACACACATAATATGGATACATCAACACCACTGCTTCCCACCTCTACAGATCATCTTCTCGGAAGCATCACCAAACCGTGAGCTTGATCAAATGACCAAGATGATAGATAGCTAGCTTTACAACCCTCGGATGTTTTGAGAAGGAGAGGTGAAGACCCATTGCACATATACAGGATTACTTTCAGTGTGGTATAGACAATTTTGAAAGTAATCTGGTGTTGGAAGACCATCAGTAAATAACCGTGTACAAACGAGAGCTGTTTGAGTTCCATGTCAACACTTAGGAAATTCTAAAGCCAAGACGGATGAGCTTGCTGCCCTCAGAGGTGTCTGATTCTGTAGAAAATGAAGATTCGCGAAGGTGGCTCTATTCAGATTCAAGATGCAAGAGGTGATTTACAGGCATGGTATACTCACAAGTGATAAGCTGGTGGACCATACTGTAATCCAATTACACTAATCCTCATCATTTGTTTATTCCTTGCTAATAGGATGCACAGTTAAGCAGGAATAACATTAATAGTCTTGGTGTCTATATTCATAACCTCTTATTAATAAGTGATGCAATGGATGATATACTCACTAATGACAGGCTGGTGGGACATACTGATCCAATTACACTAATCACTATCAGAAATCTTTCACATTGTTTATCCATCATTAATTGGAAGCACTGCTGAGTAGAGGGAATAACATTAATTAACTTGGTGTCTACAGGAATCATGATCAATCCATAGAAACGTCTTATTAACAAGCTGTTTCTGACATTTTTGTCTCATCTTTTGGTTTCCTTGGTAACTGTTGCTTTTCAAGTTTGTTACTCAATTTTTCTCCTGACTTGTGGCAATTGGACCTGGCATGATTAGCTCATAGCTACCACCGATGGTCCACTGTTGTACCAGGCCAGTGTTACAAATAAATCTAATTTCCTGCATTGGGCACTTTATCAATCACTGCAAGGAGAGCCACAGGAATAATTGAAAAGAATCCGACTACGCCTCGTGGGAAATTTACCAGGAATATGCTTTTTGACTTGTGCAGTTGGCCGAGTTGGGCATTGGTGTGAGCTTTATTATATGTAGCTTCATAGAACTGTGATGCAATTTCTACCAAAGGAGTTACAAGAAATCATCTAGTAACATGGTCACACAACCTATTGCTTTGGCAATCACATTTCAAGTGTGAACTCTGTTGACCTGAGGTGCGAAACAGGTGATTATAACAAACAGTCAATGCCAAACAATGCTAAACAAGATAATCCAGCCTGCTATTTTGTAACAGGGCCTCTTGAAACTCTGTCAGAACATAAGAATATGTGTCAGAGACATGAACTTTTTGCCAAAGAAAATCTTAATTGGACATTTTAACATCCAATTATTGACATGGGACTATCTACTTACTAAACTTTCATTGCAAGGGATATACCTGGAGAGGGCAAATTAAACATATTGCCCCGTAGATGATAAAATGCAAGGTAAGAGATTGAAATTCTCCCAAAACCATGTCAATACAGAAAGCTTTGCCAATTCACCTGGCAATTTTGAAACCCTTTCATTCAGTAACAAAGAAATCTGAAGGTGTACTTTTGCATAGATATAGCCAATAATGACTACATAGACAGTTCTGCATGGTGTTATGTTGCTGACAACAATTAGATTTATGGTAATTTGGCTTTTTTTGAGACATGTGCTTTTCTCAAGACATTGCTATGATCAAACAGGAAGTGCAACAACAGTGCCACCTTACCTACACATGTAGTAGGATGCAACCAACTTATCTTATTCAATTCATCCAAAAGATGTTTTTCAGTAGTTTAGAGCTGTTTGCGGATTGGCGGGCCAAACAGTTTTAAAATTAACTTTCAACTTGTTCGCGTAATGTCACAGGCTTAAAAATGTTTTGTTTGTGTCAGTTATGGTTAGTCAGTTTATTCAGTGCTTATCATAGCACCATAGGTGACAATAAACAAACTAATTAAATGACTTGAGGTACTTGATCAAATAAGAATATTAGGAGACCAACAGAAAACTGTCGATGATGTGGCAAAGTCTGTTTGCAAATTGAAAATAAGAAAACTGATTTTTCCAGTGGACCGCCAATCTACAAAGAGCTCTAATGTCCATCAATGATGACAGATTTCTCAGACTTAACTTTATGGCTCCTGGAAGAAGTCGATATTAGAATGACATTTATATTAACCTTGATAATGAAAATCCTTTGTTTTGTGTGAAAGCAATGCCCTTTTGAGATACGTATCTGTTTTGGTGTGGAAAGTCTGTCACCTTCGATTTTTGTAATATCACAAATGGAAAAAAGTTATGGTAACAGTCAATGGATAATGTTGTTTTCTCAACATATTAATAATTTCAGCTATCTGGTTTACTCAAGATTGTAATTCCGTTTGAGTGTGATATTCTTCAGAACTTGAAAGCTTTAAAGCAACATGGTAACTGGTCAGAGAAGTCTTATCGCATGGGAAAATAATAATTCTAATCTATACCAGCTAATTACAGGGCTATACAAAATTACAAGTTAACCCTGTATATGGACACTACAGCTTTAAATCTCACTTTGTTTGTCTTCATTCTCAACTGAATCAGAGTCTCTTTGAGATACAAGCTCATCCATCCTTGCTTAGAATTTCCTTAGTGTCGACTGTCAAAATCTGCAGCTCTCGTATGTGCACGGTTATTTGATGATGGTTTCCATCAACAAATTCTATTGAGGATATTTAGATTTCTTCACAAGAGGTAATCAAGTATCTCTCGTCAGGGCGTTCACCTTTATTGTGCTGAATGTCAAGAGATTTGTAAAGAAAGCAATTCATAATCGTTTGTATCTTGTTTTTTGTTCATTTGATATGCAGTGGTACCCATGTTGTAAGACCCCCTGTTGTAAGACCGACTTGCCTTATGTGACAGCCTTCCTCCCGCACTAAGTAGTACTTTTAGTGCATTTTGCCCCCCGATGAGAGACTACACCCCCACGAGAGACCGCTTCATGACCGCAGAAGGGGCGGTCTTATAACGCAGGGACCACTGTACACTAATTAGTTACCAGACAACCTATGTTTGTTTCTTTGTTTGTTTGTTTGTGTTTTACGCCTCAGCAGCACCTTAGTGGGCTATATCGAGGCAGGCGATCGCCGTATGATGATGAGATGAGAAGACTATGAGTCTGGTATATACCCTATTAATTCAGGGATGCCCAGGGTCTTTCAGTTGCCCCAGCATAGAACACTGGATACAACCCGCCTCCATTTAGTGTCCCATGGGCTCGGACTAAATTGAGTTCCGGGGTGGGATTCGAACCCACGCCCTCAGAGCCAGTCGTTGCGCAAACAAGCACTCTTAACCATTAGGCCACGGAGGAACTCTCCAGACAACCTATGTATAAGTGGTTCAAGATATGGTGGATCACAAGTATTTGGTATTCACAACCACTATCTTGGTTGAGCAATAACACTTAGCAGCTTAGGGTTGATTATCACAACCTCATAGATTAAGATAATCAGCCTTTATTTCTTTTTGATACTGATAACTTGTTTGCTTCAAACTGACAAACTTACATCTTGAAATCATCTTGCTTTAGTGGTATAGGACAATTAATATTATATCATCAACAAAATTATATCCAGCCTGCATGACCAGCTTAGTAGGTAGCTTGTGAAATTGTAGAAATCATGTTTAATTAACCTATGTAAAGGAATTACAGCAGCCTCACTTTCTTCATCAAATTATGGTAATTTAGACAAATTTCAAATGATTTAATTGCATTCTTCATATAAGATAACTTACCAGTGTTTTTCTCCTGCAACCTTTTAACAGAATAAATTCCCAGCAACATTATTTGTATTTTCTCTCTTTATTTTTTAATCAATTGGGTCCTTGGTGAGTCGAATCAACAAGGTCTTACAAACCAATATCTTCAAAAATATGAAGATTTCCCCTTTGACACTGAGTAATTGAAAGCTTCATATTACTGTTGCTGTTATTGAGACTGCTCAGAAGTTTATAGAAGTCAGGGATAAAACAGAATTTAATCGAATTTCCGCGAAACTTCCTGAAATACAAAATTCACCCCTCTTTCTAAGTTGGCTCAAAGGAAACACTCTATTGGTGAAACCAAATTTAACTAATTGACTTTAAACAAGGACACTTTTGAATGTTTATTCTCTTTGTCATAACAAAATTAAATGTCAGTTAAAAGTCAATTTTCAACGTTGACTAACTTCATATAGGTAGAATATGATAATTTGTAAGCTGATGTCAAACATATAATTCTAGAACTTCGCAGGGAGTCCAGGCTCAAAAACATGCATGTTTCTGTTTATTCAATACAGATCTGGTAAGGAAGGCTCATTACTTTTAAAGAAATATAACCGATATTCTCATGCTAACATGTGGAAGTCGCACACAACTTTCAGCTGATTGACTGTGTAAACATCTGTTGTTCTCCAATATTGCAATAAATAGTAAGAACACTTGAGATTATATGATATACTATATATCACTATTGTACCCAGAGGGAAGAAAGAAAATTGCATCAAAATTGCTCCACGGAGCAGTTGTGTCTCACTATCCAGAGAAAACGGTGCATCAAGGTTTGCTGCTTTTATGGAAGGTATGGATTCTCCGGGGGTGATGGATCAAAAAGAGCTCCAGAATGTTGAAAAATGAGACCAATTAATTAAAAAGAGATGAATAGCATACAACAATTGCGCACAATGAATCAAAACCATACTGGAGAATCATTTATAATTATTTAATAATGTTGAATTATTTCCCTTCATTGCTATTCCAAACTTGTGACTATCAGTCTTAAGGGTGGCATATTTCGTGTGAAGAGATGCCAGCTTCTTTACCTATATGCTCAAAATCGAATATAATAATATAGTATTTGTTTGTGAACTCCTCATTCTGTTAGCATAGAATGTTCCAATAATGATCAATTCATGGTCCCTATTTTTGAGTCTTTGTGGCCAACCAGCAGGTCTCCTAAACATCAGTGCAGTACAACAAGCCATCAGATTTTGCTTCATGTTCCTTTAACCATCTTTCATGAAGCTACAGCTCAAGTGTAATCTCAAATCACAACTTATGGTCCCCAAGCTTGTCTTTTAACCATACTGATATGATTATGAGGCTCTACGAGGATCAGATAAAGTCTGTGTCATTTTCGGAGTCCATCCTTTATGCCGATTAAGAGTGTTGCTGTTGCAGCATTCCCAAAGGTGTACTGTGCATTCTGCCATAGGATGATGTTGTATACATGGGTTATTTAGATGCTCAGTGTATACAGTGTTGATGCTGATGTATCTCTAGTGTTTTGCACAGACTAGGTGCGAAGAACTGATGATGCATTCCTGTCATAACTTACAAATAAGTGTTAATAGCTTTTGGTTACTTTTTATGAGTAGACTATATATTGTGAGCTGGTTTAGTGTTTCACTTTTTTTTACTTAGAATACAGTATCAAAATAACATCCAGAGACACTGTTGAGTGTAATTTGATGGGACAAACGATTCCATTAAAGTTGTTCATGGGTGTAGACAATATGAGACAACTTCAGATGTGTCTAGTGCAAATGAGTCTGGCCTTTTATGGAAACTGAGAGGAGAAAACCAACAGGTAGTTGCAATCACTGGGACTGAGTGGGACAACTGGCTAAAAACAGTTGACAGGTCTAGATTTCTTGAGATATTTTGTGCCTCTGTCTGTATTTCCTGACTGCTAGGGCATGCTGGTGTCTTGAGGGTATTGCATAATACAGTCTATGTTATCCACATATCAATCTATTGTAAGAGGACTCGGAAGAATGGTTATTGTCAGATGACTAAAAAATGCATCACCTTTCAATTTCCAGAGCAAATTATGACCAGAATAGTGACTCATATATAAATGTACATGAAGAAACAGTCAGCAGACAACAATGTCTCAGGGGTTCTCTGTTAGAAACATTTTCTCTTTAAATCCCCTAAAAATATGATTGTATGCGTAACAATTTTAAAATATTCAAAATGTCACAGTATATCATTCGGATGAGACGTAAAATTGGTGACCCCTTGCATCATTGTCTATACTGGGCAAGTAAAAGATCCCTCACGTTTTAAAAGGACTTCCGCTCTCTCTGTACCATCTCATCATTCAACACCTGTGAGTGCCCAGAATAGGGCTTGGAGGGCTGCGCTGTTTAAGTAGGATAACCCAGATAAAGACACACCATTTGCAGAATTGCACACTGCTCCCTTGAGATGCAACACCACTCTGTTAATCGCTGTGAAGGATGAACCCCTAAAATTACACGGAACTTTCCATTCCCCATAAGACTTCCTGATTAAATTAGTGTGGGTTTAAGAGACAGGCTTTGGGACCATATGCTTGGATTTAGTGTGCATGGAGGATCTGGGTATCTTGGTATAAAGTCTAATGTAACATATAGGTTTTTTTCATAAAAATTTTGTGGCATACTCTAAAAAAATATTAACGATATATCGCCAATTTCTTTGTTGTGTGTAACTTCAGTAAAAATGACAAACTTTAAAATTTTGCATAAAGAGTTACTATTCCACATATATGTTTCTCAATCAGTGACCACAATTAGCACCAGTACTCTTTGCAATTCACTTGCTCTGCAAGCAGCAGCAGAGTAACATGGAGCATCGATGTTTCCTTGAAAAGCGCTTTGACATCAAACAGTTTCATTGAGCACCTGAAGATGTGAACTCAATCTTTTTATTTAAGTAGGTTTTGATTTGCTATTTCTTTTGCAAAATGTAGAGTCCTTTAAAAGGAAATTAATGCTTCTGAACAGTCACTTTTCAAACTTGAATATTCTTTGTCTCAACCAAAGAGTCAGGAGTGATAATCTACATTGATACAATTGAGCATGCCTACATTTTCTATGATTTACTGATCTTTACACCACTTACAGTACAACCCAAAAAATTTTCCTAAATCCCATGCCCTCAGGAAGATGCCCTCACTCCCAACCACTCACATCTCTGCTGAGGCACTCACTTGCACTCACTTCCATGCCCTTCTGGGGAAACCCCCTACACTCCTGTCATCTGGTGCTAAACACACAACATGTTCCATAAAATAAAAGAATATTATCAAAACAAATTATAATAGGCCTAAATAATCCACACAGTGATTTGTAAACACTGTAAGAAATGTGAAAAGAAAAGGAGATATATACATGCAGTTAGATGAAATGGCTGCATAAAGATGATTGGATAGATAGATAGATAGATAGATAGATAGATAGATAGATAGATTTTGGCAATTGAATTCATATCCTCACAGCGTAATGCGCCGACATGCTTATTTGCGAACTTAATGCTGCACGTAGAGCAAAATTAATAAGTGCAATGAATTCGGAGGAGTTTATTTGATATATGCAGGTTTTTAAATTTTGAAAATCGGACATGTATTAAGGTCTGTAGCCCAATTTGACTTTGACACAAAAATTTAATGTAACAATTCTGCATTGATGATATTAAAAGATTTGTCTTTTTTATGTGTTCTCAGATCTGTTATAGATATATTTTAAAGTGATATTAGTACAAGCATTCAATTTGAGCAATTGATAGGCCACAAACTTTTTTTTTAAATATATAAATTGATGTTGATCATTCATATCATAAGCTATGTCTAATTCAGTTCATTAGTAATTCAGGTAACATAACCCAGTTCTTTTGTTGTAAGACAATTGAATGCATTCACACTTTCACAGTCCAATGCTCACCAAAATCCCTTCAAGGCATTGCTTTTGCAAAGGGCATTTTGGCTTTGCTTTCTGTCAGTTTTAACTGTGCAAAGTTTTGTCTTTCTCTTTCTCAATGCAGAGTCTAATTCTTAAAACAATGTTGAATTTTCGTTTAAACTTTGATTTATTCAGTAGTGTATCAGAACTTCTATCAGAACAAATCCTGGTTATATTTACGACTATAAGATCTACATATTCTATGTAAAATTCACTTGAAGGTCAAAAACTGATACATTTAAAGTACTGTACTTTTTTTGCATAAAGAATCGCATTTTGCTAATGAATTGCAATCAACCAAACTGACATTATTGGAACCACCCACTGCTGTTGAATCAGGTAATTGCATCATATTGCAATAGATGGAGACACCAGCTAGTTGCATGCTGGTTTGTTTGCTCAGGAGGACAAGAGCATGCAAGTGAGAGCAAAGTAGTGGAAGTGCTGGGGTGTCTAAGTGAGTGCAAATGAGAGCATAAGCTCGGAAAATTTATTGGGTGGTACTGTATACTGTCAAACTTATGAATTTTGTTGTTTGAATTTGTCTGTCTGTATAAACTGTCTACAATTTATTCATCCGGTTTACCCATCTCCAGTCAGTTCTTATTTTGGAAAATACTACAGAATGTTATATATATAAATGTTTAAGTTTATAGATGCCTTCGAATTTCTAATCCTGGTAGTGTGATATGAATAACCTTATCTGCAATGGTCACCTTTCATGGCTTACTTTTTATTTTAATAGTGTTTTTAGTGACTGATTGTGACGCGACCAATGTCGACCATCTTACATAAGATGGTTTAATCTGTCAAAATTGCAGCCTAGTGCTATAAAAGGCAGAATACGGTATCAAAAACCATCCAGCCACTAGTGAAATTTAAGTTGCGGCAAGAGGCATTACAGAGTGTAATTTGATGGGACAAGTGATTCCATTAGAGTTGCTCGTGGCTGTAGACCATATGAGACAATTTGAGCTGTCTCTGGTGCAAATAAGTCTGGCCTTTTATGGAAACTGAGAGGAGAAAACCAACAGGTTGCTACAATTTTTTCAGCAATTTCAAACTGGAATACCAACTTGTTTTGAAGCGATTGGCATGTGTAGAATTTTGGTGAAGTGCCCTCATAGACACTGATACAGAATATTTTCTTAAGACATTCTTAAACACCAGAAATCAATTATACCAGAATTGGCATTAAAGGTTTCAGTGAATTTCCCTGTGTCAAATGAGAACCACTAATCAAGAGATCGATTGAAGTCCATGCAAAGAGATCAAAATGATGTGAACAACAAAATTACGAACAAAATCATTGGATTTTTTCTAAAAATGGATAACCGAGAAGTGAAAATGTGCTGCCCCATCTGAGATCCTATGTCACTTCTCAATCTGCGCGAAGAATGAACCGATCAAATGACATGAAACTTTTGAATCACCATTTAAGACTTCATTATCACATTAGTGTAGTTTCTTAAAGGCAAGCTTTGGGTATGTATGTATATATCTAGGATCTATAGGTTGTGAAGTCGGCTGTGTACATAGAATTTTTTTTTAATCAGGTTAGGTAGTGTGAAGGACAGTGCAAGAAAAGTATGTGACATCATTAGTTAATGATACGTTTTAGTAAAATGAGTATGTGACATTGTTTTATATTGTTTGGGATATTTCCTGTTTCATTATATGTAGACTGAACTCCAGTAAAAAGCACGGAATACAATTTAGCCTCAAAAGTTTCATTAAATGTTCATTCTGTTGGATCAATGAGCCACAATTACCCCCTTTTTTTTCTTCTGTAGCTGCTGCACAAGCAATTTGAGGCAACAGGGTGACTTGAGCCTTGGAAACAATGCACTTGAGACCTCCTTTTCTGAAGAGGCATTTTGACATCAAAGAGTTTCAATGAGAGCCAAAAGATATGAACTCAATCTTCTTAATTTTAAGTATCTATTGATCAAGTATTTTCTTCTTCAAAATGGTACATGACATAGCATATTTGAATGAAGCATGTGCGCTATGCGGTCCTCGCGTAGATGTGGAATGTTTTGCATATGGTTAGCAGACATTTGAATAATTTTTAATGACTGGTAATAATGCACCAAACATATAGACCTTGTCACCAATCAGTTAACAAATTAAAACCAAAGTGTGTCCATGAATACAGAATCATATATACCATTGTGATGCAAAATGCACTTGAATAACAAATGAAGTAATATTAGACTTCAAGGTGGTGCTTTGAAAAAATCAATCTTTCCATGTAGTCATTTCCGGGTAGAAGGAACACATAGTCGGTTTTTAATGTTTCTATAATAAAAATTGGGACATGCATTTAACTACATATATCGCTTGTTGTGACATCGTAGATGAAATTACTTGTTTGTTTTTAACCTAAAGTGTTGTCCTATTCTTGTGTGTGTTTCTTGATTGCAATTGTGGGTACTGTTTTTAATCACCTAGTTTTTTTCAGCTATATTTGCATGTGGGACTAGATTTTCCTCTTGTCACCTTATGATCTCAATTAAAACTTCTACAATATACAATGTAGTTTTATTTTTTACTAATGATGCTACTTTTATCTTTCAGGTATGTTGATGCCTACAAGGTTTTCCTTCTCGGGTCTTTCTGATCAGCTGCAGCTAAGTCTACTCACTTTCATTTCAATTACTATATAATTTAGGCCTGTTCCTATTATATTCATCATTAATAACTGTGATGTATTTGAGATGAAATTATTATCTTGTTGTGCAAAGACAAAGTGTCTAACCAGCTTCATTTTACATTTTAATTGTTCAGTTATACCATGTTATTGCGAACCTTTACTTAGGCAAGAGATAAGATGTGAAGACCTTTGAAATTGTAAAAACTGCAACGAATAGAAAATAAGATATATATATTTAATATCTTGTGTAGTTTTTAAAGTAGCATGGAGGTCTTTTGGGAAGTCTCAAAAAATTGATCAGAATAAATGAAAATCTGTGTTCTACCTGTTGAAAACCAAGTTTGTTATAATTTGTAAAGATTAACAGGGGATAGAATAGAAAATAATCTTGAAAACAATCTGCCGAAGATGGAGATTCTATATAAGACGATAAATCCCTTAAAAAAATATGGTTCAACAGTCAACATTTATGGACACACGGACACCACTGCTCTGAAACGCAGCAGCTATCCTAGCTCTACAGATTATCTTTTCTGAAGCATCACCTAACTGTGAGCTTCATCAAATGACCAAGATGATAGATAGCTAGCTTTACAACCATCGGATGTTTAGCCAGGAGAGGTGAACATCCATAGCACAGATACAGGATTACTTTCGGTGTGGTATAGACAATTTTGTCGGAAGGCAGTCAGTAAATAACCGTGTACAAACGAGAGCTGTTGGAGATCCGTGTCAACATTCAGGAGATTCTAAAGCCAAGACGGATGAGCTAGTTGCCTTAAAGGGTGTCTGATTCCATAGAAAATGAGGACTAAGAAAGTGGCACTTTAAGGTTGCTCTACTCAGATTCAATACAAGGTACGAGTGGTGATTTAAAGGCTTGGTTTAGTCACAAGTGGGATGTTTCTTGTTCTCTGGATTTGCTATAAAGCGAAAGAAAACATGAAGTGAACTATGTTACTGTTTCACCCAGGGGGAAGAAAAGCAAGTGCATGAAAATTGCTTTTGAAAGCACTTATGTCTCACATCTTTGGTGAAAATTGTGCATTCTTTTGCTTTTTGGGAAAGTATGGATTATCTGGACTTTATAAGGAATAAAATAAGCTCCCTGATGTTGGAAAATGTGACCAATAAGTCTAAAAGAGGTGCATATTATGTAATGGAAGCTATTCAAGAATATTGTGTTAGATTTGTGGCAGTACAATTATGAGTTTAACCATTACCACATCACTGTGAGTAGAAATGCCAAAGTTGGAGATTCTATAAGATTATCATTGCTTTATTCTCAGTACTACATACATATACAGACAATATGGATACAACAAAGTCACTGCTCTGAAAATATATTGTAAAAATGAGAGCTGTTGGAGTTCCATGTCTACACTCAGGAAATTCTAAAGCTAAGATGGATGAGCAGGTTGCCCTGAGGGGTGTCTGATTCCATGGAAAATGAAGATTAACGAAGTGGCATTTAAGGTCGCTCCATTCTTGTTATTCAATAGTAAGTGAAAGAAAACATGAGGTGATATATATCACTACAGTACCAAGAGGGAAGAAAGAGAATTGCATCATAATTGCATCTGAAAGCACTTGTGTCTTACAACTTCGGGGGAAAATTGGGCATTGTAGTTTTACAGCTTTCGTGGGAAGTATAAATTCTCTGGATTTTATAACAATTAAAATAAGCTCCCTGATTTTGGAAAATGTGACCAATTAATCTAAAAGAGGTGCATATGATTTTATGAAAGTTATCCAAGACAATTGTGTTAGATTTGTGGCAGTGAATTTCTGAGTTTAACCATTACCACACCAGATTTTATAATATATCATTTACTTGAGAGCGAAAAGAAATAAGCTATAAACAAATCTGCCCAAGTAGAAGATTCTATAAGATGATCATTCTCTTTTAAACAGTGCTACACACACATAACACGGATACATCAACACCACTGCTTCCCGTTTCTACATATCACCTTCTCTGAAGCATCACCAAACCGTGAGCTTGATTAAATGACCAAGATGATAGATAGCCAGCTTTACAACCCACAGATGTTCAGCCAAGAGAGGTGAACATCCATAGCACAGATACAGGATTACTTTAGGTGTCGTATAGACAATTTTGTCGGAAGGCAGTCAGTAAATAACCGCGTACAAACGAGCACTGCTGGAGTTTCATGTCAACACTCAGGAAATTCTATAGCCAAGACGGATGAGCTTGTTGCCCTGAGAGGTGTCTGATTCCCTGTAAAATGAACACTAACGAAGTGGCACTTTTAGGTCACTCCGTTGAGTTTCAAGATGCTAGAGGATCAATATGTTTCTTGTTATTCAATAGTAAGTGTAAGAAAACATGAGGTGATATATATCACTATAGTACCCTGAGCGAAGAAAGAAAATTGCATTAAAATTGCATCTGAAAGCACTTGTGTCTTATATCTTGTGGGGGGGGGATTGGGCATTTCAGTTTTACTACCTTCATGAGAAGTATGGATTATCTGGACTTTATAAGGAATAAAATAAGCTCCCTGATGTTGGAAAATGTGACCAATAAGTCTAAAAGAGGTGCATATTATGTTATGAAAGTTATCCAAGACTATTGTGTCAGATGTCTGGCAGTGAATTTCTGAGTTTAACCATTACCACATCAGATTTTATAATATATCATTTACATGAGACAGAACAGAAACAAACTATAAACAAATCTGCCCAAGTAAAAGATTCTATAAGATGATCATTCTCTCATACATGGTGCTACACACACATTATATGGATACATCAACACCACTGCTTCCCACCTCTACAGATCATCTTCTATGAAGCATTACCAAACCGTGAGCTTGATCAAATAACCAAGATGATAGATAGCTAGCTTTATAACCCTTGGATATTTGGCCAGGGAGAGATGAATACCCATTGCACTGATACAGGATTACTTTCAGTGTGACATAGACAATTTGAAAGTGATCTGGTGTTGGAAGACCATCAGTAAATAACCGTTTACCAATGAGAGCTGTTGGACTACTGTTTCAACACTCAAGACATTCTAAAGCCAAGATGGATGAGCTTGTTGCCCTCAGAGGTGTCTGATTCTGTAGAAAATGAAAACTAACGAAGGTCATTCTATTCAGATTCAAGATACAAGAGGTGATTTAAAGGCTTGGTATACTCACAAGTGACAAGCTTGAGGACCATACTGTAATCCAATTACACTGATCCCAAAAAGGAATCATCATCACTTGTTTATCCTTTTCTAATAGGATGCGCTGCTAAGCAGGAATAACATTGATTGACTTGGTGTCTACAGTCATAACCAGCCCAAAGAAACCTCATATTAATAAGTGATGCAATCGATGATATACTCACTAATGACACGCTTGTGGGACATACTGTAAACCAGTTACACAATTACTATCAGATATCCACAGCATTGTTTATTATTAGAATCACTGCTAGGCAGAGGGAAAAAGTGAAATTATCCTAGTGACTGCAGGAGTCTAATTAATCCATAGAAAACTTTTTATTAACAAGCTATTTCTGACATCTTTGACTCTTGCTTTGGTTTCTTTGGTAACTGTTGCTTTTCAAGTCTGTTACTTCATTTGCCACACTGGTGCTGATGGGGAGTAAAACACAAACTCACTCACTGTTACTTCATTTTTCTCCTACCTTGTAGCAATTACTCATATCATTCAGTTTATCCAGAAGACGTTTTTCAGTAGTTTTTAAGTCCATCGATGATGATAGATTTCTCAGACTTAACTTTATGGCTCTTGGAATGAATTTGATATTAGAATGACATTTATATTAACCTTGGTAATGTAAATGCCCGTCTTTTGAGACATTTTGTTTTGTTTAGGTGCAGAAGGTCCGTCACCTTCGATTTTTGTAATATTACAAAGGGAAAAAGTTATAGTAACAGTCGATGAATAATGTTGTTTTCCTAACATATTAATAATTTCAGCTATCTGGTTTACTCTTGTAATTCCTTGTGAATGTGATATTCCACAGAACTTGAAATCTGCAAAGCAACCTTGTCAGAGAAGTATTTCCGCATTGGAAAATAATAAAGTCTAATCTATACAAGTTGACCTTGTACATGGGCACCACAGCCTTAAACCTCACTTTGTTTGTCTTCATTTTCAACTGAATCAGAAACTCTTTGAGATACAGGCTCATCCATCCTTACTTTAGAATTTCCTTAGTGTCGACTGTCAAAGCCAGCAGCTCTTGCATGTACACGGTTATTTGATGATGGTTTCCATCAACAAATTCTAAATTGAAAATCTCAAGACTTCTTCATAAGATGTCGTCGGCTATCTCTGGTCAGGGTGTTAATCCTTGTTGTGCAGAATGTCAAGAGATTTTGTTTAGAAAGCAATTTATCATATTTGTTTCTTGCTTTTCAATCATTCGTTTAAAGTGGTTAAAGAAGATTGGTTACTAGAACAAACATACTTGTTTGTGACAGACTGATAAACTTATGTCTTGAAATCGTTTTGGTTTAATGGTATAGGACAAATATATATATATATATATATATATATATATATGATATACAAAATTATATGCAGCCTGTATGACTGGTTTAGTAGATGGCTTGTAAAATTGTTGAAATCATGTTTAATAATTAACCGATGTATAAGAATTATAGCAGCCATACTGTTATCATGAAATTAAGGCAATTTAGACAAATTTCAAATGATTTAATTTCATTCTTCAGCATAAGATAACTTTCTGGTGTTTTCTCCTAAATGCTTTTAAACAAATAAATTTCAAATATCATTATTTTAATTTCTCTCTGAATTCTTGAATCAATTGGGAGAGTCAAATCAACTAGAGGGTCGTTCAAACCAATATCTTCAAGAAGATGAAGATTTCCATTTTGACACTGAGTAATTGACAGCTTCATATTACCGTTGCAGTTATTATTAAGACTGCTCAGAAGTTAATAGATGTCAGGGATAAAACAAAATGTAATTGAATTTCCGCCAAACTTCCTTAAATACAAAATTCACCCCTCTCTCAGCCGTGGCTCAAATGAAAGACTCTATAAATTAAACCAAATTTAACTAATTGAGTTAGAGCAAGGACACTTTTGAGTGTTTATAATCTTTGTCAAAACAAAATTAAATGTCAGTTACAAGCCAATTTTTACAGATGACTAACTTCATAAAGATAAAATAGTTTGTTTGTGTCCTAATTTAATTCTAGAACTTTGTAGGGACTCAACACAGTCAAGGCTTAAAAAGATATTTCTGTTCACACAATCAGGTCCCAGTTCAGATACTTATAATTGTAATCCATGTTCTCATGCTATAACGTGGAAATCTCTCACAACTATCAAGTGAATACCTGTATATGTATGTCTGTATTATTCTAGATAGATAGATAGATATGGTAAGTGCAGCCCTCTAAGCCCAGTTCCGGGCGCTCATGAGGGTTGATTGATGAGATTGGACAGAGAGCGGGAGTCCTCAACATGTTACACGTTTACCCCATGTGAGGGATCTTTTACTTGCCCAGCATAGACACTGATACAAGGGGCCACCAATTTAATGTCTCATCCAATTCAATGTCTCATCCGAACGACAACCAACTGGGATTTTGCTCATGAAGGTACACTGAAAATTTTGGGTTTCCCACCCTGGGTTCGAACCCATGCAGGAGCAACGGAGCAGGCGGGAACCTTAACCACTTGGCCACCCAGCTGCTGTTCTCTGATGATGAAAAAAAGAATAAGAAAACATAGGCCTAAGAGGATGTATTACATATCACAACATTGTATTTTACCCGGACGGAAGAAAGAAATTGCATCAAATTACTCAACAACACACTTGTGTCTCAGATGTAGGAGAAAATGGTGCATTAAGGTTTTACTGCTTTTTTTGAAAGTATAGATTATCAGGACTTTGTAAGGGATTAAAACAGCTCTTGAATGATGGAGCACAAGACCAATTAACTGAAAGAGGTGAGTAGGAAGCAATGAGTCAATACTTCTTCGGGAGATTTTTGATAATGTAAATTAGTCAAAATTATTTGGACGACAATGAAAGAAACTATTGACCTTAAGGTAGGCATATGTGGTTTGAAAAGATGCCAGCTTACTTTCCTATAATATGGGTCAAAATTGAAAGTAATCATACAAGTAAGCACGTCATCCGATTTAAATACAGTGCAGATGTTCATAATAATGACAATTTCATCATCTGTGTGCATGGCCTACCAACAAATCTCTTAACCATCAATGTACGTGTATATAGTACAACAAGTCTTCAGATTTTGCTTCATGTTCCTTCGACCATCTTTCATGAAGCTACAGCTCAAGTGTAATCTCAAACCACAACTTATGGTCCCGAAGCTAGTCTTTTACCCATACTTACGTGATTATGAGGCTCTTCGAGGATCAGATAAAGTCTGTGTCATTTTCGGAGTCCATCCTTTACGCCGATTAAGAGTGTTGCTGTTGCAGCATTCCCAAAGGTGTACTGTGCATTCTGCCATAGGATGATGTTGTATACATGGGTTATTTAGATGCTAAGTGTATACAGTGTTGATGCTGATGTATCTCTAGTGTTTTGCACAGACTAGGTGCAAAGTACTGATGATACATACTGATGCTGATTTGTTACAATTTGTTAGTGCTGGGAACTACTATTAGTATTTAAGTACAGATAATAATCACTTAATCTTCATTTATGAACATACAGCCTTGTATACTTTTTACATGGTTACCTGTACTATACTCCAGATGCTCTGTGCATTCTTTCAGTGAATCATGCCAATGGATTCTGACGGGTTGCTACATTCATATGTGTGGAAGCCACTGAGGATGTAAGTGCAGGCTAGGATAAGATGGATACAACAAAATCACTGCTCTGAAGATGTCATGTACAAATGGGAGCTGTTGGAGTGAGTTCCAGGTCAACACTCAGGAAATTCTCAAGCCAAGACGGATGGGCCTGCTGCAGTGCTGCCCTGAGAGGTTTCCGATTTCCTGCAAAATGAAGATTAACAAAGTGGCACTTTTAGGTCACTCTTTTCAGATTCAAGGTACAAAAGGTGATATGTCTCTTGCTCTTCGATATCGCTATAAAGAGTAAGAAAACATGAGACGATATATATCACTTCAGTACCCAGAGGGAAGAAAGAAAATTGCATCAAAATTGCATCTGAAAGCACTTGTGTCTTACATCTTCGGAGTAAAACAAGCACTCTTGGAGCACAGCACCGGCCATGCTGCTCATGATTTTTCAGTGGAACTAGTAAGTTGCCCGTAGTTTGGAGGAAACAAAAGAGAACACAATGCAAAAAGACATATAGATAGATAGGGGCAGATTGATTTTTTGATTGATAGGGGAAAGATAGACTGAAGAATGTGACAATAGATAGATTGGGATGTATGATAGTATTGTTTGACAATCAATAGTTAAAGCACCTGTGGATCGGGAAGTGGACAGAAGAGACAGGTAAACATTTCAAGTAAAATTATATTTAATCGGGTATTATAACAAAACAACCCAAGTCAGGGTCACTGAGTAACAATATCACGAGCTGTTGTGTGAATTAATATCACTCGAGCCCGCAGGGCAAGAGTGATATTAATTCACACAACAGCGAGTGATATTGTACGAAGTGCCCTGACGCGTGGTTGTTTTGTTTTTATCACCTGGTTTTACCTAAAATTTTCAGTTTTTAAGAGGGACTATTTTCTGCCATTACAAAAATGTGACGTCACCATGGAGCAACAATGGACATGACGTCACAATCCCATTATTCTGGCCCTAGTTTGGTTTGTGACATCATCAGGCAGCTGAAATGCTGGTGATGTCATAACCATTGTTAGAAAATATCGCCCTTGAAGGGTGATATTTTTTACAGTATCATAGGCCCTGATATTTTGACTGTAAACAGTGATATTCACGGCCAACCAGGTGATAATATTTTAATGATGTAGAGTGGCCATAGATTGGAAGGGAACAGAACAGAAGAGATGGCTAAACTTTGTATCATAAATGTTTGCACACTTATTGAATATTCGTGAATTAATAAGAAAGGACATCAGACAATTGCAGGAAATCTTAGGCCTATTAGCTTTCTGAAAAGGGGTCTGGCATTTTTGTGCACCCGATGGTTGAGTAACTGTGGGATCAAATCGAGATTGCTTTCATTGGTACAGGACTACAGGTAGGCATGATTAGAATTCATGGGGGGGGAACCCTCCCGAGCAGTTACGTAAATCAAACCTTTCCCTACGTAATTATTTTGGTTAGAATCAAACGTTGGGCCAAACAACGTATGACAAAGGAAGGGCAAAGGTAATTTCCAAACGTTGCACTCAGATGGAAAACCAAACGTAGGTCGCAACCTTAGTAAGAGGTTGGCAGATAGTTTGTTTTATAGTTTGGCCTAACGTTCGAGTCATACGTAAGTCATACCTTTGGTTGAGAGGTTGGAAGAATGTTTGGTCGTAACGTTTGGCTAAACGTGTCAGTCATACGTAAGTCATACCTTTGGTTGAGAGGATTGAAGCAGTTTGACTATTACGTATGAACATACCTTTGATTCAAAGGTTTGTCGAACATTCATTTGAGAGGTTTATAAAACCTTAGACTATTACGTAAGTCATACCTTTGGTTGAGAGGATTGAAGAACGTTTGACTGTTACGTATGACCATACCTTTGATTCATAGGTTTGTCGAACATTCATCTGAGAGGTTTTAGCAACCTTGGACTATTACGTATGACCATACCTTTGATTCATAGGTTTATCAAAGGTATGGTCACACGTTTGGTCATACGTAAGATCCAAGGTTTCTCAAACGTGTCTTTGATATGTATGGACAACGTTTGAAAGTAATGTTCAGGGCAAACGTCTGATCATACGTATCTGCCAAAGGTTTGTTGAAAGTTTGCACAAAGTTGCAGAACCTAGGATCCTGATTCTCAGAGAGCCTTGTAGCGCCATCTATTCCATACCTATTCAAATCTATCTTATAACTTTGTAATTATAAAAATTCCAACAGGATGCTTGCTGTTGACGATTAGATGAAGCCGTGAAGAAAAGTTGATACACCAGTCACAAAAAAATCCACATATGTACTTTTAAAAATGTGAAAGCTTATCCTGGTTTAAAAAAAAACTAAAATTTTTCCACACCCACAAAGATGCATATGAGAATTGTATAAGACCCAAGTTTAATGGTGCCTCATTGCAACTGTCCTAGATGCCGAGAATGTTCCAATTTTATCACGGTAAAATTGCAGTAACATTTTCAATTTCACCATGCAAGGTAAGTGTTTTTTATATAATTTTATCTTATAGTCCCCAAGTGGACTTGTAGACTGCTCAGTAAAATGAGGAAGAAAAGTCTATTAATTTTGGGAGCATCCTTCTTGGATAGCTCTGTTTGTACTGCTTTAATTTTTTTGCTTTATATTTGCAGATCTCAACCAAAATACATAAAAAAATCCCCCGCCCCTGCCAGCCCCCCGACGCACCCTACCTGGACAAAAATCCTTTATTGCCAAAATATACCAGCATGAATAATAATAATCAATAATAAAATTTTTACAAACTTCATGTCCACATTGGGACACAAAGAAGACACATTTCAATGGTCAGGTCGCCCGGTCTGGATCCGCCCGGTCTGGATCCGCCCCTGAAAACCATATTGAAAACATCACATCAAATCAAGGGACTTACCTTTCACTCCAGCGCCGGGGTCCAGCGACGAATTCCGGCCATATCCACGTCCGTGTGTCCTCCCGGGTTTGGTAACCGGGTATATCCATCCAGAACGGGGTATATATGTCCATATTCAGTCCATAATTGAATCACAAATACTGAAACAGCTGATCGAGTCATTCCTGGGCAACCATGCCGTTCGATTTTTCACATTGCCGCGGCCTAAATCTTTCGCAATAAAGCGTTACGATCGTCCAAAACATGCTCAAGTCGTAGCGAAGTAGTTAATCTACGTAGCACACCATATTATGAGGCTTGTCAATGCGTTAAATCCTTCGTTATTAGCAAAAACATCATCCGAAATTTCACAGATTCGAGTCAGCCCGCCATTTTGGCTTCTTGTACGCGAATGCACATGCGCAAGAGGGGGCAGGTCGGCTGAAACGCTGGATCCTAGAAGGCGGGAAGACGGTCAAAGACGGTCAGACCAACGTTAAAATACTTCGTAGTGACAGATACGGCTTGTATCACTCGTATCAACGTCTAAAAGTACGTATTAACGTCTGAGAAATGTGTCGACAGATTACGTAGTTTCGTAACGTTGGGTCCGATGTGACTAGGAGGTTAAATGCTTCGTTAGACCAACATTAGATCTACCTCAATGTCCGGGAGGGAAACAATTAATTTCTTTTTATGTATGCATAACCTGCTGGACCTCTGTGTGATTTCAATGAATACACGAAATTACTTCATCATGAAACGTATTTCTTATTTTATGTCTATAATTTAAGGTACAAAATTATTTGAAGACCAGGGTTATGCTGCATTTAATGATGTTTTAATGTTCTAGGCCTAAATATTCACAGTTTTGTTCTTACTTCAAATGATGTTAATTTTATTATTTTAAGCCTAATGACATTTTTTTGTTTCGCAATATAATGTTATGCATCATGGAGTTTAAATGGAATGGAATAAGTATGGACATAATTGAAAATCTTTGGTACAATTGTGACAGATGAGTCTGAGATGACAGGGATCGAGGTGAGAAAGTGAATTGCACTTAGGCCTAAATGGTGAAGAGCAATTCAGGTCATTTGAAGGTGGTCCATTGAACAGAATTGATTGGAATTGAATGAATACAATGAAACATACATGTATACAATGTCCATACAACGCCCTGCACACAAGTGTGACATGTATAAGGCAGCGGGAATACAAAAGAAAATGGCGGCGCCTGACCCACGCAACGCTGGGCATAAGGGGATATTAATAACTCAAAAAATATTGAATTTAACTAAAAAAATACACAATTGGAAGAATCTACGATGTTATAACTGAGAAATACATATAATATAAACCCTGGGAATGGCCTGGTCAGGCCTGGAGGCTCGTGACTCACATCGGACGGATATCACTGCATTACCGTCCTATGCATAGCATGGCCGGTAATTAGGCTTTACAGTTTTACTGCTTTCATGGGAAGTATAGATTCTCTGGACTTTTATAAGGATTAAAATAAACTGCTCATGTTGGAAAATGTGACCAAATAATCTAAAAGAGGTGCATATTACATATGAAAGTCATCCAAGACTATTTGTCATGATTTGTCAGTGTTTTACCATTACCACATCAGATTATATAAGTAATCATTTACATGAGACAGAACAGAAATTAGCTGGGAATCTGAATACCAAAGTTGGAGACTATATAAGGTTATCATTGCCTTATGCTAAGTACTAAATATATAAACAATATTAAAATGAAACAAAATTGCAGCTCTAAAGATATCTAGAAAGTTATCCAACCTCTATAGATTATCTTTTCTGAAGCATCACCATACCGTGAGCTTGATCAAATGACCAAGATGATAGATGCAAGCTTTGCAACCCTCAGATGTTTGGCAAGTAAGAGGTGAACATCCATAACACAGATACAGAATTACTTTCAGTGTGGTATAGACAATTTTGAAAGTAATCTGGTGTTGGAAGACCGTCAGTAAATAACCGTGTACAAACGAGAGCTGTTGGAATTCTGTGTCAACATTCAGGAAATTCTAAAGCCAAGATGGATGAGCTTGTTGCCCTCAGAGGTGTCTGATTCTGTAGAAAATGAAGACTAATGAAGGTCATTCTATTCAGATTCAAGATACAAGAGGTGATTTAAAGGCTTGGTATACTCACAAGTGACAAGCTTGAGGACCATACTGTAATCCATTTACACTGATCCCAAAAAGGAATCATCATCACTTGTTTATCCCTTGCTAATAGGATGCGCCGCTAAGCAGGAATAACATTAATTGACTTGGTGTCTACAATCATAACCAGCCCAAAGAAACCTCTTATTAATAAGTGATGCAATCGATGATATACTCACTAATGACAGGCTTGTGGGACATACTATAATCCAGTTACACAATAACTATCAGATATCCTCAGCATTGTTTATTATTAGAATGACTGCTGGGCAGAGTGAAAAAGCTGAAATTATCCTAGTGACTGCAGGAGTCTAATTAATCCATAGAAAACTTTTTATTAACAAGCTATTTCTGACATCTTTGACTCTTGCTTTGGTTTCTTTGGTAACTGTTGCTTTTCAAGTCTGTTATTTCATTTGCCACACTGGTGCTGATGGGGAGTAAAACACAACTCACTCACTTATTCACTGTTACTTCATTTTTCTCCTACCTTGTAGCAATTACTCATATCATTCAGTTTATCCAGAAGACGTTTTTCAGTAGTTTTTATGTCCATCAATTATGATAGATTTCTCAGACTTAACGGCTCCTGGAATGAATTTGATATTACAATGACATTTATATTAACCTTGGTAATGTAAATGCCCGTCTTTTGAGACATTTTGTTTTGTTTAGGTGCAGAAGGTCCGTCACCTTCGAGAAAAAGTTATAGTAACAGTCGATGAATAATGTTGTTTTCCTAACATATTAATAATTTCAGCTATCTGGTTTACTCTTGTGATTCCTTGTGAATGTGATATTCCACAGAGCTTGAAATCTTTAAATCAACCTTGTCAGAGAAGTATTTCCACACTGGAAAATAATAAATTCTAATCTATACAAGTTGACCTTGTACATGGGCACCACAGCCTTAAACCTCACTTTGTTTGTCTTCATTTTCAACTGAATCAGAAACTCTTTGAGATACAGGCTCATCCATCCTTACTTTAGAATTTCCTTAGTGTCGACTGTCAAAGCCAGCAGCTCTTGCATGTACACGGTTATTTGATGATAGTTTCCATCAACAAATTCTAAATTGAAAATCTCAAGACTTCTTCATAAGATGTCGTCGGCTATCTCTGGTCAGGGTGTTAATCCTTGTTGTGCAGAATGTCAAGAGATTTTGTAAAGAAAGCAATTTATCATATTTGTTTCTTGCTTTTCATTCATTCGATATAAACATTGGTTACCAGACAACCATGTTTAAAGTGGTTAAAGAAGATTGGTTGCTAGAACAAACATACTTGTTTGTGACAGACTGATAAACTTATGTCTTGAAATCGTTTTGGTTTAATGGTATAGGACAAATATATATATATATATATATATATATATATATGATATACAAAATTATATGCAGCCTGTATGACTGGTTTAGTAGATGGCTTGTAAAATTGTTGAAATCATGTTTAATAATTAACCGATGTATAAGAATTATAGCAGCCATACTGTTATCATGAAATTAAGGCAATTTAGACAAATTTTAAATGATTTAATTTCATTCTTCAGTTTAAGATAACTTCCTGGTGTTTTCTCCTAAATGATTTTAAACAAATAAATTTAAATATCATTATTTTAGTTTCTCTCTGAATTCTTGAATCAATTGGGAGAGTCAAATCAACTAGAGGGTCGTTCAAACCAATATCTTCAAGAAGATGAAGATTTCCATTTTGACACTGAGTAATTGACAGCTTCATATTACCGTTGCAGTTATTATGACCGCTCAGAAGTTAATAGAAGTCAGGGATAAAACAGAACATAATTGAATTTCCGCCAAACTTCCTTAAATACAAAATTCACCCCTCTCTCAGCCGTGGCTCAAATGAAAGACTCTATAAATTAGACCAAATTTAACTAATTGAGTTAGAGCAAGGACACTTTTGAGTGTTTATAATCTTTGTCATAACAAAATTAAATGTCAGTTACAAGCCAATTTTTACAGATGACTAACTTCATAAAGATAAAATAATTTGTTGATGTCATCATTTAATTCTAGAACTTTGTGGGGAGTCAACTCGGTCGAGGCTTCAAAAGATATTTCTGTTCACACAATCAGGTCCCAGTTGAGATACTTATAATTGTAATCCATGTTCTTATGCTATAACGTGGAAATCTCTCACAACTATCAACTGAATACGAATACCTGTATTATGTATGTCTGTATTATTCACGAGGGTTGATTGATGAGATGGGGGGAGAGAGTGGGAGTCCTCAGCATGTTACACGTTTACCCCATTTGAGGGATCTTTTACTTGCCCAGCATAGACAGTATTAGACACTGATACATGGGGCCGCCAATTTAATGTCTCATTCAATTTAATGTCTCATCCGAACGACAACCAACTGGGATTTTGCTCATGAAGGTACACTGAAAATTTTGGGTTCCCCACCCGGGTTCGAACCCATGCAGGACCTTCAGCGGAGCAGGCGGGAACCTTAACCACTTGGCCACCCAGCTGCCGTTCTCTGATGATGAAAAAAAGAATAAGAAAACATAGGCCTAAGAGGATGTATTACATATCACTACATTGTATTGTACCCGGAGGGAAGAAAGAAATTGCATCAAATTGCTCAACAACACACTTGTGTCTCAGATGTAGGAGAAAATGGTGCATTAAGGTTTTACTGCTTTTTTAGAAAGTATAGATTCTCAGGACTTTGTAAGGGATTAAAACAGCTCTTGAATGATGGAGCATAAGACCAATTAACTTAAAGAGGTGAGTAGGAAGCAATGAGTCAATACTTCTTCGGGAGATTTTTGATAATGTAAATTAGTCAAAATTATTTGGACGACAATGAAAGAAACTATTGACCTTAAGGTAGGCATATGTGGTTTGAAAAGATGCCAGCTTACTTTCCTATAATATGGGTCAAAATTGAAAGTAATCATACAAGTAAGCACGTCATCCGATTTAAATACAGTGCAGATGTTCATAATAATGACAATTTCATCATCTGTGTGCATGGCCTACCAACAAATCTCTTAACCATCAATGTACGTGTATATAGTACAACAAGTCTTCAGATTTTGCTTCATGTTCCTTCGACCATCTTTCATGAAGCTACAGCTCAAGTGTAATCTCAAACCACAACTTATGGTCCCGAAGCTAGTCTTTTACCCATACTTACGTGATTATGAGGCTCTTCGAGGATCAGATAAAGTCTATGTCATTTTCGGAGTCCATCCTTTATGCCAATTAAGAATGTTGCTGTTGCAGCATTCCCAAAGGTGTACTGTGCATTCTGCCATAGGATGATGTTGTATACATGGGTTATTTAGATGCTCAGTGTATACAGTGTTGATGCTGATGTATCTCTAGTGTTTTGCACAGACTAGGTGCGAAGAACTGATGATACATTCCTGTCATAGCTTACAAATAAGTGTTAATAGCTTTTGGTTACTTTTTATGAGTAGACTGAATATTGTGAGCTGGTTTAGTGTTTCACCTTTTACTCAGAATACAGTATCAAAATAACATCCAGCCAAATTTTTGAAATTGAAGTTACAGCAAGAGACACTGTTGAGTGTAATTTGATGGGACAAGTGATTCCATTAAAGTTGTTCATGGGTGTAGACCATATGAGACAATTTCAGATGTGTCTGGTGCAAATGAGTCTGGCCTTTTATGGAAACTGAGAGGAGAAAACCAACAGGTAGTTGCAATCACTGGGACTGAGTGGGACAACTTAAAGCTGGCTTAAAGCAGTTGACAGGCCTAGATTTCTTGAGTTATTTTGTGCCTCTGTCTGCTGGTGTCTTGAGGGTATTGCATTATACAGTCTATGTTATCCACATATCAATCTATTGTAAGAGGACTCGGAAGAATGGTTATTGACAGATGACTAAAAAATGCATCACCTTTCAATTTCCAGAGCAAATTATGACCAGTCTGACCAGAATAGTGACTCATATATGGTCGTGTGTCGTGATGTCGTACAATTTGAGAAATTTTACATTTATTTGATGATTACATGTACATATCGTGTACTTGCCATCACTTATTATACATCATTGGAATGCTTAGCTTCTATTGTTTCATATCAGCCTCAAAAAATTAATCTTTCTTACAGAATATGGCTGTTAACCACCAAAAACCTTGAGAAATAGGTGATTTTTTTGTGTCCCCTGTTACATCAGCTTTGAAAAAATCATCTTAAAAATGAGATTGCATGCCAATGACAAAAGATATCTTGTTCTGGTTTTCTCTGTAGTAATACCCAATTCCACATAAAGCCCTAAAAGCTTACCTCGTCTGTCTAAGTATTATCATACCTTCTGTGGAGCCCTTAATGCAAAGCAACGTCAACCTGTCCCTCTTGCCGAAAAAAATCAACATGTTTTTTTTAATTTAGTCTGAAACTGTTAATAGTGAAGCTAGGAACTTCAAACATACATCAAATAAATGCTCATGAGTTATACTTTCAATTGCATATCTCAGATTTTGTGTGCAAGTAAACCACTCGCTGTGCAGTGTGTCTAGTTTACCCTGTAATTTTTGTAACACCTGCAAAAAACAGTCAAGTTGGAGGGGGGTTATAAGTTTCAAACCACCAGAACTCGAACCAGTATAGTCATACAATGTGGAAAGTGCTATTGTCCAAATGCTCATAAATCAGGGTTTACTGTGGTATAAAATATGATTAGGTTTGCAATGATTTTGTGACTTCTGTGATGCTCTGAAAAACCCTGAAAAAAATGTAACACATGCACGCACAACTGCTACAGATTTTTATGCTGGCTTCATAGCAGTGTACTGGACTTCAAAAATGACCAAAAAGTGATCAAACTAATGAGTAACTAGTCATAATTTACCTTTGTGCCCTCATATCATGGAAAAGGGCAGGATATTCTATCAAAATATAAGGATTGCTCTGAAATTACACACTCACTTGTGATATTGATATCTTATCACCTCACAAACATTGACACCGGAGATATCTGTGAGATGTCAAGTAAATTTTCAATAATTATTGAGTTAAGATGTTTGAATTAGTTCTTAGGTATATTGGTAATGTTTTGAAACCTTTTACTTGAGATTTTGAGATGAACTCAGGCTTCTAGCTTAGTTATACACGTGATGCTTGAAAACGTTTAGTGTGGGTTGCTGTATCATAACTTTGTGGATCTATGTCTTAGTTTTGGAGCAGAAATACTTCTTTTCACTGCTCAATTCAGTAAGATCAATGTCTTGGCCAACTTCAGTGACAATTCCATGGTGTTACATGGAGTGCTTTGTATTTTACAGCAACTTTAGTGGAATGAAGTACTAGTTTTCGAGATAAATGCATTTGAAATCTGGATTTTACATTGATTTATGTGGTGAACAAATTTGTTAATGCCACATACAGACCTAATTATTAGATAATCATATTGGATTTTGGTTTTAATTGGTTGTACTGAGTCTATTTTAGACATTTTTGAAGACCTAAAATTGGTGACCTCTTGCATCAGTGTCTATACTGGGCAGGCAAAAGACCCCACACATGTTTTAAAAGGACTTCCACTCTCTCTGTACCATCTCATCATTCAACACCTGTGAGTGCCCAGAATAGGGCTTGGAGTGACCACAATTAGCACCAGTACTCTTTGCAATTAACTTAATCTGCAAGTAGCAACAGGGTAACATGGAGCATCAGTATTTTCTTGAAAAGCGCTTTGACATCAAACAGTTTCATTGAGCACCTGAAGATGTGAACTCAATCTCTTTTATTTAAGTAGGTTTTGATTTGCTATTTCTTTTGCAAAATGGAACACTACAGAGAAATTTTATATGATGAATCGTTGATGATGTTATTTCTTGTACACAATGTATGAAGTGGTTTACATGTAGTTAAGTTGCATTAAATTCCTGAATTCAGTACTGACTGAGCCAATGATGCTCCAAGTAACGAACACCAACACTGCTGCTTCTTCAAAAAATTATCTTCAGAAGCATAAGTAAGTTTGTCTTAATAGATAGATTATTTCACGTCACTCAATGTTTAATCAGTGATAGAATATGTTAATTTAGGAAAATAAAAAAAATTTGCTTTATCAATAGTTATGGAGATTAGCCCTTCTGAGCAATTACAAGGTCTGATCAGGTAATTTTTATCTGTGGCTCTTATCATCTTCAGAAAGTAATAAGCCGATTAGTAAAGTGTCATTTTAACAATGTAATTTTTGAAAAGGGAGTGAGGAGTTTTATTGAGATAATGCTCTTGCAGTGGTGAATTCAAGTCATTGGAAAGTCTTGTATTCGTATGACATTGTCTAATGAACTTGAAGTAGTTTAGTTGTTGTTTCTTCATTCATTATTTTGAGTTTGAAATGACTTTCAAATATTCCTAATCTGAAATCCATTGGACTCCCTTGGAGGCCGGTGTTGTCATTGTTTCTCTCTATCTTTTGTGTTATTTCATTTTTGAGACTGGCAAGCAATTTTCCTAGAGACTCCAGCAGTAACTCTAAGAGACCTGGCTACTGTTAGACATAATATGACTTCCTGCAATCAGTGTTTTTAGACCATTGGGAATAATTGAAAAGAATTTGACAATGGTCCGAAGGATTGTCTTTTGATCCTGTGTGTTTTTTGTCAGTTACTGCAATTTCAAGAAGTATGAGTTTCTGTAATAGGATAGTAAAACGTAGCAAATGTGGTTGATTTGATTGGTCCAGACACTGAATTGCATAGCATAAACTCATTTGAATACCACTAAAAACTTATCTCAAGACCAGTGACGTGTCTGGTGATGACAGTCACAGGGCCTGTGCTTACTTGCTAATCTGATCAAATCATAAACTTTACTAGTTACTGAAGCAGAAAATTAAATTTTCACAGCTTGCCATACGTCCAACCTGTGGATTTGAGGACGTTTTATTGCTCACAAACCAATCAGGTGATGCTAAAATGCTACGTAGATAGTCAGAAAACATGCCAGAGAAACTCATACTAATTGAAATTGCATTAAACAAATCTATATCATTTTGAAGCAACAATATGTAGATAAGGTTTGATAGTACATGGACGTACAGTTCAGGGTTTGTCATGTGATATTGACAAACACTCCAGAAAGTCACACTGTTACTGATGTTTTGCAGTCTAGCTTCAGTGATCATTACATGACATATACTATCATTAAATGTTATGTTCCTCCCAGGCAAAAGCACAAATTTGTGTCATACAGATACTATAAGGATTTTAACCCTGAAACATTTTTGCATGACATACGCCACCTTGTGGAGTTAGTAAGAACCATCACAAATGGCCTGACTGACAAATGGAATACTTTTCAATCTGAATTTCTCAAGCTCAGTAATAAGCATTCCCCTGTCAAAAGAGGCGTTTGAAGAACCGGTTTTTTCCTTGGATTACTCCTGAGATTGTGAAACTCATGTACACAAGGGATCATAGACACAAAATTGCAAGCAAAAATGGTGCGCCAGAATACAAGAATTTGAGCAATCTGGTAACTGCTCGAATAAAGTCGCAAAAAAAAGTACTTTGACTGTGAGTTACGGTCGGCAATGGGTAAACCAAAGAAGCTGTGGAATGTCCTGAACCGGCTGACGAATAAGAGCAATAATGCAGGTCCCCCAAATGATATAAGCCCCGATGTCTTCAATGAGCATTTCAGTAAAGTTGGCTCCTCTATATCAAACTTATTACAGGACGTCCCCGCTAGGATTCCATGAAAGAACCCCCCTTGCCTGACAAGTTTCCTGTTCAATGAGATAGAATCCTCTGCTGTTTTGAATACTCTTGTTTAAATGCTGATAAATTTAATGTTATGGTTTTGTCATCTTCTTATATGTCAAATAATTTGCTTGGGAGTGACAGTGCAGTTGATGTCATAGGTTTTGATGCTAAACTCCTCTCAATGGCTGCACCCGAAATTGCCCAAATGTTGACCGATATGTTCAATCTCTCCCTCAAAGATGCACACGTTTTGCCTGACTGGAAGATTGCCAGAGTAACACCGCTTTACAAGGGGAAGGGGCCCAAACAGGATATGAACAACTATCGCCCATTGCAGTTGCAGGCCATGTTGCAAAAGTTTTTGAAAGACAGATTCAAAAGCAACTGATTCACTACTAGACTATAAATAAATACATCTCCATGGACCAGTCTGCTCATTGATCCAACCACAGCAACTAGAAGTCAATTATTAAAATTTCCGATGATTGTATTGACAATATTTGGACAAGCAGCACTGGACTGTGTTTTTTGGACATCAAAAAATGTTTTGATTGTATTAACCACAATATTTTGAAAGAGAAATTGTCTTATTATGGTATCAATATTTTTGAACTTAAATGGTTTTCCAGTTATTTATCGGATAGGAGACAAACATTATGGTTGTTTTAAATCATCAGAAATCTGAAGAAGCCATTCTAAATATAGGTGTTCCTCAGGGGTCCGTTCTCGGATCCCTTTTGTTCATGTTATATGTTAATGAGTCATTTTATCATTGTCATCATGTAACCTGTATGCTGATGATACTGTTATATATTGTGCTGGTTATGATGGTATTGATGTCCAGGGTATGCTACAATTGAATGTTTCTGAATTCTCTAAATGGTATAATGCTAACTGTCTGGTTCTAAATGCTGATAAATGTAATGTTATGGTTTTGTCATCTTCTTATATGTCAAATAATGATAGTAATTTGAACATTGTTCTCGATGATCATGTCCACAAACAAACTGATACCTCTGATTACTTAGGTGTTAAAATTGATCACAATTTGTCATGGGATCCATATATTACCAAGTTATGTTCATCATTAGGTTGTTGTGTAAATAAACTCTCTAGACTAAGAAGTATTACTTCAAAAGATGTGTTAAATACGATTTACTTCAGTTCTATACAGCCTGTAATTGACTGCCATTTGTTCATGGGGTTATACATACAATAACAATATCGATAAGGTCCAACGTCTGCAAAATTCCGCAGCTCGTATTGTGTCAGGCAACTTTGATTACATACATTCACAAGGCCTAAGTGTATATATAATAAAAACTTTACAATGGATGAATGTAAGACAAAGGAGGAATTATTTTACTTTATTGCTTACGTTTGAATGTATTAATGGTGCTGCTCCCAATTACTTATGTAGTAATGTTAAACTTGTGTCAGATGTACAGCAAACTTATTCACTACGATCTAGTCATAGCTTAAATGTCATTGTGTCATCTGGAAGCTCATCTTATTTGATGTCTTCATTTATGTACAACAGTGCTGTTTTATGGAATCGCCTACCACATGATGTAAAACTTATTAGTAACATTGATGCTTTTAAAAGAGCTCTGAAGAATATTTTACGACATGAATTTTAATTGATTTACTTTTTTAATTGTTTATTTTTTCATTGCTTTTATAACCTATTGTTAACATGTATATATATATATTTTTTTTTATTTTACAATTTGTATTTTTATACAGGACCAGTTTGTAAAACAGATTGTATCTGAAACTGTCATTTTCCTGAATAAATATATTTGATTATTATTATTATCTTCATTACTTCGGGCATGAAAAATACATACATGCAATGTGACCACGGCATTTTCCAGAGACTAGATCTCTCAAACTATTCACCATAATTTAGGGTCATTTTTCTTATAGCTTATTCAAATTTCCATTTTTACTGCTTACTTATAGTGCCATACTGATAACCAGTTTTTTTTTGTTCTTTTCTTTGTGCCTTAATGTTCATTAGTGCTACATACTGATGTTTGAAAAACGTTTTCTTTTTGCACATTTTCAAAAACAATATTGGATTGCTTTATACTTTCTTTATCATACCAACAACTGATGGGCCTCAGGCTTGCATGTACATCCAGTACATTGTGCTACTCTGTGTACATAGTTTCTTAAATCACTTTTAAATGAATGAGTTCCTATCCATATTTAATGAACAGTGCCAACCCCCTTGACAGGGATAATGCATCACTGACTTCATATTTCTTTATGGCTTCCCTTCGGGTTAAATTACTTGAAAGGTGGGTTAAGTGATTGCAATTTACTGGCTGTTGATGTTGTGAATGATTCATAGATGACATAAAAGATGACAACATAGGTATGTAGAATGTACCTATAAGAGTCCTTTAAAAGTAAATTAATGCTTCTGGACAGTCACCCATCAAGCTTTGAGCATTCTTTGTCACAACCAAAGAGTCAGGAGTGATAATCTACATTTATACACTTGGGCATGCCTACATTTCTATGATTTACTTATCTTTACACCACTTATACTGTCAAACTTATGAATTTTGTTGTTTGAATTTGTCTGTCTGTATAAACTGTCTACAATTTATTTGTCTGGTTTAGCCATCTCCAGTCAGTTCTTATTAATTTTGATAAATACTACAGAATGTTATTTATGTTTAAGTCTATAGATGCCTTTGAATTTCTAATCCTGGCAGTTTGATATGAATAACCTTATCTGCAATGGTCACCTTTCATGGCTTACTTTTTATTTTAATAGTGTTATTAGTGTCTGATTGTGACACGACCATCTTACATAAGATGGTTTAATCTGTCAAAATTGCAGCCTTGTGCTATAAAGGGCAAAATGCGGTATCAAAAAGCATCCAGCAACTATTGAAATTTAAGTTGCGGCAAGAGGCATTACAGAGTGTAATTTGGTGGGACAAGTGATTCCATTAGAGTTGCTCGTGGCTGTAGACCATATGAGACAATTTGAGCTGTCTCTGGTGCAAATAAGTCTGGCCTTTTATGGAAACTGAGAGGAGAAAGCCAACAGGTTGCTACAATTTTTTCAGCAATTTCAAACTGGAATACCAACTTGTTTTGAAGCGATTGGCATGTGTAGAATTTTGGTGAAGTGCCCTCATAGACACTGATATAGAATATTTTCTTAAGACATTCTTAAACACCAGAAATCAATTATACCAGAATTGGCATTAGAGGTTTCAGTGAATTTCCTGTGTCAAATGAGAACCACTAATCAAGAGATCCTAGGAAGACTGGTTGAAGTCCATGCAAAGAGATCAAAATGATGTGAACAACAAAATTACGAACAAAATCATTGGATTTCCTAAGAATGGATAACCGAGAACTGAAAATGTGGTGCGCTCATCTGAGATCCTATGTCACTTCTCAATCTGCACGAAGAAAGAACCCCTCAAATGACATGAAACTTTTGAATCACCATTTCAGACTTCTTTATCACATTAATTAGTGTAGTTTCTTAAAGGCAAGCTTTGGGTATGTATATATTTAGAATCTATAGGTTGTGAAGTCGGCTGTGTACATAGAATTTTTTTTTAATCAGGTTAGGTAGACTTGTCTAAGTGTGAAGGACAGTGCAAGAATAGTATTTGACATCATTAGTTAGTGATACCTTTTTGTAAAACAAATATGTGACATTGTTTTATATTGTTTGGGATATTTCCTGTTTCATTATATATAGACGGAACTCTAGTAAAAAGTACTCAATACAAATTTTGCATCAAAAGTTTCATTAGATGTTCTTTTTGTTGAATCAATAGGCCACAATCAGCCCCAATGTACTTCCAGAGCTGCTCCACAGGCAATTTGAGGCAACAGGGTGACCTGGGCCTTGGAAACAATGCACTTGAAACCTTCTTTTTTGAAGAGGCACTTTGATATCAAAGAGTTTCAATGAGCACCAAAAGATGTGAACTCAATAGGTTTAATTTTTAAGTTGCTATTGATCTGGTATTTTCTTTGAAATGGTTCATAACACAGCTTATACTCCACCAAGACAGTTTTCTATTGTCTTTTGCCGTGGTATATATAACCAACAGATTTGTGAGTTATACCACTGTTTGGGTTTAAGTCAGCCTGTTGTACTGCTTTTTCTGCAAACAACGCACCTAAAATGACAACAAAGCCGTAAAATTAAATTTAAAATCTTTCAGTCATATATGGAGTATAATTCGCTTATACCACTCATATTTAGTGTATAACCACCTGAAATGTTGGTTATACACCTCAAATTAGTTTTATAACCTTACATATTCGAATGAAGCATGTGCGCTTTAAATACAGTGCTCACGTAGATGTTGAATGTTTTGTATGTATTGTTAGCAGGCATTTGAATGGATTTTAATGATTAATGTACCAAGCAAGTTGTTGATCTTGTCACCAATGAGTTGACAAATTAAAACCAAAGAGTGTCTATAAAAACAGAAAAAAGCTTCAGTACCACTACAAAGCAGTGACTACATGACTCATACCAGCGTCTTTTGACTGTTATTATTCCTATATTTGTTCCAACGCAAGAAGGGAATTGGTTATTGAAACTTTACTAGTATAAATTTACATTATAGGAGAATTGATATAATGCTTTGGTTCTGCTTGATTTACTGTCGAATGGTGACTGTCAGTGAGGTGTACTATCAAACCGTGACGTGTACTTACATTTTGTAGCCATCAATATCCTCATAGCCAGCCCTATCCGTCACATGGAAAAGAACTTCAATTTGTCGTTGAGTGACTTGTAACCGCTGATAGATAGCTAGCTTTACAACCCTCGGATGAGTGCTGTGACTCAGTTGGTGACTTTTTTTTAACATCATTTAAAGTATAGGATGTGACCTCACAAATTGGTAGTGAATAGCTAGAGAATAACATGGCATGAATATAAAACCTCACAAGGAATGTGAATTCAGTTCTGTAAGCAGTTGTCATTTGTCGGCTGTAACTATAGCTCCTGAAAGTTAAAGCAACATGACATTGTATATTACATCTGATCGGGTTTTGTCTAAATATGATATGACAAAATTCCTTTGCCTATTTTTTATCTTGTTTACCAAATGCTGAGAAGCTGCTTTTCCCTGGGAATTTGCATTTTGTAAACACATTAGTGCCTTGATCAAATGCTATAAAATGAAGATTTAAAAATCTGGAATAATAATTTGATATCTTTGTCAGATTATTGAAATTTGAGATGTAGGTTTTCTTCTTTCTAGATCAGATTCTCTGATGAAATATGACCTCTGTTTCACATATACCATTGCGATGCAAAATGCACATGAATAACAAAGGAAGTAATATTAGACTTCAAGTTGGTGCTTTCAAAAAATCAATCTTTCCATGTAGTCATTTCTGGGTAAAAGAGATAAGATACATAGTCAGTTTTTAATGTTTCAATCATAAAAATCAGGACATGCATTTAGCTACACTTATACAGTGATTGTTTTGCAACATAACTCACTTCACTTACAAATATTGTGATATGTTGGTACAGCTGCTGAATTATGAGTGTCCGTAGAAATGAACTGGAATGTTCCTTTTGAAGTTATGAGGCCATATCCCATCCATGCCATGTTATTCTCTATGACTCATATCCCATACCTCCAATTCTATTAACCAAGGTTTTTTTCTGAGTCTCACCACTCACCAATGAAGTCAAAGTTACCCAATGGCAAATTTACGCTTCATTTCAATGAATGATGAAACTCCAATAAAGGTGTTATGTGATATAATGTTTGTTTTGCCTGGGACTAGATTTTTCCTGTAGATTTTCCTCTTGTCACCTTATGATATCAATTAAGACTTTGGAAATACACCTTCTCGCTTTACTTTTTATTAGTAATTTTGCTTTTATTTTTCAGGTATGTGTCAACCAATGTGGTTTTTCTTCCTGGGTCTTTTTGATCAGCTGCAGCTAAGT
Organism: Platynereis dumerilii; assembly: GCA_026936325.1. Classification (NCBI taxonomy): domain Eukaryota; kingdom Metazoa; phylum Annelida; class Polychaeta; order Phyllodocida; family Nereididae; genus Platynereis; species Platynereis dumerilii. The sequence continues at coordinate 774,087 of JAPTHN010000106.1, read as the reverse complement.
TTACTCACTTTCAGTTCATTTACAATATGATATAGGCCTGTGCATATTTGATCATCAGTTAATATTGTTTCAGATGAAATTATAATCTTGTCATGCAGAGACAAAGAGTCAATGCAGCTTCATTTTACATTTTAATTGTTCAGTCATACCATGTTATTGCAAACCTCTACTTAGCCAAAAGATAAGATTTGAAGACATGTGAAATTTTAAACACAGCAACGAAAAGAAAATAAGATCAGATTTAATGTCCTGTGTGGTTTTTAAAGTAGCAAGGAGGTATTTTGGGAAGTTAAAAAAAATATATCAGAATTAATTAAAATCTGTGTTCCACCAGTTGAAAACCAAGTTTGTTATCATTTGTAAAGATAACAGAGGAAAGAATAGAAAAGAGTCTGGACAACCATCTGCCCAAGAAGAAGATTCTAAATAAGATGATGATTCCCTTAAAACATGGTTTACAGTCTACATATGGATACTCGACCACCACTGCTCTGAAACCTAGCAGCTATCCTGCCTCTACAGATCATCTTTTCTGAAGCATCACCTAACTGTGAGCTTCATCAAAATATCCCACAATAGGCAGTGAAGTTCTTGCAAAAAACCATGTGGTTCATCGTTGTTAACCACATGCATCTCCTTGTCTGACGTTTGTAAACAATGGGCAGTGAAGTGATGACGTCACAATGTTTTGATGCTCTAATTGGTGGTTGTCGTTGCCAGCGATCTTTTGCGGCCATTCGAACAAACTAGTGTCTCTTGAAATTATTAATTCTTTTTACTGGAGGTCTATTTTTATTGTGGGATATAAATTAAACTTAATGAGAGTGTGGTTCACAGCAATGAACCTCACTCATGTCAGGTCTGCTGCAGAATAAACACTCGTTCTTCGGACTCGTGTTGTATTCTTCTGTGACCTGACATTCATGAGGTTCATTGCTGTGAACCACACTACCATTAAGTTTTATTATATGACTAAGATGATAGATAGCTAGCCTTACAACCCTCGGATGCTTAGCCAGGAGAGGTGAACATCCATAGCACTGATACAGGATTACTTTCGGTGTGGTATTGACAATTTTGAAAAGAGTCTGTTGTCGGAAGGCAGTCTGTAAATAACCGTGTACAAACAAGAGCTGTTGGAGTACCATGTCAACACTAAGGAGATTCTTAAGCCAAGACGGATGAGCTAGTTGCCTTAAAGGGTGTGTGATTCCATAGAAAATAAGGACTAAGAAAGTGGCACTTTAAGGTTGCTCTACTCAGATTCAATACAAGGTACGAGTGTTGATTTAAAGGCTTGGTTTAGTCGCAAGTGGTATGTTTCTTGTTCTCTGGATTTGCTATAAAGGGAAAGAAAACATGAAGTGATCTATGTTACTATTTCACCCAGGGTGAAGAAAGAAAAATGCACTAAAATTGCTTTTGAAAATTGGGCATTTTGGTTTTACTGCTTTTTGGGAAGTATAGATTCTCTGGACTTTATGGGGATTAAATATTCGATCCTGGATGTTGAAATATTAGAACAATTTATCTAAAAGCGGTCACTCGCATGCAGTGAAAGTTGTTCAATACTATTTTGTTAGATTTGAGGCAGTACAAGTATGAGTTTAACCATTACCACATGGCCAGTATGGATACAAAAAAATTACTGCTCTGAGAATGTCATGTACAAACTGGAGCTGTTGGAGTTCCATGTCAACACTCAGGAAATTCTAAAGAAAAGACGGACGAGCTTGTTGCCCTGAGAGTGTCTGATTCCCTGGCAAATGAAGACTGACAACGTGACACTTTTAGGTCTTTTCAGTTTCAAGAAACGGGAGGTGTCTAGTTTCTTGCTCTTTGATATGGTTGTAAAGAGTAAGAAAACATGAGACAATATATATCACTATAGTACCCAGAGGGAAGAAAGAAAATTGCATTAAAATAGCATCTGAAAGCACTTGTGTCTCACATCTTGGGTGTAAAATTGGGCATTTTAGTTTTGCTGCTGTTGTGGGAAGCAGATTCTCTGGAATTTATGAGGATTAAAATAAGCTCCTTGATGTTGTAACATGGGACCAAATAGTCTAAAAGAGGGACATGTTATGTTTTGAAAGTTGTCCAAGACTATTGTGGAAGACTTGGGCAGTGAATTTTGAGTTTAGCCATTACCACATCTGATTTTATAATATATCATTTACATGATACAGAACAGAAATAAGCTATAAACAAATCTGCCCAAGCAGAAGATTCTATAAGATGATCATTCTCTTATACACAGTGCTACACAAATAATATGGATACATCATCACCACTGCTTCCCACCTCTGCAGATCATCTTCTATGAAGTATCACCAAACCGTGAGCTTGATCAAATGACCGAGATGATAGATAGCTAGCTTTACAACCCTCAGATGTTTGGCCAGGGAGAGGTGAACACCCATTGCACAGATACAGGATTACTTTCTGTGTGGTATAGACAATTTTGAAAGTAATCTGGTGTTGGAAGACCGTCAGTAAATAACCGTGTACAAATGAGAGCTGTTGGAATTCTGTGTCAACACTCAGGAAATTCTAAAGCCAAGATGGATGAGCTTGTTGCCCTCAGAGGTGTCTGATTCTGTAGAAAATGAAGACTAATGAAGGTCGCTCTATTCAGATTCAAGATACAAGAGGTGATTTAAAGGCTTGGCATACTCACAAGTGATAAGCTGGCGGACCATTCTGTAACCCAATTACACTGATCCCAAAAAGGAATCATCATCACTTGTTTATACCTTGCTAATAGGATGACAGCTAAACAGTAATAACATTAATTGACTTGATGTCTACAATCTTAACCAGCACAAAGAAACCTCATATTAATAAATGATGCAATCGATGATATACTCACTAATGACAGGCTTGTGGGACATACTATAATCCAGTTACACAATAACTATCAGATATCCTCAGCATTGTTTATTATTAGAATGACTGCTGGGCAGAGTGAAAAAGCTGAAATTATCCTAGTGACTGCAGGAGTCTAATTAATCCATAGAAAACTTTTTATTAACAAGCTATTTCTGACATCTTTGACTCTTGCTTTGGTTTCTTTGGTAACTGTTGCTTTTCAAGTCTGTTACTTCATTTGCCACACTGGTGCTGATGGGGAGTAAAACACAAACTCACTCACTCATTCACTGTTACTTCATTTTTCTCCTACCATGTAGCAATTACTCATATCATTCAGTTTATCCAGAAGACGTTTTTCAGTAGTTTTATGTCCATCAATTATGATAGATTTCTCAGACTTAACGGCTCCTGGAATGAATTTGATATTACAATGACATTTATATTAACCTTGGTAATGTAAATGCCCGTCTTTTGAGACATTTTGTTTTGTTTAGGTGCAGAAGGTCCGTCACCTTCGATTTTTGTAATATTACAAAGGGAAAAAGTTATAGTAACAGTCGATGAATAATGTTGTTTTCCTAACATATTAATAATTTCAGCTATCTGGTTTACTCTTGTAATTCCTTGTGAAAGTGATATTCCACAGAGCTTGAAATCTTTAAAGCAACCTTGTCAGAGAAGTATTTCCGCATTGGAAAATAATAAATTCTAATCTATACAAGTTGACCTTGTACATGGGCACCACAGCCTTAAACCTCACTTTGTTTGTCTTCATTTTCAACTGAACCAGAAACTCTTTGAGATACAGGCTCATCCATCCTTACTTTAGAATTTCCTTAGTGTCGACTGTCAAAGCCAGCAGCTCTTGCTTGTACACGGTTATTTGATGATGGTTTCCAGCAACTAATTCAATCGAACACCTTGAGACATCTTCACAAAAAGTAATCAGGTATATCAGATCAGGGTGTTCACCTTTGTTGCACAGAATGTCTAGAGATTTGTAAAGGAAGCAATTTATAATCTTTCGTATCTTGCTTTTCGTTCATTCGATGTAGACATCGGTTAACAAAAAACCTATGTTTAAGTGGTTCAAGAAGATTGGTTTCCAAAATGAAGATATGGTGGACGAGTAACCAGTATTTGGTATTCCCTACCATAATCTCGGTTGAGCAACAACAATCAGGGTTCATTTTCGCACCTCGTCTGCAAGATAAAGATAATTTTCATTTCTAATTATTAAGTTTGGATACTGATAAATTGTTTACAAAATTACAAACTTGCATCTTGAAATCATCTTGCTTTAATGTATAGGACAATTACATATATATAATCAACAAAATTATATGCAGCCTGCATGACCAGCTTAGTGGGTGGCTTGTGAAACTAGAAATCATGTTTAATTAACCTATGTGTAAGAATTAAAGCAGCCATACTTTCTTCATCAAATTAAGGTAATATAGACAAATTTCAAATGATTTAAATGCATTTTTCAGAATAAGATAACTTCCTGGTGTTTTCTCCTGCAACCTTTTAAACAAATGAATTCCGAATACCATCATTTTTATTTTATTTTTAGTCATTTGGGTCCTTGGTGAGTCGAATCAACTTGAAGGTCTTTCAAACCAATATCTCCACGAAGATAAAGATTTCCATTTTGACACTGAGTAATTGAAAGCTTCATATTACTGTTGCTGTTATTAAGACTGCTCAGAAGTTAATAGAAGTCAGGGATAAAACAGAATTTAATCGAATTTCCGCCAAACTTCCTTAAATACAAAATTCCCCCCTCTCTCAGCTGTGGCTCAAAGAAGCTCTCTATTATTTAAATCAAATTTAACTAATGGAGTTACAGCAAGGACACTTCTGACTCAGTTCTGAGTGTTTATTCCCTTTGTCATAACAAAACTAGTTACAAGCCAATTTTTACGGATGACTAACTTAATAAAGATAAGATAAGATAATTTGTTGATGTCATCATTTAATTCTAGAACTTTGTGGGGAGTCAACTCCGTCGAGGCTTCAAAAGATATTTCTGTTCACACAATCAGGCCCTGGTTCAGAGAGCTCAATACTTTAAAATAATTGTAATCCATGTGTCAGTGTTATTCTCTGAGTCTGAGGATGAAATAAAGAATAAGAAAAACCTGATAGGGTCTCTATCCCTACATCATATTTTACCCCTAGGGAAGAAAGAAAATTGCATCAAATTGATCCACAAATCACTTGTGTCTCAGATGTTGGTGAAAATGGTGCATAAAGGTTTTACTGCTTTTATGGGAGGTATAGATTCTCGGGACTTTGTGAGGAATCAATTAAAACAGCTCCTGAATGTTGGAACATGAGACCAATTAACTTTAAGAGGTGAGTAGCAAGCAATGAATCAATACTTTTCAGGAGATTCTTCGAGATTTTTTGATAATCTAAATTAGTTTCTTTCATTGTCGTCCAAATAATTGTGACCATTAACCTGAAGGAAGGTGCGAGGAGATTCCACCTTCCTTTCCTATTATATGGGTCAAAGTTTAATATAATGGTGCAAGTAAGTGAACTCATCATACCATTTAAATATGGTGGAGATGTTCAAATAATAATGACCAGTTCACGATCCCTCTTTGTGGCTAAGCAACAAATCTTTTAACCGTCAATGTACTTTGTATATGGTACAAAGAGTCTTCAGATTTTGCTTCATGTTCCTTCGACCATCTTTCATGAAGCTACAGCTCAAGCTTAATCTCAAACCACAACTTATGGTCCCCAAGCTTGTCTTTTAACCATACTAACGTGATTATGAGGCTCTACGAGGATCAGATAAAGTCTGTGTCATTTTCGGAGTCCATCCTTTACGCCTATTAAGAGTGTTGCTGTTGCAGCATTCCCAAAGGTGTACTGTGCATTCTGCCATAGGATAATGTTGTATACATGGGTTATTTAGATGTCAAGTGTATACAGTGTTGATGCTGATGTATCTCTAGTGTTTTGCACAGACTAGTGCAAAGTACCGAAGATACATAATGATATACTGATGCTGAATTGCTACATTTGATAGTGCCGGTAAGCATACTGACACTAATGCTTATAATGCAAAAATGTTGTGTGCTAGCTATGATCCCAAAGCTTGTCTTTTAACCATACTGGTATGATGATGATGCTCTATGAGGATCAGATAAGTCTGTGTCATTTTCGGAGTCCATCCTTTCCGCCGATTAAGAGTGTTGCTGTTGCAGCATTCCCAAAGGTGTACTGTGCATTCTGCCATGGAATGTTGTATACATGGGTTATTTAGATGCTAAGTTTATACAGTGTTGATGCTGATGTATCTCTAGTGTTTTGCACAGACTTGGTGCGAAGAACTGATGATACATACTGATGCTGATTTGTTACAATTTTTTAGTGCTGGGAAATACTTAGTACTGACAATAATCAGGTAATCTTCATTTATGAACATACAGTTTTGTATACCTTTTACACTTGTGTGTACATGCATTATACTCTGGATTTTGTGTGCATTCCATCAGTGAATTATGCTAATGGGTCCGATCATGTTCTGAAGTACCAGTCATTGATAGACTTGTACCCTGAAGAGCATGCTAGTTGATTAAGTACCTCTATATTCTAGAGGATTGTACAAAGCAAAGGAATATATACCGAAATGGCCCAGACATGTGTTTATTAATATATTTGTCAAAGATTCTATCAAATTTGACAGTTGATTTTGAAAAACGCTATATATCCAATAAAGATGAAGATTAACATGGTAGATGATAAATGTATATGCAGTGTTGATGCTGATCTATTACCAGTTTTTTGCAACGAGTTGACGCTCAGAACTGATGAAAAATACTGCAGCTACAAGTACTGATGATAATGCAAATAATGCAAAAACTGCATGTATCAGTTGATTTTCTTTTATGGACATACAGGCTTGTGCACCTTTTATTCGTGTGTGTGCATTTACTATTCTGTTAGATACTGTGTGTTTTCTGCCAGTGAATCACGTTGATGACGAAGAGTCAGACTCAGATAGATTTATGTAGCCCATTTATATACAGAGATGAGATTACATAATATTATTTGATTATTACTAATCTAAATGTGGCATGGAGACATCTCTAAGATAACATTTTTATCGGTATCGAGAGGCCACCAAAATAAAAAGAAATTTTCATATACTACAATAGCTATAGTAACAAGAAAAGTACCCTTAAAAAGGGTACTGTATCGATCTTAATATGGACATAAGGGCATATGGCATGTAAAATAATGGCTCTAATATCTAAAAGTAGGCATTCTGTAAAATAATGTCCATGAAAACAATTCGAACCCGCTCCCCCCACATTTTCGTTATTCGAATACAACTTGCTTATTAGAATACAACTTGCTTAGCCTAGCTGTCAATATTATAAAACATATTAAACATTAGAAACTGCATTATTTGATTATGGGAAACTTTAAATACCCCTCCCCCCCCCTACAAAATCCTGGATATGCCACTGGTCTGTTTTGATCACTGGGATTGAGCAACATTGCATTCATACAGCTTAATGTGACGAAAGCTAATTTGCGAACTTAATACTACAAATATAGCAAAACGAGCAACTGCATTGAATTCAGAGGAGTTCATTTGATATATGCAGGTTGTTAAATTTTGAAAATCGGACGTGTATTAAGGATTTTAGGCCAGGTTTTGCATTGAGCCCCCTCTTGAAGTTGTACACAATCTTTGATGACGTTTCACACGAAAAAAGTTTCGCACTAGATTTCCCTTACCTTGATGAATTGATATACTGTTGAGAATACTTAAATGTAAGTTTTTTTATGGGTTAAGACATCGATACAAAAAAAGTAATTAATAGATATAGTCTACTCATATAATTAAGAAACAGAGATGATGAGAGACTATTATATGTACAATTGGAAAACTTAAGGTTCAATATAAAGATATTGATATAAAAGATATGAAAAAATTACAACAGTTATGTGGTGTTAATTTCAAATGGTCTGAATTTTTAACTTTTGTTTTGAAGTCACAACTCCTATTGAACCTCAGAATGTTCTCCTTAACGCCCTGCTCCTAACATATGTAGTTACTGATCTAGGCTAAGATTACATGCTTAATCAATGTCAACTTTCGCCTTTGAAGTTGCAAAGGTGGTAAGAACTTCTTCTCTTCATATCGAACTCATCTTAAACAGAACTTTTCTATAATAATCCGGCCCACCTATTTTAAGTTAATATAATGGAAGTTTTTTGGCTCATTTTCTGTATGTTTCTTGCCAAAGTGCAGTGGCTTGAATTCCATGGCTTGGAAAATGTTCATTTTTCGCTTTCTCCTTAAATTTCAAAGTTTTACTTTGTTATTTGCATCCTTAGGTGCAAAAAGATGATAATCCTGAAGTGCAAAAAGATGACGAGTTAAGAAAGGATTCCTATTCTTTCATGCCATTCCAATTTATTTTCCACTTCACTACCTGCATCAGCTATATACATGTAGGTGGAGCACGAATCTTCATTATATGCCCAAAATGGTTGATGGGGTGAAATTTACAGCTCAAAATTTGGGGGAGTTGGATGGCAGTTTCAATCATTCTTCACCTCATTGCTCATTCTCACAATGTCAGAGTCTCTCGTGCTCCCTGGCACAGGGAGGCTCTGACCTGGATGGCTTGAATAAGTGTGGTGCTGCAACAGGGTCCTGCTGTGCAGCTCGCAGTGACAGACTCTGACTTGTGAGAATGGTCATTGCTGTGTCCTCCTGTCCCAATTAGCCAACCAAGGGCGTAATTACAGCACGTAAGTCCCCGATCATCCATCCATCAATTCAGCCTATAAGCACATGGACCACTGTATTTGTCAAGGCATGCGCATATTACTTTCACAATTTGTCTTTTTCATTACCCTCGAGATTGGAAAGCTTCTTATATCTAAATTATTTTACCAGCAAAGATATAAAGGTCTGAATAAAAAACAATGGCTTCACAATGGCCAATTGTTCAAAAACATGAAGTTGATTGCTCCCATTGTCATGCATAAGATGTGTCATTAGCATAAATCACTTGACAAAAGCCTTTAATTACCAACATTTATATGAAAGATTAATCTTTCTTGGATGACAATGAATATCTAAGACAAAATCATTTGTGGATAATGAGGCATGGCAAAATTAATAACTTTTTTTGCTGTATTCCATTATTCCTTCTTATGTGGAACATTATCTTGCAAACAAACATCAATGGTATAAATAAAGGACATAAAATCCCAATCAATGTCCATCCGTTTTGTTAACGAAGGTTTTCGCTGTGCAAGCCTGTCTAGTAATCTACAAACTTAGCAAAATTCTGATCATCTCAACCAATAAATTGATCTTTCATATAGTCTCTGCTTGAGGAAGCTGCCTGCTGCTTTCCTTGGTGCAGACGGAAGAATACAAAATGTGTGTATTTTTTATATTTCAATATACGATATCACATTTTCATTCTCTCTTATCATTTTGGTGGTATAAAGTTAATTTTTCAAAAGGACACTCAAAGGAGTTTTACATGTTAGAGCAAGTACTTGCAGAACAAGCCAGTGCCATGGCTTGGTCTCCACATGGCATCAGATTGTGTTTTTAAAGCAATTTAGCAGCACTCTATGGCAGCACAAATACAATCATTTTATGTAGGCGGGAGACTTATAAGTAATTTCAGCCTCGTGTGGAATTGCACTCTCCAATTCTATGGGCAGACCAGACACTACATAGCTGGTGTATTCTCAAATTGTCTAAAGTGTCCTTATAGCTGGTCCAATCTGATACTCTGATGGAATTTCACTTAAGAGATAAAGTTCGCTACATTTTGCAGGCAATTAAAATGACTCTCTGTATGATATTACTTTGAGACAACAATTTTAATTAAAATATAAACAACAAAAAACATTTGTTAACAAAACATCCTGTTGATATCCAAGTGCTTAAAAACATGGGGTAAAGTCTGAATCACCCATAAGTCAATCAATCAAATATCAAACAAACAAGCTTTGGTTTCGTTCGACGTTATGATGAGAGTTTTATATTGACCAGTGACCACTCTAAGCGAAAGGTGTTTTTGTGTGTTTCTTTCGGTCATTTCATCATTAATAAAGATATGACATCGTGATAAAGGGCACTGACATTGTACAGCTCACTGAAGACATGCTGATAAGCTAACTGCAGAATGGAATGCAATGAGGGGTGATAATTCAAATTCAGATGCAACTTCACCTACCGTATGTTATTTTACAGAGACTACATGTAATTGTGTATCTGATTTTTAAAAAATAAAATACGTTTTGATACATTAGGCAATACTCTTGATCACGACTTAGGAAAAAACTAGCATCTACATGTATCAATACCTGTCTATATCTGTATCTATCTATCTGTTATCTATCTAACATAAATTGTGATGATTGCATATCAGCACTATATAATTCACAAAGTGCAAACTGTGTCGTAAAACGTTCTTCTTTTTCCCTGTAACAAATGAAAGTTTGACATTGCAAGACTTTTTCGAAGAGTAAATCTGTCTTATTTAATTGCTAGAGCTTAAAAAATGTATTTTTTCCCCTCGGTGCTCAGCCTGTTAGTATATAGTTCTCCACAGAAGTTCTGGTGTAAAATGCCCGAATGAGTGTTGTACAACTGCGCACAACTATTAACAAAACTTAAGCCAGAAAGCGCCATATTCCCGCAAGGCGTTGTCAGATTCTTTTCAATTATTCCCACGGCTCCCCTTGCGGTGATTGATAAAGTGTCCAAAGCAGGAAATTAGATTTATTTGTAACACTGGTCTGGTACTACGGTGGTAGCTGTGAGCTAATCATGCCAGGTCCAATTGCTACAAGTCAGACACTGCATAACACGCCAGTTTAAAAACACTCTTTGTACAGATTGAATACATTGAGCTTATATAAAATAACAATCTCAATTCTGACAAAATTTTGCCCAATCCACACTTCAAGTGGAAGCTACACGTATGGTTTCAAGAATGTTTAATGTTCAAATTATTGTGCTCACTAGCATATCATAATTTGACTACAATTTTTAATGCCTCCTCTCTTTTCTCAAAAACTTGTAACAAAAGTGCGGTATGGTCTTTGGTATGATGCCTATTTGTCAGAATGTCAGATTGTAATTTGATGGAAAGAATCGCTGCAGCTACAAAACATCGCTTATTGTCAAAATTATTGCAAAATGTTTAAACGGAAAACAAAATATTAATCTACAATTCCACATTGCAATACAGCAATGCCACAGCTTTAAAATGCCAAGAACTGGGACACTTGACAAGATCTGACAGTTACACGTAAGGGGGGGGGGGTGCTGAAAAGGTAGGAATTGCGACAGCTTTGTGAAAATGCCTCATTGGATGAAATCAAGAAAGCACTTGTCCTGTTTTAGGTGCATTGCATGTAACATGCCACTTGCAAAACATGATAAGCCATGTCGAAAGAAAATTATTCAGGAATATTCAATGGATTAAACAATGCTGGTATTAGGAATAAATCCTGTGAAATGGAGAGATTGAAAAAATATCAATATGCTGTAGAGAATGAATGAAGCTTTGAAGATGTTTCCTTTCTAGAAATGAATTTAAAAAACATAATCATAAAGATAACTAATGATTGCTAAGCCTGAATGTCATTTTGGATTTTATTTCAACCAGAAAAGCAAATTGATGCTTTATTTTGAATTTGGATGATATGACAAATAACGTGACTACAAGAGGTTTTTGCAACTATTGTATTTCAAAAAATTATAAAAAACATCTTTGTTTTCTAATTGATTTTGTCATTAATTCTCTGTCCATGGCTCCTTTCCATATTTGTGGCTTTGATCACACATAGCTCCATCTTGGAATGTTGCCATGAGGTCAAAAGGGTTAGATATTGCTTTTATCATATTTATGCGTTTTGTTGGTTTCCAATTTGGTTTCCAATTTACAAGCAGGGAAGTGCACAGTATGCCAAAATCAGTGTAAATCTCAAAGTTCAGATGATAATGGACTTATTGGATGCGACTAATGTTTTTGGTCCAATATCTGAAGAACTGAGTTTAATTCCACTAATATACCTCCATTCGTACTACGAATTGCTACACTGTTGCAAGGTTATGTGAAATGCAGCATCAAGGGGACCCTACTGGTGGGACATATCTTTGTCACTGGTGGATTTTTTGCAAATACAGACTATTGTCATTTAAAGGTAGTGACACAGCAGGTTTTTCTTCAGTCTCCCCTGTAGGTAATGAGTTAGCCTGATAACTACAGTGGGGTGCGAAAGTTTGGGCACCCTTGGAGAGGGGTCACATTTTTTCAAATTCCAGGCAAAGCATTTGCAGAATCTTTCCAATGTGGATTGTGTGAGTGAAGGATACTCATGCACTCAATTTTACCCAGAAAGAACAATGAAAATATTAAAATGTAAAAAAAATATGGCTTTTTTTGTCAGATTTTATGTGTGCAAAAGTTTGGGCACCCCTACACATTCTGATCTTGAGTTTTCTATAAATTTACATTGAAGCAATATAAAAGCTCTAAAACTGATTAGATAATGATGTAAGCATCCCAGGACTTCATTTCTTGTGCATTTTTTATTGTTCTGCCCAACAGACCGACTCAAAACGTTGCATCTTTGAGGTGCCTATAGCATCAAATGCACATGTCCAGTTACACTGAAAGTTTTGAATATTTCTAGACCAGGGGACTTGGTTAGCCTCTGCTTTACCTACAACTAACATTTCATCTAAAATAACCAAAAATATTTAAGATTTCCATTATTTATTTAGGTTAATATCCAGAAAAATTAAAAATATTAACGTGCAGTTCAACTTTTTTTTGCCAGCCAGGGACTATTTTTGCTGAAAAAAATTAAATTTGTGGTTTATTTTGTTGCTATTTAATCAATTTTGCTATTTTGTAACAATCAAATTTTATTTGTCAACTACAGAGACCCCCACAGGTATGACACTGAGTATGGTCCACAGGTGCATCATTCCACCGTCAGCATGCAGATGTGAAAAGCCAAGCTATACAAGGTATCATAATTACATAGCTTAATCTGACTGTCAGAGTCATGCCAAAGGACCCACCTAGCTATTTGGAAGCCTTCTGGATCAGTCAATCTGGTATTTGAGACAAGGGTGTAAAAATATGCATTGAAATCGAATCACTCCGATACACCAAAATGTGACAAACAAGTTTGACTCACCAAGGGCAAGAATAGGCAGGCCAAAAATTATGGATGACAGCTGTAATAATTGCGAAATTGTCATTTCTACACAACACAACTCAAAAACAGCAGGTTTCGCAAATATTTTTACAAGAAAAGCCAAGGTACTCTGACATAGATGCCCAGAAAGTTGAACTTTTGTGGAATTTTAGGTATTTCAGTGGGATATATGTGTGAGATGCTCCAAAATGTCATCAAAGAATGATCTGTCATGTTTAGGTGATGAAAAATAAACATGATAAATCAACTTTTTCCACTCCTGGACTCAAAATAATTGAAATTTCATTAAATAATCTGAGATATCCCGTGTACGTCAAATCTGCCAATTTTGGAGTCATTCTATATGGGATTAAAATAAAAAAAAATCACAGAAATGAAGTCCTGGGATGCTTACATTATCATCCAAAGCATTTTAGGGCTTTTTATATTGCTTTAATGTAGAGTTATAGAAAATTAAGATCAGAATCTGTTGGGGTGCCCAAACTTTTGCACATGTAAAATCCGACAAAAATACCCATATTTTTTTACATTTTAATATGTTCATTGTTCTTTCAGGCTAAAATTGAGTCAATGGGTATCCTTCACTCACACAATTCACATTGGAAAGATTCTGCAAAATTTAATGCTTTGTCTGGAATTTGAAAAAATATGACCCCTCTCCAAGGGTGCCCAAACCTTCGCACCCCACTGTAGGTTGTTAAAACAGAAAAATATGGTTAGTGTGCACCCCATGGGAATTAGGCTAAGAAGCTCAACATTGGCTGAGAACTTGCTGTGGCGTTAGCTAATACTCTCTATGGGATCTACACCAATTACTCAAGTATATGCTCTTCCTATTAATGATATTAGTATGACTAATGAATCTCATAGGTATATGCCAGCCAATAATGTCAATTAGTGAAGAGGGGCTGTAAGCTCATTTGCATGTATACACTACATATCGTAATTGTGGACTCACACTTGCTTGTCTAGAGTTTCGATCCAGCTCTGGCCTGCATTGCCACCTGGACCTATATTGGACTGCAATTTAAGTCATCCTGCACCACATGGCTGCGTCCTCCTTATTAGTCTGACACAGTGCATAAATACAGGACATAGTCTGTGTCCTCCTGTCTCACTTAGTCTATTACAGTATATATATATATAGGATATGCAGCCTCAATCATCCATCCAACCATATTGATGTGTTTCTCCTTGACCTGATTAGGTCACAAAAGTGTATAAATACTAGTCAGTGTGACTGATGCACCACATGTATTTCTAAAGTGCATATATCATTTTTGTTTCACTATTCTTGAATTTGTAGTCATTCTGACTGTTGAAATCGAATTGACTTATTCAGACTTTGAAACGAAAGTACAGTACTCATGAAATGTTAATTCTTCTTTTTAACCACAGCTCTTCTACACACACAAGTTATCTGGTAATTTGTAGCTTAGGAACAAATTAAACATGCAAAGAAACTATTGTACCTTGGACCAAAGAGAATTTTCTATGCCCGAACAGAGTGGTATTAAAATATCTTAAAAGAAGTTTCACTCAGTGCAGCAAGAATTAATTGCAAAGGTGTCAATCTCAGTAGTCTGGGGGGTCCTGACCCCTCTGGCACTTCTTGGATCCACCACTGGGGATTACTTTTAAAAACCTGCATACTGTGCATAGTTTTAACTGGACATAGCATTGCCCTAAACGCCCTTCCTTTAACCTTCTTTGAGGGGTTTTTTGTGTCCTATTAAAATTCAGAGCAGGGGTTGTCTCTCATCAATAATTATAACTAACATATGTCTTCTGTTCCTTATAGGAACAGAGTGATAAATGGCTTTCTGTGCAATGTTGATGACTTCTGTTCTTTTGGAAGTTTTTGCATTTTTGAGGTGGCACAAAGTACCTAAGCATAAGTGTCCATCCTCTACAACAGTATCCCAGTAACTGTTGTGGAGCTTTACTTTAGTTCATTGGGTCTTGTGAATTGTTCCAGTTGTCTATGTGTATAATCACACTTGAAATGTAGATGTAAATGCATTGTTAAGCTTAGTGAAATAAAATAATATATGTTGCAGGTTTGCACAATTGTTATAAAGTTCTTGCTTCTCAGAAAATATATGTTGAATACTTTATTTATAAAGAATTTTTTTTCTTTAGTATGCACGGCAATACTCAAATTAACAGGTAGAATCAAAAGGACACTTAACCTGTATCAAACTTGTGCATAACATGGTGATGTATTCAACCACTGTTGAGTCTGTCGTTTTAACTTCAACTGCAAACTGTTGATAACTATGGTTTGATCAGCATTATGGCCATGCACAAAAAGAAGGCATGCATACTGACCTTTTTGTAATGAAGCTATTTGTTTTGGTTTCTGTCATAATCATATTAAACCAAGAATATTTAGGAGCCACTCAAGCCCAAGTTCCCATGAATACCCCATCACAAATTCACAATACACGTCATAATTCCGGCCTGTTAATTGCGCCTTTTCCCAATTTTTGCTCATCTGTCAACCATCAACAAAAGCTCCTTTTTGCTCTTCTGTTGCTGACATTAAACCTATTGTTGGGTTAATTTAGCAGCTTATGGCACTTCCGTGATTTAATGGATGGAACATTTTCATATCCAGGCGACATTTAAGTTCAATCATTGCCGGATTGATTTTTGTATTTTTCTAATGAATTGAAAGGTCTTGCTGAGTATGATGGAATATTGATTTAAATTTGACTAATTTAAATACAAATATGTGGGACATTGTATGCCTGTCATCAATAAAGTTTGGCAATAGTATCTCTGGCAAAGTGCAAAGACAGTGTTTTTTCCGCAGAGGAGATTGAATCTTTTGTTTTTCATGATAGGTCATATCATTTTTCACTGAGTTTTACATTATTTTAGTTGGCATAACGTTTCAACCTCTCTACTGTAGAGGTCTTGATCTCATGTGAGTGACACAGGATGGCTGCTGTTGTTTGATGCTGTTCACACGCAGAGTTTGTTTTTTAATTTTTGCAATAATGAGTTTATATATTTAAAAAATTGTCTGGACTGTCAAGCCTGGCCAGAGCTCAAATAAAGGACCCAATGCCCTATCAACCAACCTCATATATTTGTTTATGTAAGAAAATAGGATACAGATGGTTCTAGACAGAGATGCAAAATCTTTGAGCATCCTTGCCATTTCTTGGTGCTTTCAATTACTTCAAAAAGCCACTGGCTATTGATCAATTTCTTTTTATTCAGATACCTGTGTCACTTTATCAGGTTTGCCTTCATGAAAATGACATCAAAGCATGTAGCTGGTACAAAGATTCAAGGATATCCCTTATATCAGTTGTCCAATTGACACTTTGCATGTTGAAGGCATCTGTGAAGAAAAATCAACAAAATGAGCCATTTGAAATCTTTTTTGTAAGAAACAAAAGTTTACTGTTTAGTTTCAAAGGCCCTTTGACTCAAACGTTTGCTCTTTGAAAAGAACCACAAAGTTGCCTTGACACCGTTGATGTCAATAGTACTTTGTGCTGCACCCAAGAGCTTTTTGCAGATCATTGCTGACTCATCGGTCCAATTGATAGTCTCGTTCAACTTGTCGACTGGCTTTGCCGTGTGATTGACTGCATAAACATCAGCTAACACAAACAAATACTCAAAATTCCACTGACAACATGTTGATCGAGTCGAAAATTTCTAATCCACACTCTAAAAAAGTTTGTTTGAAGCTAGCAATATTACCGTTATCTGGACCAGGTGTCGTTCAAACACTTTCTGTAAAATCAGACAAAGTTGAGCTTATTTTCTGATTTTCTTTGATGAAATTTCTCATTTTAGATTATTATCGTTTTCATAGATACGTATTTTTCCAGTTTGTGCTTTGCTTCATCTCAAAACTGTGATGTCACAGAAACAGTTGCATAACTTTGTATATAACAAGCAAACATTTCAAGAAACTGCCGAAATGCAATGACACATGGATAAGGTATGTTTAGCTGGTTTAGCCTTAATACCCGCAGTGGTTGATAGATGCTTCAATAGAATGTAACTGACGCAAACAAACTACTAAGGCCAATATTATTCTCAAAGGAGAGTTACACTGCTGGCCAAAACTTTGGAAATGATAAGCTGCTCACCACCATCTTGAACTTGAAAGCCATTACTATAAGGAACATTTCCATTTACTTTCCAAATAAATACCTGCAAAAATAGTGCCACAACACTGATTTATATGAAACCAGGCAGTCATTGGACATGCCATTTTCCCGATAATTTGGCCATTCAACATGCAATTTACCCCAGTTGCCATCACAAATTATATGAAGATTTCTATACAGGTTTTCTAAATAACTGCCAAATTTTAAATTGTAAAATGATTCTGCTAGAAATGACAGCCAACAATCTTCAAATATTTTTCTTTTTAGGAATTTGCCCATTCAACTGGGATTGCGCCAGCAATGTTCTGTTTCCAAACTTTTGGCCTGCAGTGTACAATGACTAACAACAAATGTAACAAAGTGATTTGAAATTGTGATGACGAGTGTCTTGTGACAAACAATAGAACAAGCTTTGTTTGGGAAACATTGAACAGCGACTCAAGATTCTGGTAAGGTGTGACAATCAGCTTAGACATAAGTTGTTTGTTGTTGTACAAAAACGATAACATTGCCTGGCAGTTTTAATTTCCTTTGTCATAAACCGTGATGTCAAACTCTGAACTGATATGTCACAGATTGAAGATTAGACCAATCACATTCACAGATACCCTGCATTCTCACATTGTCAAAGCCTCCAGTGCGAGCTGGCACAGCGAGGCTTTGACTCTGTTGACCATTTTTCCTGTGGTTTTAGTCACATTTAGATCAGCCATGCCCCAGTGGCTTCAGCCAACCAGAATGCATCTTTCATATCATCCATGAATGTTGAACAATGAAACAAAAACACAAACTGAAAACAAGAAACCGTCATCTGAAAAATACATAAACTGTGAAATTACTGATGAGTACTAAAACCAAACATTAGAACTGTGAACAATTCAGATGTCAATCATCATGATCCATGCATTTTAAAATTGTGATCTGATTGGTTGTTGGGTTGCTTCTCAGGACAGATTCATTGGCAGTGATTGACTTGGTCCAAGTTTGACATTTTTAGAACGCGTTCCAGTGCAAAAGCTCACTCTCATTCCCAAGTTGTTAGGTGGCAAGCATTACTAAAGGGGGGGGGGGGATTTAAAGGTTTATATATATAAATAATTTTTTTAAAGTTGATTGTAGATAGACATTTATTCTACTTATCTGTCTGTGTATCTATCTGTGTATCTATCTGTGTATCTATCTGTGTATCCATCTGTGTATCCATCTATCTATCTATCTATCTATCTATCTATCTATCTATCTATCTATCTATCTATCTATCTATCTGTCGATCTATCTATCTATCTATCCATCTATCCATCTAACTATCTATCTGTTTATCTATCCTCCCTCCCTCCATCAGCTTTCTCCCTGCCTTCCCTCACTTCATTCCCTCACTTCATTCCCTCACTTCATTCCCTCACTTCATTCCCTCACTTCATTCCCTCACTTCATTCCCTCACTTCATTCCCCCACTTCATTCCCCCACTTCATTCCCTCACTTCATTCCCTCACTTCATTCCCTCACTTCATTCCCCCAATTCATTCTCCCACTTCATTCTCCCACTTCACTCGTCCCTTCATTCCTCCCTTCATCCCTCCCTTCACTCCTTCCTTCATTCCTCCCTTCATTCTATTGAATGGTTATCAAACATAGGGAACCTGAAAACAACAAATAGATTAGCAGACAACAGCTATCAACAGTATGCAGAGTCTTGAATGACATGCCAAGCCTTAAATGTAACAGCCTCTCTGATTGTGCGTCCACTGTCCTTCGCAACCTATCACAGGTCGGCTCCAAAACCACACTAATTGCAGCCATCCAGGTCAGAGGCTCACTGGCACAGCCAGTTCGAGTGAGCCGATGACCACGGGAGAATGGATACCCTGATGATGTCACGGTTTAACTGCAAAACGAAGTTTTCAAAAAACATGTAGCTATGAAAACGATAATAATCAGAATTGAAAATTCATGACAACTTTGTTTCTTCTATTTGAAATATATATTATGAAACTCTTTCTTGTTTGGAACATTTAAAAAGTACAACACTCCAAAAACTATGTGACCAAGAATCGGATATTTCATACTTCCCTACACTCACAAAACTGGTTTTTTAGATGGAAAATGGTTTATTGAAAAACTTTTTCCCACATTGCAATACATTTCATAGTGTACATTTCTGTTTAGGAGGTTGCATTCAAGGCATGCCCCCTCCCCTCCCTTCACAAGATTGCATGGAAGAAGATGCTTGCAGTGTAAGACAGTTCACTGTTGGAGGCTTAGTATGGATCCCTCAAGTACACCAATTTATTGATAGAGCCCCTCATCTATAGGATTTGGTCCCTGGGGAATTTCGGCCAACACAAAGAGTATGACCGGTCTGAGGTCAAGCAATGTCTGAAACCTTCTGTGTGGTTCTATTGCTTCAATTTTGTTGCATTTAGACTTGACACAACTCATCTTTTGTTTGATTTGGGAGATTTATGAACAATATAGGAGATTTATGCACAAGTCACTCTTAGCCATCATATATATTCAAAGGCTTACTTCAATAATACTTCAGTCACTCTGCTGGGACTGTTTTACTTTCCAGATGGAAGTGTGTTTTATCAAATGGTTTATTTTTCCATTGGCCACAATAGTGTTGCAATTCTGGAGAACTTCAGAATAAGTGCATCAGACTAACTGATCTGGTGAAGATGTAAAGCATGGAATCGGAATTTAGGGTCAATTTGATGTGTAACTTGATCATGCAAATAACAGGCTCAATACACAGAGGACGAGTAAAATTGATTTGTCAAAATGTTTCAAACTTTTCCTTTTGTAGATCTTAACAACATACATATACATGTACTTGTAAAAGCCACTGATTAGGTAATCTCTCTGGGAACGGGAGAGTGATTTCTACAGCTGCCTGTTTCTTTAGGTTCGAATTTTTTGTTATTTAATGAATTAACTGTTCCCAGACAAATCTTTTAGAGAGTGGGGTACCTCAGTCAATCCAATCATTGGACCCAAGGTTCGATTTAAGATCCAGGTGGGTCACCTGGACCTACTTTGGACAGCAGTTTCAATCATCTCTTACCACATTGCTGTGTCCTCTTGCTATCCTACTACAAATTGCATATTTCATAAAATGATACAAGACATAAAGTCCTAAACATCAATCCTTCGACCCTCATTAATTTTAAACTGACTTACATCGTAACTTCGAACCATTGTGTTTAGCCAAAATTTCACATCCGCGGGACTTTTATTTCTGCCACTCTCCTGATATTGACATGAGCTTTTGCCTTCTGATTACTTTGTGGTGTCTGGCTTGTAATTTTGTTGTTCAAACGTGGCTAATAGCGGCCCGCGGCTTCCTTCTCTATGGAATCTCTTATGCTTTTGACTTATGCCAGTCTCTCGTGGGGGTTCTTAATCTAGTGGTACTCTTTTGACACAAGGTGATGCGTTGTAACCTCTGCTGTCAATTCATAGACCTGTTGATCCTGTCCTTTCCAAATTGGTTTACAATTCCCCTAAGACAGTGTCTGGGAATATTGAGTGTTGCCAAGCAAGGATACAACTCTTGAACAATCTAAGCCTGTTGCCACTGAGGGTGTTGATAGGGGGAGGGTTGGTCTAATGGTAGCCTGCTAGGCCAGCAATCGGTGCTTCCAATCCAGCTCTTGCCGGGTAACCTAGGCCAATGTTAGAAAGTAATTTAGAATGATAATTTATGATTTTTTTAATTGAGGGTTATCAAATATCTGGTTCCCTTTTGTAATGGTGTACCATGAAAACAGGATTACGAAGTCTGTCTTGGATTTGTAAATTATATGTAATTTCAGGAGTTCATCCTTCTCATAGATTAAGAGAGTGTTTCAGGGTCCCCAATGGAGCTTACTGCAAGCTGCTGTGTGATGTGTCCTTTTGATGTTGGTTTACTTATGCTAGTTATGCACTGAGTACATCATATGCTGCGAATAAATTTAGTGCTGCTATTGCAAAAGCAACGTTAACCATTTTGATGCTTCCGGACCTTTACTGCATTGGCAGCATTATATAAGACCTGTATTGCTGCAGTAATGGGGTTGCAGGTGTTGGAGGAAGGAGATCACATAAGGCAAATAAGGTTTATATCACGGGGGAGGGGGTCTTGTAATGCTTGAACCAATGTGTCTCTGCATTCATTTGTCACCTCGAAAGTTAACATGACTAAAAGTTGCTATAGGATGATATGGTAATTCTATACTATTTATATGTTTCAACAAATAAAGTAAAATAGCTTGTCAGGTGAAGTGGGCGATAGGGCTTAACATCTTATATTTACACTGGAAAGGCCAACTGGAACAGAGTGGGACCACAACTATGAATGGACGTGCAATTATTGTAGAGGATGAACATATGTCCAGACATGAAGCAGCCCCGGCTGTCAGAAAGTCAAAGTAAAGAACGCAATGGAAAGTTGATTGTTCCAAAGGACATGTCAAAGGATACTTACGTACATGAGCAAGTGCTTGAAGACAAGCCAATGGCACATGGCATCTGGTTCTGTTTTTATAGCAATTTAGTGGCACTCTTTCGAAGCACAAATAGTCATTTTATTCAGGCAGGAGACTAAGTAATTTCAGCCTCTCGTTGAATTGGTATCTCCAATTCTATGGGCAGGCCAGACACTACATACCTGGTGAATTCTCAATTGTCTAAAGTGTCCTTATAGCTGGTCCAATGAGATATTTCTGATGGAATTTCACTTAAGAGATAACGTTCATTACAATTCACAGGCAATTGAAATGACTCTCCATATGATATTACTTTGTGATGAAATTTAATTTAAATACAAAAGACAAAAAAACACTGGTCAACAAAACAGCCTGTTGATATCTAATACCAAGTGCCTAAAAACAGGGTTTTAAGTCCAAATCACCAATCCATCCATCCATGAAAAATCATACAAAGAAGCTCTGGTTTCATCCAACGTTATGTTTTTAAATTGACCACTGTAAGCGAAAGGTGTCGTTTGTTTCTTTCTGTCATTTTATCATTAATAAAGATATGACATCGCGATAAAGGTCACCGACATTGTACAGCTCACTGAAGACATGCTGATAAGCTAACTTCAGAATGGAATACAATGAGGGGTGATAAATTAAATGCTTCTGAAACAAGGTCAACCTTGTGTGATGGTATGTTAACTCTCTTGAGCTGTTAATGCTGTAGAGGTTCAACTTCAACTGCCATTAGCTATTTATGGACAACAAAGGATTACGTATCTAATTTTTAAAATAAATTCAGTCATGACACATAAGCAATTCTCCTGATCATGACAAATCAAACAGTTTGCATCTATCTATCTACAGTGTAGGCCTATATCTGTCTATATCTATCTATAACTATCTATATCTTTCTATCTCTATCTATCTCTACCTATTGTGACATATCCCACTAAGGTGCTGGAGAGCCATAAAGTATGTCATCTATCTATCTCTGTCTATCTATGTTAGCTCTTTCCATACAAAAATAAAACTACTGTATTGAAGCCTTTGTGAGAAGTTAATATATCATATTTAAAAGTTAATGCATAAAAAATAGATTTTTTTGCCCTTGGTACTTTTTTTATATGGTTCTTCTCCTCAGAACTTCTGGGGTATAAGCCAGAAAGCACAGTATTCCCGCAAGCTGTTATAAGATTCTTTTCAATTATTCCCACTGCTCCCGTTGCAGTGATTGATAAAGTGTCCAGTGCAGGAAATTAGATTTATTTGTAACACTGGTCTGGTACTACAGTGGGAGCTGTGAGCTAATCATGCCAGGTCCAATTGCTACAAGTCAGAAGGAAAGACTGAATAACCCACCTGTTTAAAAATACTCTTTATACTAATTGAATACAAAGAACTTATATAAAATAACAATCTACATTCAATATTACCCACATTTATTATACTATCTGTTGCTGATCTAATGTATACTGACAAAATTGTACAAAATCCACATTTGATGTGGAGGTCCTTCAGAATGTTAAATTTTCCAATTCTTGTGCTCTGCACACTGGCTTTTCATCATTTGGCTAGTATTCATATAAAAACATTTTGGTTACACGTCATAAAGCTTCCTTTCTTTCTTCACACACTTGTACGATGTAGCAAAAGTGCTCTATGGTGTCTTGTGTGATTTCTGGTTATCAGAATGTCATTTGATGGGAGAACATTGAGCAATTTTTGTCACAATTACAAAATGATTAACCAGAAAATTAAAAGATCAATCTACAATACTGCATTGCCATGCAGCAATGCTGCAGCTTTAAAATGTCAGGAAAAATCATTAGAGAGGAAATTTAATATGGAGAAAAGCATGAACAGGGACACTTGACAGGCTCTGAGAGCCATGTGAGGTGGGGGGGGGGGGGGGTCGGGGGCTTACAGAAAAGGTAGAAATTGGAACAGCTTTGTGAAAATGCCTCATTGGCAGAAATCAAGAAAGCACTTGTCCTGTTTTAGGTACATTGCATGCCACTCACCACTTGCAAAAATGATAAGCAATATCAGAGAGAAAATGATTCAGGAACTGAATTTAAAACACATAATCATAAAGATAACTAATGATTGTTAAGCCTGAATGTCATTTTGGATGTTATTTCAACCAGAAGCGCAACTTGATGGTCTTCATTTGGTGCTTTATTTTGTATTTGAATGATGTTACAAATAACTTGACTACAAGGGGTTTAGTACACCCAGTGCCTTTGCAACTATTGTATTTCAAAAAATTATAAAAAACATCTTTGTTTTCCAATTGATTTTGTCATTAATTCTCTGTCCATGGCTCCTTTCCATATTTGTAGCTTTTATCACACATAACTCCATCTTGGAATATGGCCATGAGGTCAGAAGGGTCAGAAAGTGCTTTTATCATATATATGCATTTGTTGGTTTTTCCAATTTGGTTTCCAATATGCAAACAAGGAAGTGTAAATTTCAAAGTTCAGATGATAATGGACTTATTGGATGCGACTAATGTTTTAGGTCCAATGTCTGAGGTACTGAGTGCAATTCCACTAATATACCTCCATTGGTTCTACGAACTGGTACATTGTTGCAAGGTTATGTGAAATACAGAATCAAGAGGACCCTATTGGTGGGGTATATCTGTTTCACTGGTGGCGTTTTGCAAATACAGGCTATTGTCATTTTAAGGTAGTGACACAGCAGGTTTTTCTCCGGTCTCCCCTATAGCAAATGAGTAAGCCTGATGACTAGGTAGATTGTTTAAAACAGAAAAAATATGGTTAGTGTGCACCCCATGTGTATTAAGCTAAGGAGCTCAACACTAGCTGAGAACTTGCTGAGGCATTAGCTAATATTCTCTATGGGATCTACACCAATTACTCAAATATGTATGCTCTTCCTATTTATGATATTAGTATGACTAATGAATCTCATAGATATATGCCAGCCAATAATGTCAATTAGCGAAGAAGGGCTGTCAGTTCATACACTACATATTGTAATGATTTGCTCATACTCGCTTGTCCAGTGTTTGAATCCAGCTCTGGCCTGAATGGTCACCTGGACCTATGTTGGGCTGCAATTTCAGTCATCCTGCACCACTTTGCTGTGTCTTCTTGTCTTAATTAGTCTATTCTCTCCATGTCCTATTCTGCCAACAAAAGTGCATACATACAGGATACAAAGGCCCAATCATCCACCAGCCAATATTAATTTGTGAATCGCATGAAAATATTGAAATACTGGTCATAGTGACTGATATACAATATGTATTTCCAAAGTGCATATTTCTTTTTTTTTCACTATTCTTAGATATGTAGTCATTCTGACTTTTAAAATCAAAGATAACCTATTCAGACTCTGAAACCTAAGTACTCATGAAATGTTAATTCTTTTTTTAAACCACATGACTTCTACGCACAAAATTTATCTTTTAATTAGTAGCTTTGGAACCAATTCAACACGCAAAGAATCTATTGCACCTTGGACTAAAGAGAATGCTCTATGCCTGAACAGAGTGGTGTTAGAATACTTTAAAGAGAAAGTCACTGAGTGCACCAAAAATTAATATTATTCGAAAGAGTTCCATTTATAATTGGCTCAATTTGACTGATATGGGTCAGTGACAGATCCAAACAGGGTCATCTAACAGGTGCCCGGGCATGGCTGCGTCATCACTTTCTTTTTCAAAAATCACATTTTATCTTGGTGTTCCTGGGGGTCCGGCACCCCTAGCCCTCCTTGGATCCACAGCTGGGGATTACTTAAATCTGCATACTGTAAATAGTATTACTTAAATTTGCATACTGTAAATAGTTAGAACTGGATGTTACGTTGCCCCAAACGCCCTTCCTTTAACCTTCTTTGAGGGGTTTTTTGATGCCCTATTAAAATTCAGAACAGGGTTTGTTTCTCATCAATAATTATAACTAACATATGTCTTCTGCTCCTTCTGGGAACCAGGTGATAAATGGTTTTCTGTGCAATGTTGATGACTTCTATTCTTTTGGAAGTTTCTGAATTTTTTCGGGAGCAAAAAGGCTCTAAGCACAAGTGGTCATCCTCACAAGAGTATTGCAGTAACTGTTTTGGAGCCTCACTTTAGTTCATTGGGCCTTGTGAATTGTTAAAGTTTCTATGCGTAAAATCACACCTGGAATGTAGTTAACTATAAAGTGATTGAGGTGAATAGATTGTAGACTCAGTGAAATAACAGAATATTTGGATGGTTTGTGAGATTGTGTTAAAGTTCTTGCTTCTCAGAAAATATATGTTGAATACTTTATTTATTTATAAAGACGATTTGTTTTAGTATGCATTGCTACACTCAAATATACATCAAGAGTCAATGGAATAAACCTGTATCAAACTTTTGCTTTATAACACGGCGACATACTCAACTGCTGCTGAGTCCGTCCTTTTGACTTCAACTGTAAACTGTTGATAATTATGTTTGAATCTGCATGGCCATGCAGAACAAGAAGGCATGGATACAGACCCTTTTGTAATGTAGCTGTTTGTTTTGGTTTCTGTCAAAATTTTACCAAAAATATTTAGGAGCCACTCAAGCCCAAGTTCCCATGAATACCCATCGCAATTTCACAATACATGTCATAATCCCTCCCTGCTAATTGCGCCTGCAGTGCTTCCAATTTTGCCCATCTGTCAACAGCTCGTTTTTTGAAGTTTGGTATCTCAGGCAAAGTGCAAACACTGTGCTTATTTCTGCTGGGGAGATTGAAACTTTTGTTTTTTATTACAGGTTGTATCATCGTTCACTAAGGTTTACGTTATTTTAGTTGACATAAAGTTTCAACCTCTCGACTATAAAGGTCTTGATCACATGTGAGTGACACAGGATGTCTGCTGTTGTTTGATGCTGTTCAGCTCAAATAAAGGACTCAATGCACTATCAACCATCCTCACAAATTTGTTTATCTAAGAAAACAAGATACCGATAGTTCAAGACAGAGATGCAAAATCTTAAAGCATCCTTGCCATTTTTCAGTGCTTTACATGTCTTCAAAAAGCCACTGACTATTGATCAATTTCTTTTCTTTCTGATACCTGTGTCACTTTATCTGGTTTGCCTTCATGAAAATGACATCAAAGCATGTAGTTGGTACAAAGGTTCAAGGATATCCCTTGTATATCAGTTGTCCAATGGAGACTTTGCATGTTAAAGGTATCTGTGAAGAAAAATCAACAAAATGAGTCCAGTGACATTTTTATTGTAAGAACTGTTTAGTTTCAAAGCCCCTTTGACTCAAACGTTTTCTCTTTGAAAAGAACCACAAAGTTTCCTTGACACCGTTGATGTCAGAAGTACTTTGTTCTGAACCGAAAAGCTATTGCAGGTTGTCGCTGACTCATCAGTCCAATTGAAAGTCTTGTTCGACTTGTCGACTGACTTTGCCATGTTATTGACAGTTGCGACTGAAAAAAAACAACTACAAACACAGACAAATGTTCAGTTCCACTGACACCATGTTGATCGGGTCGACAATTTCTAATCCACACTCTCAAAAGTTTGTTTGAAGCTGACAAATTTAACGTTATCTGGATCAGGTGGTCGTTAAAACTGTACTTATTTTCTGCTTTTCTACGATGAAATTTTTTCATTAAATTAATCAGGATGGAAAATTTATAATGGCTTTGTTACTCCTGTTTGAAATATATATTGTGAAATTCATTCTTGTTCGGAACATTAAAAAAAAGAAACACTCCAAAAATAATGTGACCAAGGTTCCCTAAATTGTTCTTTTTTTTGCATTTGTATTCAAAGCCTACCTCTCACATCTACAAGATTGCATGTGATAAGGTGCATGCATTGCAGGACAGTTCATTGTTGGAGTCTCAGCATAGATTCCTGAAGTATACCAATTTATAGGTAGAGCCCCTCATCTATCGGATTTGGTCCTTGGGGAATTTTGGCCAACACAAAGCGCATGACCGGTCTGAGGTCAAGCAATGTCTTAAACCTTCTGTTTGGTTCATTTCCTTCAACTTTGTTGTATTTGGACTTGACACAACTCATCTTTTGTTTGATTTGGGAGATTTATGTACAATATGGGAGATTTATACTCAAGTCGCTGGTCACCATTGTATATTCAAAGGCTCACTTCAATAATACTTCAGTCACTCTCTTGGGACTATTTGATGGAATTGTGGTTTGTAAAAGGTTTATTGTTCCATTGGCCACAATTCTGTTGCAATTCAGGAGAACTTCAGAATAAGTGCATCAGACTAATTGATCCGGTGAAGACGTAAAGCATGGAATTTAGGGTCAATTTGATGTGTAACTTGATCATGCAAATAGACAGCAGGTTCAATCATCCTTTACCACATTGCTGTGTCCTCTTCCTATCCCACTAATTGCATAAAATGATACAGGACATAAAGTCCTAGTCATCCATCCATAGACCCTCATTAATTTGGAACTGACTTACTTAACTTCGAACCACTGTGGTCTTTCCAAAATTTCATATACGTGGGACTTTTATTTCTGCCACTCTCCTGAGATTGACACAAGCTTTGTGGTGTCTGGCCAGTAATTTTGTTGTTCAAGCCTGCCTAATAGCACCCGTGGCTTCCTTTTCTGCAGAATCTCTTATGCTATTGACTTATGCCAGTCTCTCTTGGGGCTCTTAATCTAGTGGTACTCTTTTGACACAAGGTGATGCATTGTAACCTCTGCAGTCAATTCGGAGACCTGTTGATCCTGTCCTTTCCAAATTGCTTTACAATTCCCCCAAATCAGTGTCTGGGAATATTGAGTCTTGCCAGGTTGGGAGACAACTCTTAAACAATCTAAGCATGTTGCCACTGAGGCTGTTTATAGGGGAGGGTTGGTATAGTGGTAGCCAACTGGGCTTGCAATAGGTGGTTCGAATCCCGTGCCTGGTCACCTGGGCCAATGTTAGAAAGTAATTTAGCATAATAATTAGAGTGATTTTTTTTTTATGGGGGGATATACAAATATCCTGTTCCCTTTCATAATTGTGTTCGATGAGATCAGGAATATGAAGTCTTTTGGGGATTTGCAAATTGTACTCAACTTTATGAGTTTGTCCCTCTTTTAGATTAAGAGAGTGGTGCATGGTCCCCAAGGGAGCTTACTGTTTTCTGGTGTGTAATGTCTCCTGATGATGTTGCTTTGCAAATGCCAGTGATGAAATTAGTAAATCATATTATGCTGAGAATATACTGAGAGCTGCTTCTGCAAAAGCAACAAGTTACAAAAAACATTACTCCTACCATTTTGATGCTTCCAGACTTTTACTGCCTTGGTAGCATTATACAAGAGCTGCCCTGCTGCAGAAATCGGTAATGGGGGTGCAGTCCCTCCTTAGGGTGCAAAATGCAATAGGTTTTGGAGAAAGGGGATGACATAATGCAAATTAGATTTATAACTGGGGAGGGGGGGGGGGGTCTTGTGATACACATTGCAGGATATCTATGTATATGCTCTATTGCTTGAAGGAAACCCAGTGCCATAGCTTGGTCTCCACGTGGCATCCGATTCTGTTTTTAAAGCAATTTAGCAGCACTATATGCCAGCACAAAAGGAGTCACTTTATGGAGGCAGGAGACAAGTAATTTCAGCCTCTTGTTGAATTGCTCTTTCCAATTCTATGGGCAGACCAGACACTACATAACTGGTGAATTCTCAATTTGTCTAATGTGACCTTTTAGCTGGTCCAATGTGATATTTCTGATAAATTTTCACTTAAGCCTGGTTCACATCTCTGCGATTTTAATTGACAGTACTGTACGTCAGGGTAAGAGAGAAATCACTTGCAGCCCTGTGCACTCAACCATGACAGGCCTGGGTCAACTTGGCGTCGACAGTGCGATGCATTGATTCACCTCTTGTTTGAATGGATCATAGAACTATGACGTCACAAGAGAGCTGTTTCACTTCAGCCTCTCTGTCGCAACCTGACACATATTGTCGCCATGGCGACGCAGTGAGGGCGGGAACAAGACGAGCCGTTGCTTGGCAATGTGGCAATATGCACGTGGCATTGACGGAATTGACGCAGACAAGACATACAGCCGACGGAGACTGGCTGCATGTCCACTTGGCGTCTGATCATTGCAGAGAAATGTGGCCAATCACTCGCACAGCAAGCGCTCGTGCACAATGTGATTAGTATAGGTTGCATTGGCGTTCTGTCTGGGATCACAGTGTGATTTTCATATCGCAGAGTGACATCCAGAAGAATTTCGACCTGCCCAATTTTTTTTCTGAAACCTGCGTGCAGTCTGTGACAGCCAGTTTCACGCTTCATTAAGCAGCGTCCACCTTACGTAATGCTGCGTTGCTAATTGACACTGGTCCACGTCCAGTCTGTGTAAGGCAGAGAGCAGTTTGTGTTTAGCCCTTATGGCTGACACAGACCACTGTCAATTACAAATCACCAATATGTGAACGGGCCTTTAAGAGACAACGTTCTCTACAATTTTCTGGCAATTAAAGTGGCTCTCCGTATGAAATCACTTGGAGATGACAATTTTGGTTAAAATACAAACAACAGAAATATTTCGCTTAAAAAAAGCCTGTTGATATCTCATAGTTAATGCATAAATACAGGGGGTAAAATCTGAATCACCCATCCATACGTCCATCAAAGATCATGCAAAGAAGCTCTGGTTTCATCCAACGTCATATTGAGAGACCATTGCAAGCAAGCCATGTTGTATGGATGATTCTTTTAGTCACTTTTTTATTCAAAAAGATCTACAAGACATTATGATAAGAGAAGCTGACATTGTACAGCTCACTGAAGACATGCTGATAAGCTAACTGCAGAATGGAATGCAATGAGGGGTGATAATTCAAATTCTTCAGCAGCATGGTCAGCCTGATGTGATGGAATGTTTAACTCGCTTGAGCTGTAAAAGCTGTAGAGATGTAACTTCTACTGCATTAGTTACTTATTGACAACAAAGGATTATGTATCTCAGAGGCGGATCCAGATACGACAGTCTAGAGGGGACCCGGAGTTTCGGCATTCGTGGGCCCACGTTATCTCAATTATATTCTAAATGCTACTATTAATCTTGGTGGTCTAGGGGGGGCGCGGCCCCCTAGGCCCCCACCTGTATCTGCCACTGTAATCTGATTTTTTAAATAAATTCAGTCATGACACACAAGTAATTCAGCTTGCATATACAGTGTAGGCCTTTTTCTATCTATGTCTATATAAAACTATCTACATCTTTCTATCTTTTGTTTATCTCTACCTATTACGACATTGCCCAATAAGGTGCTGGAGAGGCATAAAGTATGAATCTATGTAAATTATCTATATCTATTTCTCTATCTATATTCTACAGTGTATCTCTGTCTCTTTATCTATCTACATTCTACAGTAGTGTCTCTTTCCCTGCAACATATGAAACTACTATATTGCAAGACTTTGCGAGGAGAGGCATCAGTATGAATCTATGTAAATTATCTATCTCTATCTATTTTTATATCTATATTCTACAGTGTATCTCTATCTATGTATCTATCTATATTCTAAAGTGTATCTCAATATATTTATCTATCTACATTCTACAGTATATTCTCTTTCACTGCAACATATGAAACCACTATATTGCAAAACTTTGCGAGAAGTTAATGTTTCATATTTCATCGTTAATGCTTAAAAGTAGATTTTTTGCCATTGGTAATGTTTGTATATAGTTATTCTCCTCCGAAGCTCTGGTGTAAAATGCATAACGGAGTGCTGTTCAACTGCACACAACTATTAACAAAATATAAAGCAGAAAGCACAGTATTCCTGCAAGTCGTTGTCAGATTCTTTTCAATTATTAACACTACTCCCCTTGCAGTGATTGATGAAGTGTCCTATGCAGGAAATTATATTTATTTGTAATACTGGCTTGGTACTATGGTGGTAGCTGTGAGTTAATCATGCCAGTCCAATTGCTTCAAGTCAGAAGAAAAGACTGCATAACGCACAAGTTTAAAAACACTCATTTCGCAGATTGAATACATTGAGCTTATATAAAATAACAATCTCAATCTGAAGAAATTTTGCCAAATCCACACGTCAAGTGGAAGCTGCACATATGGTTTCAAGAATGTTCAAATTATTGTGCTCCACACACTAGCATACCTTAATTTGACTACATGTCATAATGCCTCCTCCCTTTTCTCACAAACTTGTAACAAAAGTGCGGTACGGTCTCTGGTATGATTTCTATTTGTCAGAATGTCAGAATGCCATTTGATGAGAGAATCGCTGCAGCTACAAAACATATATAGCTTATTGTCAATATTATTGCAAAATGTTTAATTGGAAAACAAAATATAAATCTGCAATTGCACATTGCTGCGCAGCAATGCTACAGCTTTAAAATGGGAGCAAAAATAATGTGAGAGGACATTTAATATGGAGAGAGGCATGAACTGGGACACTTGAGAGCCAAGTGACGGGGACGGGAGGCTGCCAGAAAAGGTAGAAATTAGAACAGCTTTGCGAAAATGCTTCATTGAATGAAATCAAGAAAGCACTTGTCCTGTTTTAGGTACATTGCATGTAACATGCCACTCACCACTTGCAAAAATGATAAGCAATATCAGAGAGAAAATGATTCAGGAACTTTCAACGGATCAAACAATGCGGTATTCAATTGTGTATTAGGCATAAATCCTGTGAAATGCTTTGATTGAAAAGAAATTCACATACTATAGAGAATGAACGACACTTTGAAGATGTCTCCAATTTATGAAATTGAAGATTGCTTAACCAGAATGTCAGTTAGGAATTTCATCCGGAAATACTAATTGATGGTCAGCATTTGCTGCATCATTTCATATTCAGGTATTTTAATGATACTACAAATAGTAATTACAATTGGTTTAATATATCATTATTTTTAGCAAGGATGTGGATATCTTAGTTGACAATTTCTCGAAATCAATTTTTCAATAGCAGAATTGTTTTGATTTAATGATTTTCTTAGTCTCTCTGTCCTGCCTTGCATAGTGCTATGTTTGGATTAGAATAACCTGAAGGGTTCCATTGTAATTTCGTTGAGTAGGCAATTTTGGAGTGTTTTGCTCAGGTTTAAATACCCTATTATCCCAAAATTCTGGGAATATGACATTGTGACCATTTCATGAAAAAAGTGGATTCATGTCTGTTGATCAGGTCCATATCCATCATGGCATTCAGGCCAAATCTTCGCTTTTGGTTTTCTTATGGAAGCCTAATTGCCTCCATTGTTGTAAGATAATAAATAATTTCAAAAATCACTACTAGACAATAGGCTTTGGTAACTCTGGCAGTTGCAGATAAGATTAAGGAAAATTGGTATTATGTTGCTGCATCATTTGCATTGCCTCTCTCATGAAAAGAATAATTATTTACGTGAATGCTAAAACATGGAGACGGCGCCACCTAGACCAAAATATGTGTTACTTCAAATTCATTCTTGTGTGAGGTGCACTCAAAAAAATATTAAAAACAAAATTTTCGTGCAAGAATTAAATTAAGAGAAAAATAATTAATATAAGGTAAAAAATTTGGGCGAATGAAATAAACAGGAACCTTGAAACATTTGAGGAAATTTTCTTTCAAGAAATTAGGGGAAAAGGCTAATCAATGTTTGTACTATCACTTAAATAATATGCAGTGCTCTCCTTGACTGAAATACTGAGCCAAACAGCTATTCAGCAGCAAATTAATGTCCTAGTGTTCTGAAAAGTGATCGTTAGACAGGACGTCATGTGCACTTTGGATCCAACTACTCTGCTGTCACTACTTCAAAAAGTGACCTGCAATTTTTAGCCATGAACTAGTACAACATTTACCTTTGCATCTATTGTATTTCAGAAATTTAAAAAACATCTTTGTTTTCCAATTGATTTTGTCATTAATTCTCTGTACATGGCTCCTTTCCATATTTGTGGCTTTGATCAAACATAACTCGATCTTGGAATATGGCCATGAGGTCAGAAGGGTCAGAAAGTGCTTTTATCATATTTATGCATTTTGTTGGTTTTTCCAATTTGGTTTCCAATTTACCAACAGGGAAGTGCAGAATATGCCAAATATCGGTGTAAATCTCAAAGTTCAGATGATAATGGACTTATTGGACGCGACTAATGTTTTAGGTCCAATGTCTGAAGAACTGAGTGCAATTCCACTAATATACCTCCATTGGTTCTACGAACTGCTACATTGTTGCAAGGTTATGTGAAATGCAGAATCAAGGGGACCTTACTGGTGGGGCACATCTGTGTCAGTGGTGGCGTTTTTGCAAATACAGACTATTGTCATTTAAAGGTAGTGACACAGCAGGTTTTTCTCCGGTCTCCCCTATAGCAAATGAGTAAGCCTGATGACTAGGTAGATTGTCTAAAACCGAAAAAATATGGTTAGTGTGCACCCCATGTGTATTAAGCTAAGGAGCTCAACATTGGCTGAGAACTTGCTGAGGCATTAACTAATACTCTCTATGGGATTGCACCAATTACTCAAATATATTCTGTTCCTATTAATGATATTAGTATGACTAATGAATCTCATAGATATATGCCAGCCAATAATGTCAATTAGCTGAGAGGGGTTGTCAGCTCATTTGCATACACTGTATATCGTAATTGTGAGCTCACACTTGCTTGTCCAGAGTTTAAATCCAGGTCTGGCCTTCATGGTCACCTGGACCTATGTTGGGCTGCAATTTCAGTCATCCTGCACCACCTGGCTGTGTCTTCTTGTCTTAATTAGTCTATTACAGTGTATAAATACAGGACACAAAGCCCCGATTGTCCATTCAACCGTACTGATGTGTTCTCTCCATGTCCTAATCTGCCAACAAAAGTGCATGAATACAGGATACAAAGCGCCAATCATCCACCAGCCAATATATATTTGTGAATCGCATAGAAATATCTAAAATACTGGTCATAGTGACTGATATACTATATGTATTTTTAAAGTGCATATTTCATTTTTGTTTCACTGTTCTTAGATTTGTAGTCATTCTGACTTTTAAAATCAAAGATAACCTATTCAGACTCTGAAACCTAAGTACTCATGAAATGTTAATTCTTCTTTTAAACCACATGACTTCTACGCACAAAAGTTATCTGGTAATTTGTAGCTTTCGAACAAATTCAACACGCAAATAATCTATTGCACCTTGGACTAAAGAGAATGCTCTATGCCTGAACAGAGTGGTGTTAGAATACTTTAAAGAGAAAGTCACTGAGTGCACCAAAAATTAATACTATTCGAAAGAGTTCCATGTATAATTGGCTCAATTTGACTGATAGGGGTCAGTGACAGATCCAAACAGGGCCATCTAACAGGTGCCCGGGCATGGCTGCGTCATCACTTTCTTTTTCAAAAATCACAGTTTATCTCGGTGTTCCAGGGGGTCCGGCACCCCTAGCCCTCCTTGGATCCACAGCTGGGGATTACTTAAATCTGCATACTTTAAATAGTATTACTTAAATTTGCATACTGTAAATAGTTAGAATTGGATGTTATGTTGCCCCAAACGCCCTTCCTTTAACCTTCTTTGAGGGGTTTTTTGATGCCCTATTAAAATTCAGAACAGGGTTTGTTTCTCATCAATAATTATAACTAACATATGTCTTCTGCTCCTTCTGGGAACCAGGTGATAAATGGTTTTCTGCGCAATGTTGATGACTTCTATTCTTTTGGAAGTTTCTGAATTTTTTAGGGAGCACAAAGGCTCTAAGCATAAGTGGTCATCCTCACAAGAGTGTTGCAGTAACTGTTGCGGAGCCTTGCTTTTATTTAGTTCATTGGGCCTTGTGAATTGTTAAAGTTTCTATGCGTAAAATCACACCTGGAATGTAGTTAACTATAAAGTGATTGAGGTGAATAGATTGTAGACTCAGTGAAATAACAGAATATTTGGATGGTTTGTGAGATTGTGTTAAAGTTCTTGCTTCTCAGAAAATATATGTTGAATACTTTATTTATTTATAAAGACGATTTGTTTTAGTATGCATTGCTACACTCAAATATACATCAAGAGTCAATGGAATAAACCTGTATCAAACTTTTGCTTTATAACACGGCGACATACTCAACTGCTGCTGAGTCCGTCCTTTTGACTTCAACTGTAAACTGTTGATAATTATGTTTGAATCTGCATGGCCATGCAGAACAAGAAGGCATGCATACAGACCCTTTTGTAATGTAGCTATTTGTTTTGGTTTCTGTCATAATCATATTTTACCAAAAATATTTAGGAGCCACTCAAGCCCAAGTTCCCATGAATACCCATCGCAATTTCACAATACATGTCATAATCCCTCCCTGCTAATTGCGCCTGCAGTGCTTCCAATTTTGCCCATCTGTCAACAGCTCGTTTTTTGAAGTTTGGTATCTCAGGCAAAGTGCAAACACTGTGCTTATTTCTGCTGGGGAGATTGAAACTTTTGTTTTTTATTACAGGTTGTATCATCGTTCACTAAGGTTTACGTTATTTTAGTTGACATAAAGTTTCAACCTCTCGACTATAAAGGTCTTGATCACATGTGAGTGACACAGGATGTCTGCTGTTGTTTGATGCTGTTCAGCTCAAATAAAGGACCCAATGCTCTGTCAACCATCCTCACAAATTTGTTTATCTAAGAAAACAGGATACAGATAGTTCAAGACAGAGATGCAAAATCTTAAAGCATCCTTGCCATTTTTCAGTGCTTTACATGTCTTCAAAAAGCCACTGACTATTGATCAATTTCTTTTCTTTCTGATACCTGTGTCACTTTATCTGGTTTGCCTTCATGAAAATGACATCAAAGCATGTAGCTGGTACAAAGGTTCAAGGATATCCCTTGTATATCAGTTGTCCAATGGAGACTTTGCATGTTAAAGGTATCTGTGAAGAAAAATCAACAAAATGAGTCCAGTGACATTTTTATTGTAAGAAACAAAAGTTGACTGTTTGGTTTCAAAGCCCCTTGGACTCAAACGTTTTCTCTTTGAAAAGAACCACAAAGTTGCCTTGACACCGTTGATGTCAGAAGTACTTTGTTCTGTACCAAAGAGCTATTGTAGATCGATCGTCGCTGACTCATCGGTTCAATTGAAAGTCTTGTTCAACTTGTCAACTGGCTTTGCCATGTCATTGACTGCATAAACATTGACTAACACAAACAAATACAAAAAATTAATTTCTACTGACACCATGTTGATCGAGTTGAAAATTTCTAATTCCACGCTCTAAAAGAAAGCTTGTTAAAGCTCACAAAATTAATGTTATCTGGACCAGGTGTTTGTTCAAACTCTTATAAAATCAGACAAAGCTGTGTTTATTTGCTACTCTTCTTCGATGAAATTTTTCATTTTATTATCAGGATTGACGCTACATGATGGCTTTTTTGCCTCTTTTTTTAATATATTGATTGAAACTTTCTCTTCTTTGGAACATTCAAAAAGTATAACACTCCAAAAACAACGTGACCAAGAATCAGATAATTCATACTTCCCTAGATTTCTGTTTTGGAGGTTTCATTTAAAGAAGATGCTTGCAGTGCAAGACAGTTCACTGTTGGAGGCTTAGTATGGATCCCTCAAGTACACCAATTTATTTACAAAGCCCCTCATCTATCGGATTTGGTCCCTGGAGAATTTCGGCCAACACAAAGAGTATAACCGGTCTGAGGTCAAGCTATGTCTGAAACCTTCTGTGTGGTTCATTTGCTTCCATTTTGATGCATTTGAACTTGACATAACTCATCTTTTGTTTGATTTGGGAGATTTATGCACAATTTTGGGGATTTATTCACAAGCCATTCTTGTATGTCATGTATTCAAAGGCTTACTTCAATAATACTTCAATTTTTCTTCTGGGACGGTTTGACATGATGAAATTGTGTTTTGTAAAAGGTCTATAATTCAAAAGAACTTCCAAATAAGGGCATCAGAAAAAATTGTTGTGTTGAAGATATGAAACATTGAGTTTGAAATTCTGGACAATTTGATGAGTTACATGATCATTCAAATATCAGGCTTCACACATGGAGGACGAGTAAAGTTGGTTGTAGATATCGACTGCTGAGCGCAAAAAGGGACTTAGTGCCACTAAGCCCCTTTTTTAATTATTGCATATTTCCAAAGTTCAAGACCTTCGGATTAATACCTGTGAATATTAGAACAAAGTGGGTTCAACTAAAGGAGATATTACAGGTCAAAGTACAGGATGACACTATTTTTAGAAAATAGTGGAATTTCCAATTTTTTTTTTTCCTTTTTTGTCTCTGCCATTTGAAAATTTCACCAATGAAATAAGGAACTTAGTTCAGCTAAGCACCTTTTGGCACTGAAATTTACTTTTAACAATGATAGTAAAAATACTAGCACTAAGCTCCTTTTTGCACCGAAACGAGTTGGCGCAAAAAGGAGCTTAGTGAAATGTTTAATCAGAAACGAAAAGGAAAATACCTAAATTTCACATTGCCATGCAGCAATGTAGAGGCATCAAAATGGCAAGAAAAATGATTAGAGAGGACATTTAATATGGAGAGTGGCATGAACTTAAACACTTCACAAGATCTGAGAGCCCTGTGAAGGGGGTGGGAGAGCTGAAGAGGTAGGAATTGGAACAGCTTTGTTAAAATGCTCCATTGGATGAAATCAAGAAAGCACTTGTCATATTTTAGGTGCTTTTCATACATGCCACTCACCACTTGGAAAGCATGATAAGCAATGTCAGAGAGAAAATTATTCAGGAACATTCAATGGATTAAACAATGCTGTATTCTATTGGGTATTACGAATATATTGTGTGAAAATGAGAATTTAAAAAATACCGATATGCCATTGACCATGAACAAGGCTCTGAAGATATTTATTTTTTAAATTAGATTAAAAAAAACATATAATAATTAAGATAACACATATGAACTTAGTGATCACTAAACCTGTCGTTTGGGAGACTATTTCATCCAGAGATTTTATTTCAACCAGAAAAGCCAATTGACGGTCATCATTTGCTGCTTTATCAGCAATGGATTATGTTACAAATAACTAAATAACAATTGGTTTAATAGATATTATTTCGTTTTTAGCAAGCTTGCAGATATTGTCAAATATTTCTCAAAAAATATGTTCTAGAGTTGCATTGTTTGGATTATCTTCTAGGTCGATTGTCCTGTTTAGCGGAGAGCTTGTTTGGATTTTGAATATGCTCAAGAGTTTTGTTGTTCTCTCTTAATACTGATTTTTGGGTGTTTTGTTTAGGTTTGAATGCCTATAATCGTGAAATTCTGGGAATATGACATTGTGACCATTTCATGGAAAAGGAAGATTTCATATCTTTCTTAATTAGGTTGATATCCATCATAACATTCAGGCCAAATCTTTGCCTTTGGTTTTCTGATGTAAGTCTAATTACCTCCATTGTTGTAAGATAATAAGTAATTTCAAAAATCACTTGACAATAGACTTTGATAACTCTGGCATCCAGATGAGATAAAGGAAACTTGATAGCATGTTTCTGCATCATTTGCATTGCCTCTATAATGAAAAGAAAAATTATTCATTGGAAAGAATAAAAGAAGAGATAACTGTGCTTATGACTGTGAAGAGGTTAGCTGAGTTGGTAGCAGGGTAGAGCTGAAATCAATCCTTGGACCCAGCTGTTGGGCGACTGGAGCGCTATAAACTATGCAGAGTCTGTTTTTACAGTGTCATTATTCTAATGCCCAATTAAACTAATATCAATCAATTTTACTCCTGATGACGGCCAGATAATATACAGGCATTCATATTAGGGAAAATATGTACCTTTCAATTCTTCGATTGTCTTGTATTATCATTTTGCTTCAAAGAGTAACTTTTTAACCCCTACCAGGACACATAGTCCTTTTGCAACTATTGTATTTCAAAAATTCATAAAAAGCATGCTTGTATTCTGATTGATTTTGTCATTAATTCTCTGTCCATCGCTCCTTTCCATATTTGCGGCTTTGATCACACATAACTCAATCTTGGGATGTTGCCATAAGGTCAGACGGGTCAGAAAGTCATATGTATGCATTTTGTTGGTTTCCGATTTGGTCTCCAATATGCAAACAGGGAAGTGCAGAGTATGCCAAATATCAGTGTAAATCTCAAAGTTCAGATGATAATGGACTTATTGGATGCGACTAATGTTTTAGGTCTAATGTCTGAGGTACTGAGTGCAATTCCACTAATGTACCTCCATTGGTACTACGAATTGCTACATTGTTGCAAGGTTATGTGAAATGCAGAATCAAGGGGACCCTACTGGTGGGCATATCTGTGTCACTGCTGGGGTTTTGCAAATACAGACTATTGTCATTTTAAGGTAGTGACACAGCAGGTTTTTCTTCAGTCTCCCCTGTAGGTAATGAGTAAGCCTGATAACTAGGAAGGTTGTTAAAACAGAAAAATATGGTTAGTGTGCACCCCATGGGAATTAGGCTAAGAAGCTCAACATTGGCTGAGAACTTGCTGTGGCGTTAGCTAATACTCTCTATGGGATCTACACCAATTACTCAAGTATATGCTCTACCCATTAATGATATTAGTATGACTAATGAATCTCATAGATATATGCCAGCCAATAATGTCAATTAGTGAAGAGGGGCTGTAAGCTCATTTGCATACACTATATATCGTAATTAGGAGCTCACACTTGCTTGTCCAGAGTTTAAATCCAGGTCTGGCCTTCATGGTCACCTGGACCTATGTTGGGCTGCAATTTCAGTCATCCTGCACCACATGGCTGTGTCTTCTTGTCTTAATTAGTCTATTACAGTGTATGAACACAGGACACAAAGCCCCGATCGTCCATTCAACCGTACTGATATGTTCTCTCCATGTCCTAATCTGCCCACAAAAGTGCATACATGCTGGATACAAAGCCCCAATCATCCATCAGCCAATATTAATTTGTGAATCGCATAGAAATATCTAAAATACTGGTCATAGTGATTGATATACTGTATATTTCTAAAGTGCATATTTCGTTTTTTGTTTCACTGTTCTTAGATTTGTAGTCATTCTGACTTTTAAAATCAAAGATAACCTATTCAGACTCTGAAACCTAAGTACTCATGAAATGTTAATTCTTCTTTTAAACCACATGACTTCTACGCACAAAAGTTATCTGGTAATTTGTAGCTTTTGAACAAATTCAACACGCAAATAATCTATTGCACCTTGGACTAAAGAGAATGCTCTATGCCTGAACAGAGTGGTGTTAGAATACCTTAAAGAGAAAGTCACTGAGTGCACCAAAAATTAATACTATTCGAAAGAGTTCCATTTATAATTGGCTCAATTTGACTGATATGGGTCAGTGACAGATCCAAACCAGGCCATCTAACTGGTGCCGGGCATGGCTGCGTCATCCCTTTCTTTCTAAAAAATCACAGTTCATCTCAGTGTTCCAGAGGGTCCACAACTGGGGATTACTTATATCTGCATTCTGTAAATAGCATTACTGTAAATAGTTAGAACTGGATGTTACATTGCCCCAAATGCCCTTCCTTTAACCTTCTTTGAGGGGTTTTTTGGTGCCCTATTAAAATTCAGAACAGGGTTTGTCCCTCATCAATAATTATAACTAACATATGTCTTCTGCTCCTTCTGGGAACCAGGTGATAAATGGTTTTCTGTGCAATGTTGATGACTTCTGTTCTTTTGGAAGTTTCTGAATTTTTTAGGGAGCACAAAGGCTCTAAGCATAAGTGGTCATCCTCACAAGAGTGTTGCAGTAACTGTTGCGGAGCCTTGCTTTTATTTAGTTCATTGGGCCTTGTGAATTGTTAAAGTTTCTATGTGTAAAATCACACCTGGAATGTAGTTAACTATAGAGTGAATGAGGTGAATGGATTGTAGACTGAGTGAAATAACAGAATATTTGGATTGTTTGAGAGATTGTATTAAAGTTCTTGCTTCTCGGAAAATACATGTTGATTTTTTTAAAATGTACTGCTACACTCAAATTTACAGCAAGAGTCAATGGGATAAACCTGTTTCAAACTTGTGCATAACATGGTGACGTACTCAACCGCTGCTGAGTCCATCCTTTTGACTTCAACTGTAACCTGTTGATAATTATGTTTGGATCTGCGTGGCCATGCACAATAAGAAGGCATGCATTCAAACCTTTTTGTAATGAAGCTATTTGTTTCGGTTTCTTTCATAATCATAATCAAGCAAAAATATTTAGGAGCCACTCAAGCCCAAGTTCCCATGAATACCCTGTCACAAATTCACAATACACGTCATAATTCCTGCCTGTTAATTGCTGCTGCTTCCAATTTTTGCTCATCTGTGAACACCAACAAAAGCTCCTTTTTGCTCTTCTGTTGCTGACATTAAACCTATTGTTGGGTTAATTTAGCAGCTTATGGCACTTCCGTGATTTAATGGATGGAACATTTTCATCCAGGCGACATTTAAGTTCAATCATTGCTGGATTGATTTTTGCATTTTTCTAATGAATTGAAAGGTCTTGCTGAGTATGATAGAATATTGATTTAAAATTGACTTATTTAAGTACAAATATGTGGCACATTGTATGCCTGCCATCATTGAAGTTTGGCAATAGTATCTCTGGCAAAGCACAAAGACAGTGCTTTTTTCTGCAGGGGAGATTGAAACTTTTGTTTTTTATTACAGGTTGTATTATTGTTCACTGAAGTTTAGGTTATTTTAGTTGACATAAAGTTTCAACATCTTTACCACAGAGGTCTTGATTACATGTGAGTGACAATGGATGCCTGCTGTTGTTTGATGCTGTTCAGCTCAAATAAAGGACCCAATGCACTATCAACCATCCTCACAAATTTGTTTATCTAAGAAAACAAGATACCGATAGTTCAAGACAGAGATGCAAAATCTTAAAGCATCCTTGCCATTTTTCAGTGCTTTACATGTCTTCAAAAAGCCACTGACTATTGATCAATTTCTTTTCTTTCTGATACCTGTGTCACTTTATCTGGTTTGCCTTCATGAAAATGACATCAAAGCATGTAGCTGGTACAAAGGTTCAAGGATATCCCTTATATCAGTTGTCCAATTGACACTTTGCATGTTGAAGGCATCTGTGAAGAAAAATCAACAAAATGAGCCATTTGAAATCTTTTTTGTAAGAAACAAAAGTTTACTGTTTAGTTTCTTTTCAAACGTTTGCTCTTTGAAAAGAACCACTAAGTTACCTTGACACCGTTGATGTCAGAAGTACTTTGTGCTGCACCCAAGAGCTTTTTTCAGCTCATTGCTGACTCATCAGTCCAATTGATAGTCTCGTTCAACTTGTCGACTGGCTTTGCCGTGTGATTGACTGCATAAACATCCGCTAACACAAAGAAATACTCAAAATTCCACTGACAACATGTTGATCGAGTCGAAAATTTCTAATCCACACTCTAAAAAAGTTTGTTTGAAGCTAGCACATTTTTGATTTCGAAAAATCAGTTTTGTCCTGAAATTTTTTATAGTGTACATTTCTGTTTAGGAGGTTGCATTCAAGGGCATGCCCCCTCCCCTCCCTCCACAAGATT
This sequence comes from Platynereis dumerilii, assembly GCA_026936325.1. Lineage (NCBI taxonomy): Eukaryota > Metazoa > Annelida > Polychaeta > Phyllodocida > Nereididae > Platynereis > Platynereis dumerilii. The sequence continues at coordinate 730,815 of JAPTHN010000106.1, read as the reverse complement.
ACATGGAAGAAGATGCTTGCAGTGGAAGACAGTTCGCTGTCGGAGGCTTAATATGGATCCCTTAAGTGTACCAATTTATTCATAGAGCCGCTCATCTATTGGATTTGGTCCCTAGGGAATTTTGGCCAACACAAAGAGTATGACTGGTCTGAGGTCAAGCGATGTCTGAAACCTTCTATGTGGTTCTATTGCTTCAATTTTGTTGCATTTAGACTTGACACAACTCATCTTTTGTTTGATTTGGGAGATTTATGAACAATATAGGAGATTTATGCACAAGTCACTCTTAGTCATCATATATATTTAAAGGCTTACTTCAATAATACTTCAGTAACTTGATCATGCAAATAACAGGCTCAATACACAGAGGACGAGTAAAGTTGGTTTGTCAAAATGTTTCAAACTTTTCCTTTTGTAGATCTTAACAACATACATATACATGTACTTGTAAAAGCCACTGGTTAGTGGTAATCTCTCTGGGAACGGGAGATTGATTTCTACAGCTGCATGTTTCTTTGGGTTCGATTTTGTTGTCATTTAACTGTTCCCAGACCAGTCTTTCAGAGAGTGGGGTACCTCAGCCAATCCAATCATTGGACCCAAGGTTCGATTTAAGATCCAGGTGGGTCACCTGGACCTACTTTGGACAGCAGTTTCAATCATCCTTTACCACATTGCTGTGTACTCTTCCTATCCTACTACAATTGCATATTGCATAAAATGATACAGGACATAAAGTCCATCCTTCGACCCTCATTAATTTTAAACTGACTTACATCGTAACTTTGAACTATTGTGTGTAGCCAAAATTTCACATCTGCGGGACTTTTATTTCTGCCACACTCCTGATATTGATATAAGCTTTTGCCTTCTGATTTCTTTGTGGTGTCTGGCTAGTAATTTTGTTGTTCAAGCCTGGCTAATAGCGGCCCAAGGCTTCCTTCTCTGCAGAATCTCTTATGCTATTGACTTATGCCAGTCTCTCTTGGGGCTCTTAATCTAGTGGTACTCTTTTGACACAAGGTGATGCATTGTAACCTCTGCTGTCAATTTGGAGACCTGTTGATCCTGTCCTTTCCAAATTGCTTTACAATTCCCTCGACAGTGTCTGGGAATATTGAGTCTTGCCAAGCTAGGAGACAACTCTCATACAATCTAAGCCTGTTGCCACTGAGGCTGTTAATAGGGGGAGGGTTGGTCTAATGGTAGCTTGCCAGGCTAGCAATCGGTGCTTCCAATCAAGCTCTTTCCCGGTCACCTAGGCCAATGTTAGAAAGAAATTTAGCATAATATTTTATAATTTTTTTTTGACTGAGGGATATCAAATATCTGGTTCCCTTTCGTACTGGTGCTCGTGAGTTAGGATACAGAACAGGGTAATGAAGTCTTTTGGAGATTTGCATACTATATGCAACTTAAGGAGTTCATCCCTCTCAAGGGATTTTATTGTACAATGTTTCCTGATGATGTTGCTTTACTTAGAAAGCAACAAGTTGCCAAAAACATATTTCAAGAAAACCCGGACTTTTACCACTTTGATGCTTCCAGTCTTTTGCTGCATTAGTAGCATTATATAAGACCTGCACAGATATACGACTTTAGAGGTGCAATTATTGTGGAGAATGAACAGAAGTCCAGATGTGAGACAGCCCTGCTGTCAGAAAGTCTAAGTAAAGAAAACAATGGATAGTTGATTGTTCCAAAGGACACGTCATAGTATTTTTACGTATATGAGCAAATTCTTGAAGGCAAGCCAGTGTCACTGCTTGGTCTCCACATGACATCTGATTGTGTTTTTAAAGCAATTTAGTGGCACTATATGGCAGCACAAAAGGAGTCACTTTATGGTCATACACGTAACTGGAGAGTACTAAAACTGTCAAAAGTAATCTTATAGCTGGTCCTATGTGATATTTACGATGCAATTTCATTTAAGAGATAATGTTCACTACAATTTGCAGGCAATTGAAAGGACTCTCTGTATGATTTTAATTTGAGATGACAACTTCATTAAAATACAAACAACAAAAACGTTTGGCAACAACCGGTTGATATCTCATACCAAAGTCCTATATACAAGGGTATAGTCCGAATCACCCATCCATCCATCAAAGATCATAGAAGCTCTGGTGACATCCAATGTTGTTTGAGAGACCATTGTAAGAAATGTCAATTTATATCCATCTATATCCATCTACTCGTATCTATCTCAATCTGACTCAATCCATCAGTCTCTCTCTCTATCTATCTATCTAGTCTATTTCCCTCCAACAAATTAAACTACTGTATTGAACAACTTTGCATGTAGTTAATGTCTCATATTTCATTGTTAATGCTTAAAAATTTTTTTTTTCCTTCGGTACAGTTCTTCTCCTCAGAAGTTCTGGTGTAAAATACCAAATGGAGTGCTGTACAACAGTTTTACTGCTCACAACTATTAGCTAAACGTAAGCCAGAAAGCACACTCTTCCCGCTAGGCATTGTCAGATTCTTTTCAATTATTCCCACTGCTCCCCTTGCAGTGATTGATAAAATGCTCAACGCATGAAATTAGATTTATTTGTAAAGCTGGCCTGGCACTATGATGGCAGCTTTGAGCTAGTCATGCCAGGTCCGATTGCTACAAGTCAGAAGAAAAGACTGAATATAACTCACCTGCTGAAAAACACCATTTGTACAGATTGCATATATTGAGCCTATAATATTATAAAAATAACAATCTCCATTCAACATTATCCACATTTATTACTTTATTTGCTGCTGGGCTGAGTGGTCTTATGTATTATCTGTGGCAAAACTTGTACACTTATTTTAAAAACTGTGCTGTTATTCTTAAGGTAAATATGCCAAATAGATGCAATCATCTTTTGCATCATTGCCTGTGTCCTCCTCCTGTCCTAATTAGCCTTCAGAGTTCACAAATAAAGAAAGTAGAGCCCCAAGCATTCATGCATCTCTCTCATTACATTCAGTCTCAAATAACATTGACAAATGCCTCATTTACAGATGTTTTATGACATCTGGGGAAAAATTTGACCTTTCCGTTACAACAATTGCACTTTGGGGGAACATGATAATTAATACACAATATTTAGATAAGTCATAACTCATCTCAAGGCGTCCTCTCTTAACTCACAAGTAAGGAAAGTCTTTAGTATGATTTCTAGTGAAACCACAGCTTATTGTCACAATTGCAATGTATTTTTAAAATCACCAAAGGAAAATTAACCTTCAATTCCACATTGTCATGCAGCAGCAATGCAGCAGCTTTAAAATGACACACACAAAAAATGAGAGAGACATTTAATATGGAGAGAGGCATGAACTGGGACACTTGACAAGATCTGAGAGCCAAGTGAGGGAGGTTAAAGAAGAGGTAGGAATTGGAACAGCTTTGTTAAAATGCTCCATTGGATGAAATCAAGGATAGTTGTCCTGTTTTAGGTGCAGTGCATGTAACATGCCACTCACAACTTGCAAAACGTGATGAGCAATGTCAGAGAGAAAATTATTCAGGAACTGTCAATGGATTAAACAATGCTGTATTCTATTGGGTATTACGAATCAATTGTGTGAAAATGAGAATTTAAAAAATACCAATATGCCATTGACCAAGAACAAGGCTCTGAAGATATTTATTTTTTAAATTAGATTAAAAAAAACATATAATCATTAAGATAACACATATGAACTTAGTGATCACTAAACCTTTATGTCGTTTGGGACACTATTTCATCCAGAGATTTTATTTCAACCAGAAAAGCAAATTGACGGTCATCATTTGCTTCTTTGTCAGCAATGGATTATGTTACAAATAACAAAATATCAATTGGTTTAATAGATGTTATTTGGTTTTTAGCAAGCTTGCAGATATTGGCAAATATTTCTCCAAAAAAATTTGTTTTACAGTTGCATTGTTTGGATTTGGATTTATCTTCTAGGTCGATTGTCCTGTTTGGCGGAGAGCTTGTTTGGATTTGAATATGCTCAAGGGGTTTTTTGTCCTCTCTTAATACTGATTTTTGGGTGTTTCGTTTAGGTTTGAATGCCTACAATCGTGAAATTCTGGGAATATGACATTGTGACCATCTCATGGAAAAGGCAGATTTCATGTCTTTCTTAATTAGGTTGATATCCATCATAGCATTCAGGCGGAATCTTTACTTTTGGTTTTCTGATGTAAGTCTAATTACCTCCATTGTTGTAAGATAATAAGTAATTTCAAAAATCACTTGACAATAGACTTTGATAACTCTGGCATCCAGATGAGATAAAGGAAACTTGATAGCATGTTTCTGCATCATTTGCATTGCCTCTATAATGAAAAGAAAAATTATTCATTGGAAAGAATAAAAGAAGAGATAACTGTGCTTATGACTGTGAAGAGGTTAGCTGAGTTGGTAGCAGGGTAGAGCTGAAATCAATCCTTGGACCCAGCTGTTGGGCGACTGGAGCGCTATAAACTATGCAGAGTCTGTTTTTTACAGTGTCATTATTCTAATGCCCAATTAAACTAATATCAATCAATTTTACTCCTGATGACGGCCAGATAAAATACAGGAATTCATATTAGGGAAAATATGTACCTTTCAAATCTTCGATTGTCTTGTATTATCATTTTGCTTCAAAGAGTGACTTTTTTAACCTCTACCAGTACACCTAGTCCTTTTGCAACTATTGTATTTCAGAAATTCATAAAATGCTGTTTGTATTCTGATTGATTTTGTCATTAATTCTCTGTCCATGGCTCCTTTCCATATTTGTGGCTTTGATCACACATAACTCCATCTTGGGATATTGCCATAAGGTCTGACGGATCAGAAAGAGCTTTTATCACATTTATGCATTTTGTTGGTTTCCGGTTTGGTTTCCAATATGCAAATAGGGAAGTGCAGAGTATGCCAAAATCAGATCTGGCCTGAACAGTGACCTGGACCTATATTGGGCTGCAATATCAGTCATCCTGCACCACATGGCTGTGTCCTCCTGTTTGAAATGATCTACCACAGTGCATAAATACAGGATGCGAAGCCCCAATCAACCATCAGACGATATTAATTTGTGAACTGGATTGAAGTATCCCAAATACTGGTCATTGTGACTGATATACAATATGTATTTATAAACTGAATATTTCCTTTTTGTTTCACTACTCTTAGATTTTTAATCATTCTCACTGTTGAAATTGAAAGTGACCTATTCAGACTTCGAAACGAAAGTACTCATGAAATTTTAATTCTTCTTTTTACCGCATCTCTTCTACACACACAAGTTATCTGGTAATTTTAGCTTTGGAACAAGTTCAACATGCAAAGAATCTATTGCAACTTGGACTAAAGAGAATTCTATGTGCCTTAACTGAGTGGTGTTAAAATACCTTAAAGAGAGTGCACCTTGCAAGAATTAATACTATTCGAAAGAGTTTCATGTATAATTGGATCAACTTGACTGAATAGGGATCAATAGCGGATCCAGACAGGTTCATTTAATTGTGTGTCGGCAATGTTCGGATCATCACTGTTTTTTTGCAAAAATCACTGTTTATCTCAGTGTTCTGGGGGTCCCGGTAACCCTAGCTGTCCTTGGATCCGCAACTGGGGATTACTTGAATCTGCAAACTGTAAATAGTATGAACTGGATGTTACATTGTCTAAAACATCCATCTTTTAACCTGCTTCCACGGTTTTTTGTGCCCTATTGAAATTCAGAACAGGGTTTGCTTCTCATCAATAATTATAACTAACATATGTCTTCTGTTACTAGTGGAAACAGGGTGATAAATGGTTTTCCGTGCAATGTTGATGACTTCTGTTTTTTGGGAAGTTTCTGAATTTTTTAGGTGGCACAAAGGACCTAGTGTGGGGCCGTATTACTTTAGTTCTTGCTTCTTAAAAAATTGTGTTGACGTCATCATTTATAAACACTTTTTAGGTGCTCATGGTTACACTCAAATTTATTTAAAGCATGAATATTAACCTTTTTGTAGTGCAGCTATTTAGGAGCCACTCAAGCCCAAGTTCCCATGAACACCCCATCACAAATTCATAATACACGTCACAATTCCGGCCTGTTAATTGCGGTTGCTTCCAATTTTTGCTCATCTGTCAGCACCAACAAAAGCTCCTTTCTGCTCTTCTGTTGCTGACATTAAACCTATTCTCGGGTTAAATTAGCAGCTTATGGCATTCTGTGATTTAATGCGTGGAACATTTTCATCCAGGCAATATTTAAGTTCAATCATTGCCGGATTGATTTTTTAATTTCTCTGATGAATTGAGGGTCTTGCAGAGTATGATGGAATAATTATTTTAGTTGACATAAAGTTTCAACCCCAATGGGACACTTAAGACTTTGATTTTCAGATGTGCTGATGTATGCTACAACAAAAAACCACTTAAGACTCTTACACTTTTTCGCAATTAAATGCCAAAAGCCCGGGGACTATATGTAAGAAGTCTTGATATTTGCCTGATTAAATTATTGACTAGGATTTCCAATTCCACATTCTAAATCCTCGATGGAACAATTTGTCTGATGTACCTATTCTGAAGTTTCCCTGAATTACAACAGATTGTGGCCAACAGAACAACAAATCTTCAACAAAACACACAATTTCATCAAGTCAAACAGTCCCAGGAGAATGACTGAAGTATTATTGAAGTAAGCCTTTGAATATATGATGGCTGGCAGTGACAGGTGCATAAATCTCCCATCTCGTTCACAAATCTCCCAAATCAAACAAAAGATGAGTTTTGTCAAGTTCAAATGCAACACAATTGAAGCAGTAGAAGCAAAAAGAAGGTTTCAGACATTGCTTGACCTCAGATCAACCATACTCTTTGTGTTGGCCAAAAATCCCCGGGAAACCAAATCCAATATATGAGGAGCTCCATCAATAAATTGGTGTACTTCAGGGATCTATACTGAACCTCTAACAATGAACTGTCTTGCAATGCAGGCATCTTCTTCCATGCAATCTTGTGGAGGGAGGCGAGGGGGCATGCCTTTGAATGCAACCGCCAAAACAGAAATTGAGGTAAGTATGAAATATCTGATTCTTGGTCACATTGTTTTTGGAGTGTTGTACTTTTTCAATGTTCCAAACAAGAATAAGTTCATAATATATATTTCAAATAGAAGCAACAAAGTTGTCATGAATTTTCAATTCTGATTAATCTAATGATAAATTTCATTGAAGAAAGGTAGAAAGTAAGCTCATCTTTGTCTGATTTTGTACAAAGAGTTTGAAAGAACACCTGATCCAGGTAACGTTTAGTCAGCTTTAAACAAGTTTAAACATTTTCAACTCGGAGTATTTGTTTGTGTTTGTTGTAGTTTATGCATTCGCAACTGTCAATGACATGGTAAAGCCTGTTGACCATTTTAACAAGACTTTCAATTGGACAGATGAATAGCGACGATCTGCAATAGCTCTTTGGTTCAGAACAAAGTACTTCTGACATCAACGGTGTCAAGGCAACTTTGTGGTTCTTTTGAAAGAGAAAACGTTTGAGTCAAAGGGGCTTTGAAACCAAACAGTTAACTTTTGTTTCTTACAATAAAAATGTCATTGGACTCATTTTGTTGATTTTTCTTCACTGATACCTTTAACATGCAAAGTCCCCATTGGACAAGTGATATAGGGGATATCATTGAGCCTTTGTGCCAGCTGCATGCTTTGATGTCATTTTCATGAAGGCAAACCTGATAAAGTGACACAGGTATCTGAATAAAAAGAAATTGATCAATAGCCAGTGGCTTTTTGAAGACATGTAAAGTGGCAGTAAAGCACTGAGAAAGGGCAAGTTTGTTAAGAAATGGCAAGTATGCTGCAAGATTTTGCGTTCTTATTCTAATACGAGCTGCATCTTCTTTCTTGGATTTGGAAATTAGTGAGAGTGGGTGATAGGGCTTTGGGTCCTTTATCTATGCACAGGCTGTGCTTACAGCAGACGAATGACGAGTACTTACAGTGACCTCACAACAGACACTATGGGCAACTAGGGACCTCATTGTTGAGTGGTCAGTGACTCCGGTAAATAACATAGGAAGTATAGGATATAACCTAACTGAGTGCTAACATGTCATAGAGTTTATCATGGCATCGATATAGGATAGTTCTTTGACATCACATGATATATCCCAGTCCAATTCCGTAAGCACTGGTTTTACATGGCACGCAATTTTCTGACCGAACATGTCCATTCTATGCAAAACCTTCAAGGGAATCACTATACGTAGGTCTGCATCATGATAATTCCAGGAGCATACTGTAGTAGGAATTAAAATGAAGAATATTTCAATTCTAGGGAGCATACGATAACTTAAATGTTGATATCATTTTAGGGCTCCATTGAAAGAAGCAGTCTAGTTCCAGACTGGGTAATTTTATTATATATAAGCTAATTAGTCATCATTGCAATAATTGTAGAAAACTTTCTCCAGTCTCCTTTGCAGAATGATAGGCACTGTCTTTGAACTTTAGCCAGAGATACCTCACTTCAATAATGATAGGCGCATGATGTCCATACATCATTAATACATTTTAGAAGTCATTCTTTTTAAGTATTCCATTGTACCCATACCAAGACCTTTTAATTAGCCGTGCTCAAAGTCCAAAAATAAATCCCTCAATGTTAAATCTTAAATATCGTCTTGATGAAAATGTTCCACCCATTACATCACGAAAGGCCATAATCTGTCAAATTAACACAACAATAGGTTTAATGTCAGGAACAGAGGGCAACAGGGAGCCTCCAAAATTGAAAGCCGCAGTAATTAACAGACAGGAATTATGACATGTATTGTGAATTTGTGATGGGGCATTCATGGGAATTTGGGCTTGAGTGGCACTCAAATATTGCTCATTGAATATGATTAAGACAGCAACAAAAACAAATATCTTCATGAAAAAAACGCCAGCATGTATATCTTGTTGGGCAAGGCCCGACAGGTTCAAAATTAAGCATTTCATAACACAGGATTTCAGAGTTGGTACTCTTCAATAGATTGTCATTAAGTGTATGCGCTGAGACTTGCCATCTTTATGCTGGAAAGAAATATGAGTATTGATCACCATCTATCGAGATAACCTGCTTGCCATTATTTCAATCCTGATCAGTTTCTCAAATCATACACATTCATCCCTCACGGTACTGCATAAAATGCTGCAACTTCATTTTTGACGTAGTTTCTTCACATAGAAAGTTGGGCCATTCCACATAACAGGACGTGATACTAGAAAGAAAGGCCTAACTCTTAGGAAGGATGACCACTTTAGCTAAGGGCCCATGTGCCACCTAAAAAATTCAGAAACTTCCAAAAGAACAGAAGTCATCAACATTGCACGGAAAACCATTTATCACCCTGTTCCCACAAGGAACAGAAGACATATGTTAGTTATAATTATTGATGAGAGGCAAACCCTGTCCTGAATTTTAATAGGGCAAAAAAACCTTCAAAGAAGGTTAAAGAAAAAGCATTTGGGGCAATGTAACATCCAGTTAAAATTGTACGCAGCATGCAGGTTTAAGTAATCCTGAGTTGCGGATCCACTTTGGGCTAGGGAGGCCGTGACGCCCTATAGAACACTGAGATTATTTTTGAAGAAAAATAGTGATGAAGTGAACATTCCCGGGGCCCCGGGCACCAGTCAGATGACCCTGTTTGGATCTGCAACAATGACCCCATTTCAGTCAAATTGTGCCAATTATACATGAAACTCTTTGATGAGCATTAATTCTTGGTGCACTCAATGAAACTCCCTTTAAGATATTTTAACACCACTCTGTTCAGGCATAGAGCATTCTCTTTGGTTCAAGGTGCAATTGTTTCTTTGCATGTTGAATTTGTTCTAAAGCTACAAATTACCAGATAACTTGGGTGGGTAGAATTACCACAGTTGAAAAGAAGGTCTGAATAGGTCACTTTCAACTTTAAAAACTAGAATGACTACAAATCTAAGAATATAAAAAAAATAAAATGCTCTTTAGAAATATATATTGCATATCAGTCAAAATGACCAGTATTTTTGCTATTTCTATGCGGTTCACAAATTAATATCGGCTTGTGGATGATTTGGGCTTTGTATCCTGTATTTATACACTTTTGTGGGCTAATTAGGACAGGGAGAGAACACATCAGTATGGTTGGATGGACAATTGGGGCTTTATGTCCTTTATTATGCACTGTGATAGACTGATTAGGACAAGAAGACACAGCCATGTGGTGCAGGATGACTGAAATTGCAGCCCCAGGCGACCCTGTAGGCCAGAGCTGGATTTAAACTCTGGACAAGCAAGTGTGAGCCCATAATTACGATATACAGTGTATGCAAATGAGCTGACAGCCCCTTTCCACTAATTGACATTATTGGCTGGCACAAATCAGTGAGATTCATTAGTCATACTGACATCATTAATAGGAACAGCATATTTGAGTAATTGGTGTAGATCCCATAGAGACTTTTTAGAGAGTATTAGCGAACTCCTCAGCAAGTCCTCAGCCACTGTTGAGCTTCTAAGCCTAATTCCCATGGGATGTACACTAACCATGTTTTTCCTGTTTTAGACAACCTACCTAGTTATCAGGCTTACTCGTTAGCTTAAGGGGAGACCGAAGAAAAACCTGCTGCATCACTACCTTTTAATGACAGTAGTGTGTATTTATATTGGTCATTGGCATCCTATCAGGATTTTTTTTTTGCAGTTCAAAGTGGTGGCCAACCATTTTCCCACAATTTATTAGCTATACCCAATTGATTACTGCATTGTTTAATCCTTTGAAAGATCCTGAATAATTTTCTCTCTCACATTGCTCATCATGCTTTGCAAGTGGCATGTTACATGCAATGCACCTAAAACAGGACAAGTGCTTTCTTGATTTCATTCAATGGAGCATTTTCGCAAAGCTGTTTCAATTTCTAACTTTTCTGGCAGCACCCTTCCCCCCCTTTCACATGGCTCTTAGATCTTGTAGAGTGTCCCAGTTCATGCCTTTCTCCATATTAAATGTCCTCTCTGATTATTTTCCTGCCACTTTATAGCTGCTGCATTACCGCCTGACAATGTGGAATTGTAGGTTTTTTTTTTTCATTTTTCATTTTTCATTGAACATTTTGCAATTGTGACAACAGTATTTATTTTATTTGTGATGAAAGAGAGGATGCCTTATCCTGTGTCATGACTTCTTTTAGTGCAGGAATCAGAAACATCAGTCCAGAAATAGATTGATAATAAAAGTGAGTAATACTGAATTGTAATTTCATAAAAGTTCAATATATTCAATCTGTACGAAGAGTGTTTTTAAGCAGGTGTGTTATTCAGTCTCTTCTTCTGAGTTGTAGCAATTGGACCTGGCATGATTAGCTCACAGCTACCACTGTTGCACCAGGCCAGTGTTACAAATAAATCTAATTTCCTGCGATGGACACTTTATCAATCACTTCAAGGGGAGCAGTGGGAATAATTGAAAAGAATCTGACAACGCCTTGCAGGAATACTGTGCTTCCTGGCTTACATTTATTTTATAGTTGTGCGCACTTGTACAACACTCTGCTCAGCATTTTACACCAGAGCTTCTGAGGAGAAGAACTGTATACAAGTAGCACCGAGGGCAAAAAATCTATTTTTAAGAATTAACAATGAAACATGAAACATTAACTCCTCGCAAAGTCTTGCAATACAGTAATGTCATATGTTGCAGGGAAAGAGACTAGACTGTGGAAATTGTGAAGAATGTAGATAAAGATATATACACTGTAGATAGATAGATAGGTAGCTAGACTGATAGACAGAGATAGAGCGAGATAGATCAATAGGCAGATATAGATAGATAACTATAGATAGACAGAGATAGATAAATATAGGTAGATCTAGGTAGACACATGAATATAGATAGATCTAGGTAGACACATGAAGAAGATACAGATAGATAGATGATGCTTGGTGAATGGTGATGAGTCATGACCAAAAGAATTGCTTGTGTATCTGATTGTATGTTTCATCACTGATTTGATGCGTCATGAAAACCTATCTTATGAAAAAAAAGTCAGAAACACAATTACACATGATCGTTTGTTGTGCATAAATAACGTACGGCAGCCAAAGTTTTACCTCCACGGTCTTTATAGCTCAAGAGAGTCAAACATGCCATCATATTTGGCTGACCATGCTTCTGAAACATTTGAACTATCACCCCTCAAATAGCATTCCATACTGCAGTGACCTTATAAGCATGTTTTCAGTGAGCTGCATCATGTCAATACCCCTTATCTTGATGTCACATCTTTATTAATAAAAAAATGACAAAAAATAATCAACCATACAACACCGCTTGCTTACAATGGTCTCTGAATATAACGGTGGATGACACCAGAGCTTCTTTGCACGATTTTTGATGGATTGGGTGATGGGTGATTCAGACTTTACCCCCTTTATTTAGGCATTTGGTATGATATATCAACAGGCGGTTTTGTTGACAAATGTTTTTGTTTGCATTTTAATGAAATTGTCATCTCAAAGTAACATCATATGGATATTCATTTCAATTGCCTGCGGATTGTAGAGAACATTATCTCTTAAGTGAAATTCCATCAGGAATATCACACTGGAGCAGCTATAAGAATACAATTTGAGAATTCACCAGTTATGTAGTGTCTGGTCCGCCCATAGAATTGGAAAGAGCAATTCCAAAAGAGGCTGCAATTGCTTGTCTCCTGCCTCCACAAAGTGACTCCTTTTGTGCTGCCTTAGAGTGCCACTAAATTGCTTTAAATACAGAATCAGATTTCATTAGGAGACCATGCTATGGCACTGGCTTGCCTTCAAGCACTTGCTCATATTCGTAAATTTACTTCAATGTGTCCTTTGGAACTTATCGAAGAATATTTACGTATGTAACCTCCTCCCTCGATCCAACTTTCCAGGGCTGCTTCATGTCTAGACATATGTTCATCCTCTAAAATAATTGCACTAAAAAACATTGAAACTTTGAACCAAGATTGAAGTAGGTAAGAAATGTTGCAACACCATTTCGAGATGAGATTTGGATTCTCCAGGTCAAAATGCACATTTTAGGCCTTAGTGATTTTTGAAATTGCATAAAAATTAAAAATTGACACAACCTAACACAGCACCCTGCACCACTCTCTTAATCCATAAGAGGGATGAACTCCTAAAATTACATAATTATAATTTGCAAATCCCCAAAAGACTTCATTACCCTGTTCTGTATCCTAACTGATGGAGAAAAGGAACCAGATATTTGATATCCCTATGTCAAAAAAGATCATATGAATTATTATGCTAAATTACTTGGACCAGGTGACCCGGCAAGAGCTGGATTGGAAGCACCAATTGCCCGCCTAGCTGGCTACCATTAGACCAACCCCAACCTTATCAACACCCTCAGTGGCAACAGGCTTAGATTGTTTAAGAGTTTTCTCCCAGCTTAGCAAGACTCAATATTCCCCGACACTGTCTTGGGGGAATTGTAAAGCAATTTGGAAAGGACAGGATCAACAGGTCTCCGAATTGACAGCAGAGGTTACAAAGCATCACCTTGTGTCAAAAGAGTACCACCAGATTAAGAACCTCAAGAGAGAATGGCATAAGTCAATAGCATAAGATATTCCTCAGAGAACGAAGCTGCAGGCTGCTATTAGCCAGGCTAGAGCAACAAAATTACTAGCCAGACACCACAAAGAAATCAGAAGAAGAAGGCAAAAGCTTATGTTAATCTCAGGAGAGTGGCAGAAATAAAAGTCCCTCGGATATGAAATTTTGGCAATACCACATTTGTTCGAAGTTACGATGTAAGTCCGTTCCAAATTAGTGAGGGTCGATGGATGGATGATTACGACTTTATGTCCTGTATCATTTTATGCAATATGCAATTAGTAGGATAGGAAGAGGACACAGCAATGTGGTAAAGGATGATTGAAACAGCTGTCCAAAGTCGGTCCAGGTGGCCACCTGGATCTTAAATCAAACCTTGGGTCCAATGATTGGATTGACTGAGGTACCCCCATCTCCAAAAGATCGGTCTGGGAGCAGTTAATTCATTAAATGACAACAAAATTGAACGCAAAGAAACAGTCACTTAATCCACACTCTAAAAAAAAGTTTGTTTGAAGCTGACAGAATTACCATTATCTGGACCAGGTGTTTGTTCAAACTCTTTGAAAAAGCTGTGTTTATGTTCTACTTTTCTTCAATTAAATTTCTCATTAAATTAATCATGATTGACTATACATGATGGCTTTGCTACTTCTATTTTAAATAAATATATTAGGTAACACTTTCTCATTTGGAACATATACCAAAAACAATCTGACGAAGGATCAGAAAGACAGATACAAATATTTCATACTTCTTTCAATTCCTATATTGAAGGTTGCATTCCCACCCCCTCCTCACGGTGCTACCCTCATTGACAATGCCTTCTGTAAACTTTCGAAAGATTTCTCAAAAACAACCTGTGGGATACTTACAAATAACATATCAGACCATCAGCCATACTTTGTTTGTTTTGACTATTTAATAAGAACAAAAAGAGCACCAAAATTTGTAAAGATCCAATGTTATAATGAAGACTCTATTACAAAATTCAAGGCAGATCTGGCCTCATATGATTTCAACACAGAATTACAAAAAGACACAGCTGATGAAAATTACAACATTTTGGATAATGTCCTAAAAGAGTTAAGAGACAAACATTTTCCTCTGAAAACCATGAAATTCAATAAATATAAACATAAAACAAATAATTGGATAACGAAAGGCTTACTGAACTCAATAAAATTTCGTGATAAACTGTATATCAAATTCAAAAAGACCCCATTGGACTCCCCCTCTCATAGCGCCTTACAGATTAATCTTGCAACTTACAACAAAATATTGAAAAAGGCAATACGACTTACCAAATTACAGTATTACAGTGAAAAATTCAGAAAATTTAAGAAAGATATTAAAAACACTTGGGTCACAATTAAAGAATTGATAAATCAAACTAACAATAAGAAGAAATTACCAAAATTTTTCAAGGTAAATGGTGAAAACGTATCTGATCCTCACTTAATAGCCAATAAATTTAATAAATATTTCAATGACCTTGGACCTGAATTAGCAAGAAAAATTTCTCATCAGAATAGTCACATTACCTTTAGAAACTTTCTCCCAGATAGGATACCTCCACAATTCCAGTTTCATGAAGTTTCAGAGGAACATGTTTCTCGAATTATTGATAAACTCCCGACAAAAACCAGTCGAGGTATAGACGGACTGTCGACTAAATTCTTGAAGGAAATCAAAGAAAATATAGTATCCCCACTTAAGATGATAATAAATCAGTCAATACAAACCGGGTCTTTCCCCCAGAAATTAAAAATTGCACGAATTGTCCCAGTTCACAAAAAAGATGACAATATGCTTATAGGGCCATTCCATGCCAAATGGACCAATGTCTCCCACATCATAGCTTCAGATTTTAATGAAATTATTACACAAGCTACATGTACATGTTTAATGAAGCTGTGCAAAATATTTTCCCTGTATTCCAAGTATTTTGAATTTGACAGCATTTTCAAAATTAAGGTCTGCAAACTAAAATTTCTATTTTCCGCTTGTCAAGTCATTTCAAAAAGCTGCTGAAGCTACGTTTTTCAAGATATTGTAATAAAATTGTACACAGATCAAGCTCAGATATATAAAATGCTGCTGGCCGAAGCTAGTACAGATGATGCTTTCCATCTGTTCGCACCAGCCTGTTAAATTTGGTTCATTTTTGCGAAATTTGGGTAAATTGTGGGTTTTTGGAATTTTTTCACTCAGAAACCAAGCTTTCAATAAACCTGAAACTTTGCATGAATTGAGGCGGTATCGAGTGCTAATGGTACGAATTTATTCATATTTCTAACTCCAATACTTTTTATGTACATGAAGAAAATCTCAGGAGAATGCCTAAAATTGACTTATTTCAAGTGCAAAAATGGCCATGTGGGACAGGTGATAGAAACTTGAAATTTATTTTCTAAGCAGTTTATGAGATCATCTTGTATTTCTGCAAAAATGGTTGAGGTGTTATTTTTCATTTTTCTGGAATTAATTTTTAGAATTTCGAAGAAAAGCCTTATTTATGCTATATATCGTATGTAGGAGCCTTCCAAGACCAGGTGGAACCTTAGATAAAGAGCTGAATTTATTTCTGAAAGTACCCCAGATGGACAAATTTTAAAATTCCAAACTTTAAAGAGGTATATTGGTTTCTAACAAAAGGAAATAGTAAAAAAAAAATGTTGAGTGAATTTTTGCAAATAAGTTCAAAATTGACAATATGGGACTGTTGTGACAGACTGTGTAAATTAGATTAGTTGATACAGTTGCCTTTTAATGATGTTAAATATGAGAAGGTATCTTCGGTTATCAATATGTTAAAAAAATATCACAATACGATGAAAAATATGTAAAATTCATGTGCAGTGACATTAATTTCAGTTTTGGAAATAACATCTAGTGACAGATGACCAGAATTTAGCAAATGTGGCTTTATAATTATTAAGTATGTGGGTATATATACCCCAGGGACCCCATGATGGGTACAAAGTAATGCATTCCATTGTTGTCTGGGAATCTGACATGATTTCACATGAAAAGAACAGGACAAAAAAAATCCTGGTGATTCTAAATAAAACTGATTTGTAATGTTCAGAAGGCAATTTGAGGCACTTAAAAAAAAAAATTGCACTTTATTTTGAATTCCACCTGCTCTTGGAAGGCTCCTACATGGTGTAAATAAGGCTTTTCTCCAAATTTCTAAAAATTATTTCCATAAAAATGAAAAATAACACCTCCACCAATTTTTCAGAAATACAAGATGATCCCATAAACTGCTTAAAAAATAAATTTCAAGTTTCTATCACCTGTCCCACATGGCCATTTTTGCACTTGAAATTAGTCAATTTTAGGAATCGTCCTGAGATTTTCTTCATGTGCATAATAAATATTGGTGTTAGAAATATGAATAAATTCGTTCAATTAGCACTCGATACTGCCTCAATTCGGGCAAAGTTTCAGGTTTATTGGAAGCTTAGTTTCTGAATGAAAAAATTCCAAAAACCCACAATTTACCCAAATTTAGCAAAAATGAACCAATTTTAACAGGCTGGTGTGAACAGATGGAAAGCATCATCTACATTAAATTCAGCGTATATTATTTTCTATATCTCACCATGATATATGAGTAGTTTAGTGGCGATATCTTGAAAAATGAAGCTTCAGCAGCCTTTTTCAAATATATCAAAGGATGAAAAATCAATTTTATCGTGAAAGCCCAACATTTTCAAAATGCTGTCAAAAGCAAAATGTGTGGAATATGTCTGAAATATTTCGCATGTGCTTATTATACATACACATGTATATCAGGTTAAAATTTCATCAAAATTGGAAAACATGATGTGGGAAAATTTCTTGATTTTGGTCCATTTGGCATGGAATGGCCCTATAGCATGTGTAGGTAAGGTGGCACTGTTGTTCCACTTCCTGTTTGATCATAACAATGTCTTGTGAAAAGCACATGTTTGAAAAAAAGTGAAACTACTATGAATCTAATCGTTGTCAGCAACATAACACTATACAGAACTGTCTATGTAATCATTGTTGGTTATATCTATGCTAAAGTACACATTCAGACTTCTTTGATTCTGAATTAAATGGCTTCACAGTTGCAAGGTAAGTTGGCAAAGTTTTCTGTGTTGACATGGATTTAGGAGAATTTTGATCTCTTACCTTGCATGTTGTCGTCTACAGGGCTATACGTTTATTTTGCCCTCTCCAGGTATATCCCTTGCAATGAAGGTTTAGTAAATAAATAATTCCATGTTTATAAATCGACTTGAAAATGTCTCAATTGAGATATCTTTGGCTAAAAGTCCATGGCTCAGCTCTGATATCTTCTGCTTTGACAGTGTTCATGAGGCTCTTTCAAGAAACAGGTGACAAGATTTTAATCTTGTTGTATTGTTTTGCACTGATTGCTGGCTATAATCCCCTGTCTTGAGCCTCAGGTCAATAGACTCTGAACTTGACACCCATTTAAATGTGATTAAAACTGGATTCTCATTCAAAGGGTTGTGTGACCATGCTATAGGAAACTACCGCCCAATATCAGTACTGCCGGCTATATCGAAAGTTTTTGAAAAAGTCATGCACCTCCAACTAAATACTTACTTTGAATCTCTTAACTTAATATTTCCTAGTCAATATGGATTTAGAGAAAAGCATAATACAGAGTATGCAGTTATTGAAAATATAGATAGAGTTGTTGATGGCTTAGAAAATAAAAGAATCCCACTGAACATATTCCTGGACCTGTCAAAGGCATTTGACACCCTTGATCATTCAATTTTACTCGGCAAATTTCTCCATTATGGAATTTCAGGAAACTCATATAAACTCTGTGAATCTTACCTGACGAGTCGAAAACAGTTTGTAGAATACAATGGGTCAAAATCTGAATTATTACCTATAACTACAGGTGTGCCACAGGGATCTATTCTAGGACCCCTTTTCTTTCTCATTTATATGAATGACTTTGACAGGTCCTCGGATATGTTCAGATTTGTCATGTATGCAGATGATACAACTTTGTTAACCATGCTCTCCACAAATGATGGCGGTGCAGTTAATCAAGAAGTGGTGCTAAATGACGAATTAGAAAAAATTAATACTTGGTTGAAAGTTAATAAGTTGTCTTTAAATGTTGCCAAAACAAAATATATGATTTTTCATCCTAAAAACAAAGTTATTAGTGACATGAACTTATTCATTGATGGTGATCATTTAGAGCGGGTGAAGACGTTTGACTTTCTAGGTATAGCAGTGGATGAATGTCTGACTTGGAATGAGCATATACATAAGGTCCAAATGAAAGTTACCAAGACGTTAGGGGTAATGAACCGCATTAAACTGTATCTACCATCTGAAACTCTACTTATCATATATAATTCCCTTATTTACTCACAGCTCTTGTATGGAATTTTACTCTGGGGACCAAGACATAGCAAACTACTTAAGCTTCAGAAAAGATGTATTAGAATAATATGTAAAAGTAAGTACAATGCTCATACAAACCCCTTATTTAAAAGGATGAATGTTTTGAAACTGGAGGATATTCTTTACCTACAAGAATTGAAATTTTACCATAAACTAATAAATCGAAAAGTGCCTAAATATTTCCTACAATTGAACTTTCCAAGGCAGTCAGACATTCATCCCTACTCTACCAGAGATCGACATTCCTTTGTTACACCACAATTACGGTACCTGATCTCAGACTGTTCAATAAAAAATAGAATACCAAAAATTTTAAATGATGCACCATTGGATATTATAGAAAAGATGCACTCTCATAGTACATATGGTCTGGGTTTTTACATAAAAAGAGTGAGGGTTGGTGCCTATCCAATAAATTGCACCATCGAACACTGTTATATATGTTGCGCCAGGTAGCCCAGAAATGTTAAATGTTATCAATGTTACAAACAGCTAGAATACTTAAATGCAGCATAATCAGTGTACCCACCATGTAGTAGCCTGTCATGAAAAAGTTTGTCACGTAAAATTTGTCAAGTTATCTGACAACTAGCCTATGTAGCACTATTTATCTGTGCACACAGATTAAATTTAAGTTGAATAGTTAATAATACTTTCACACTCATATTGACAATACTTTCTTTATACAGTTATAAAGCTACGCAGCATGATTTGAAATTAAAAAATTAACGAAATTGTAAGTAGGGGGGCATGCATACCAGAGGCCAAAGCCAAAGTGTATGCCTCCCAGACCAATTATATATGTTTAAATCATATTGCTACGATGTAAAGTGTGATATATTTTTTTGGTCAAAATAAATTAATCTGTCTGTCTGTCTGTCACCCAAGATTGCATGGGCTAAAGATGCTTCCAGTGCAAGACATTTCATTGTTGGAGGCTCAGTATAGATCCCTGAAGTACACCAATTTATTGATAGAGCCCCTCATCTATTGGATTTGGTCCCTGGGGAATTTTGGCTGACACAAAGAGTATGACCGGTCTGAGGTCAAGCAATGTCTTAAACCTTCTGTGTACTTCTACTGCTTCAATTTTGTTGCATTTGAACTCATATTTTGTTTGATTTGGGAGATTTATGCTCAATAGGGGAGATTTATGCTCTTGTAACAGTTGGCCATCATATATTCAAAGGCTTACTTCAACAACACTTTAGTCTCACTCCTTGGACTGTTTGACTTGATGGAATTGTGTGCTTTATTGAAGATTTATTGTTTTGTTGGCCGCAATCCTGTTGTCACTCAGGAGAACTTCAGAATAAGTGCATCAGACAAATAATTCCAACGAAGATGTGCAATGTGGAATTGGAAATCCTGGTCAATAATTTAGTCAGGCAAATATCAGACTTCTCAATAGAGGACAGGTAAAGTCTGTTTGTAAAAGTGTTTCCTTTTTTAGATCTTAACCACATATTTATGTGAAGTGATAAAATCTCTTGGGACAAGGTGGTGATTTCTGAAGCTATTCAGCTCCTTTGTGTACGATTTTGTTGACATTTTTTAAATATCTCAGAGACTGATATTTGAGGGATGTTTCGCACCACAGTCGATAGTGCTGTGGTATTGCAATCGTTGGACCCCTGGGGACCAATGTTAAAATGCGGTTTAAATCATCCTTCAACACATCGCTGTGTCCTCCTCCTGTCCTGGTTAGTAAGTAATAAATACAGAACTTAAAGCCCAAATCATCCATCCATTCTTCATTTTTGTGTTCTGTTTCTGTCCAGCTTAGCCTACCAATTAAGTGCATAAATACAGGACATAAAGCACCAAATGTCCACCCATCGATTTGGACTAATTAAAAATGACTTACTACTTAACATGGAGTCACCCTATGTCAACAAATTTTCTTATATTTACCAGGAACTTTTATCTCAGTCACTCTCCTAGTTGGGATAGACACAAGCTTTTGCCTTCTGATTTCCTTGTGATGTCTGAGTAGTAATATAGTTGTTCAATCCTGGCTGATGGTGGCTCGCGCCTCAATTTCTTGCTGAATCTCTTATGCTTTTGACTTATGCCAGTCTCTCTAGGGGGTCCTTAATCTAGAGGTTCTCTTTTGACACAGGGTGATGCGTTGTAACCTCTGCTGTCAATTCTGAGACCTGTTGATCCTGTCTTTCCAAATTGCTCTACAATTCTCTCAACTCAAGACAGTGTAAGAAAGTGTCAAGCAGTTCATAGCCCTATTGAGAACTGTCATATACAAGAATCCTTTCTAGATATAACAATCAACTGCAAGCGAAAGAGTCAAGAATCTGAACTAATTTTTTTCTTTGGCTCACCATGTGACATTTTATACAATAATGCCAATAAGCAGAGTCGGGAATCTTGAGTCTTATTAGTCAGAATTCAAGTGATCTAAGGTGGCGTACTGTGAGTCGTGTTGAGGAGGTCAATGGAATCAGGAGTCTAAATTAGCTCAATTGATTCCTGAATCTGATCCCCTGGACTAAAACAGACAAATTATATAAATTGTTGATGTCTGAATATTTTTTTTTGGAGTGACCAAACATGCATTCCACCTTAATCACTTAATGGTACTTACATTGTGTCTCTTAATTGCTGGTGCTTATCGTATTTGTTCATCTGTCAACACCAACAAAAGCACCCTTTTAGCCCTTCTGCCGTTGACATTAAACCTGTTGTTGCCTTAATTAGTATGCTTCTTGCCCTTCCATGACATAATGGGTCCATGGAAGATTTTCATCCAGGCTAAATTCAATGACATTGAGGCTTGATTGTTCTGTGTTTGGGATCAAAGAAATATTTTATGTGAATTAGGATCAAAGGATTTGACCAGATTGGTAAATCTGGTTGGTACTCAAGCAATTATCCAAAATGTTGATGTTCATACATTATTACTGGATTTTTTTGTGATTGTTGTTTTATATCAGCCACTGACAAGCAATGCAGATGATCTGATATTGTAAAATTAGAAATTTTGAGTCAGTTTAAAAGATTGAGTGGATGGTTGCACGAATCCTTTGAGCTGACTGAGCTTGTTGTCTTAAGTTGTGATTATCTTTCCTTTGTCATGACTTAAAACAACAAGCTATCTCACTCAAACTCAAAATTCAAGTTTTATGGTGTATGTGTGACATTGCGATATATAGATGTATTATGGTATGTCTTTTCCTATTAATCGACGTCCAGCATTTTTGTTTAACATCATTCATCTAGCGCCAATAATATGTTGGTGACTTTTTTTTCAATTCTGCCTGCTTAGATATTTGGAGACATGTGTTATCATCCAATTAGAAAAATCCTTGAGTTTGTCATATGCTTAAAATATCTTTTTGCTGTAAGCAAACATCTCCATTATCACACGGACCGTCGCTCTTTCAATCACTCTATGATTTACACTCATGGCTCTGAAGCATGCACTGTAAAACCAGCTCCCATTAATTTTACAAACAACCGCTACCGGTAAAACAATGATACGGCTTTCTACCATGAAATGGCCATGTTCGTGTATATGTATTATGGTAGCTGCCATTAAAAAGACACTGCTGGTTTTACATTGCAGCTAGAATGATTATAATAGTTATACATCTATATAAGCTTTGCAATTTTCCATAAGTAATTGTAAAAATTCCTTGTATGCTTTATAATTATTTTGAACTCGCTCAATGTTCAGCTGACTGAAGATGTAATATGACTCAATAATTCTCTTTTTCGTTTCAGGTGTGTTGTTTATGTCTTAATGGAGAGGATGCACATCTCAGCTGAGTATCATAATTTTTCAAGATCATTGCTCTATTAAAATTCTACAGCCCTGTACAAATTATCACATTATACATGTGGAGGGTTGAAGTTCAGCTTGAAATATACGTCTATAGTCCACATAAAAATGAAACAATGGAACTTCACAATATATGTGTAGAGTAGGTCGTAGCATGCGGCCCCCTTAACTTCGAGGTGCGATTTGACCCACTTTTTATGGGCGATTATTATTGACTCTACTAATAACTAGTGAAGCAAATGTATACCAATTTTAATAAAGGAGTTACAGCCATTTTTGCAAAAAAATTAAAATTGCCTTCTTACCCCACCCATCGGGCAAGAAGCCCCCCTATTATAATCCTATGGACATTTTTTTTGTGAGCGCATTCAGCCTAAAAGTTATTTCTTAGGGTTCTTCTATCCTTTTTAAAGCATTCCATTCACTTTTTCTAAATTTCAGAATTTTTCTGTTCATACTTTTATTTTTTTTATTTTTTGCCCTGTTTTAGTTTTGGACCCAATTTTTTTCTATTTTAATTAGCTATTCTATCAAGTTTTAAGGTAAAGTACGCATTAATAATGGTTCCTGAAGCAGCTTCGATCCCCCAGTGAAGGGGGCCTCATGCCCCATATCATGTGGGGCCTCTCGCCCCAAACCCACATATTTTAATTTGACCTCTATATTTTGAACTAAAATGAAAAAAACATGATCCAAATCATATCGATGTAATAGTCATAAAGTGAAGCAATGCAGATATCCGTTATACTTTTAAAAATTTCCAAAGTTATTTCTGACAACACCTTTCAAATAATTAGTCAAAGCTACAAAAACCATGCACATTTTTTTCTTTCTTTAATTTCTACTATGGTTTGGTGCTGTTTGCCGTCCCCTAAAACGCCTGTAGCTTCAATCCTATCAATAAGGGAACGCACCAAAAATGTAAGTTTAGATATTAGCCTGGGGGGGCCTCTCACCTAACCTGGGCTTCTTGCCCCGACCTACTCTAGATAAACTTCACGTACAGCCAAGTGTGTAATGCTGATATTTGTTTTTTAAATAACCACTAAATTGACCTACATCACTGACCTAAGAGCAGGTTAGTTTTCTTGACCACGAAACGCCTCTTGGGACGGTGAATTGGTGTGTACCTCAGGGCTCAACCTCTAAATTTGGCCACATACCATCAGCAATTCAATTTAGACTTTTCAAGATTTACTGTTCATCCTTTTATGGAGTTACTTTGTTGCCAGTAAAGTCGCTACCAAGGTTTCATGTAACATGGAGGAAAATATCAAGGCAAATTTGGAGACTACCTCAAAGAGCACACAATTCGGTTATGAAAGGGCTAAATTATGGGCTCTGTGAAGTACATTTATTTCTGTCCAGGTACTTGAAGTTCACGTGGAGTATACTGAATTGTGCATGTGGATTAGTGTCCTACATCATGCAACTAGCGCTTAAAAACGAGAAGTCTGTGATGAATGCCAATGTCACAAAGTGCTGCAGCATGACAAATATTACTTTGACTGACTTGAAAGGATTGCCATCCAGCAGACTTGATGGTCTCTTGAGATTCCAATGCTCAAATTGTAATGATGACAATGCAAAAATAATAGCCCACACTGTAATCGAACTGTCACAGATGAGAGACGGTCTGCTTGAAAGCCAATTGACAAGGGACGAAACAGAGACACTAATTGAATTTTTAACTATAAACTAATTTTAAATTTTTAAATTTCAAATTTACCTACCATGTACTTGAATTTCTGTACGAATAAACATGATAATAATAATAAGCCCTAAACAATGACATGTTAACCATAGCAAGACATTTTGTTGGAATTTCAATTTCAGTCACTGCGAATGGCATTTATGTGATAGGAAAATGTAAAGTTGTGATCTTCTTAGATTGATGATTAGGGAACTACGTCCTGTTTTTATGCACTTTAGTTGGCTAAATTAGGAGCGGAAGTGCCAAGTCATTGTGTGAGGGAGCATGGCCTTGCAAGAAATAACTGAAACACTAGAACCGCTGTTCAACGTAATCAACTTTGCAGAATGAGTTTCATTCTGGTAGCACTCTGTTAATCATTGGTTAAAGGCTTTTAAACGATTTGTTTGCAACACTGGTGGTGTCAAAATAACTTTGTGGTCCCTTTTTTCAAACAGTCAAATGGCATCCTCAAAACCCTTTGAAGGATAACTATAAGTTGCCACTTGTTTCTACAACTGTTACAGTCTACAATGACAAAAGTTACAAAGTCACTCTGTTACGTTTTTCTTCGTGTATACCATAAACATGCAAAGTTGCTATCAGATGGCAGCTGTAAAGGGGTTTATTTCTACTTTTGTCTTGCTTCATGCTGTGATGTCTTTTTATAAAAGGAACTTGAGGACACAAGACACATATAGGAACATCAGTGTGAGGAATTTTATCAATATCCAACCCATTTACAATCATGCAATGTACTGACTGGAAGTAAGACTGAGTTGTTGTTGTTGTTGTTTTGTCTTATGTTTGTTTTTGCCTTTAGTATTCATTTTACCAAGAATGTATTATTATGCAGCACTTTTGTTATTATATTCACCTTTACCATGGGAAAAATCGACTTTCAAATTTTTTAAAAACTAAAAATCCTGTGATAAATAACACCAGTGCCTGGGTGGTAGTCATAAGTGGGCCTCATGACAGGATACACCCCCCACCCTATGGGGTAACTAGGGGGAATTGGAGGGAAAGGAGGAGGTTATGCAGGGAAAGTGGGGGCAATGGGGTGCAAGATGGGGTAAGCTGGGGTAACAGGGGGCTAGCAGGAAGCAACTTGGGGGAAGTGGGGGGGGAGTGGGGGGATGGATGGATGGATGATTGGGGCTTTACATCCTGTATTTATGCACTTGATAGGCTAATTAGGACAGGAGGAGGACACGGCAATGAGGCGAAGGATAATTGAAACAGGGGAAGCGGGGGGGGGGGAGAAGGGGCAAGTGGGGGGGAAGCGGGGGCAAGTGGGGTGTTAGTGGGGGCAAGTGGGGGAAGCGGGGGCAAGTAGGGGATAAGCGGGGCAAGTGGGGGGAAAGCGGGGGTAAAATGGGGGTAGCCGATAGTACGGGAATAACAAAAGGGAGCGGCGGGTGTATCCTGTCATGAGGCCTACAAGCAACTTTCAGACACAATGTTTACCCTGAAAAGCTCTCTGAAACAAGTCCATTGTTTAAAGCTAAAGACAAATTTAAGAAAATTATCAGCCAGTTAGTTTCCCAAGTACTATATCAAAGGTAATGGAATACCAGATGAGCTGCCAGATTGTATCACACTTTCAAGAAATATTTCATGTAAAATTGTCAGCCTTCAGAAGTGGCATAAGTTGTGAACATGTCCTTATAAATGCTATAGAAGACTGGAAACGGGCTCTTGTTGAAAACAAAGTAGTTGGAACATTATTTATGGATTTAAGCAAAGCGTTTGATTGTTTGCCACACAAACTTCTTATCTCTAAAATGTCTGCTTATGGTTTTTCTTTGGACTCGTGCTGCCTCATGGCATCTTATTTGACAGGCAGAAAAATGAGAGTTAAGCATTATGGTTTCAAGAGTGATTGGTGCTCAATTAGTAAGGGTGTGCCACAGGGCTGTGTTCTTGGGCCATTAATCTATAATATTTTTGTTAATGATCTACTTTACGATGTTGGAGACCACTTTTATAATTATGCTGAAGACAATTCAATTGCTGTTATAGGAGATCAGATCTCTTATGTGATGTCAAAGCTAAAGTCTAATGCCGAAATTTGTACAAAATGGTTCTCTCAAAACATGATGAGGGCAAATCCCGAAAAATTCCAGTTCATGGTACTTGATAAAAACCCTAGTTGAGATGAACCAAGAACAATTACGATAGATGATGTTACAATCAATGCTATCAAGGATGTAAAACTGCTAGGTGTCCACATTGATTGATGCCCAGTTCTCTTTTAAAAAACATGTAAAAAGTCTTTGTAATAAAGCCAGTCGTAATTTGAATATTATCAAAAGGATGTCAAATAGAATTTGTGGGAACACTGAGAGAACTTCTTTGTATTTGTATTTGTATACGTTATTGGTACATTATTGGTCCCCTGGTGTGTATTCTTATTCTTATTGTAGACCGAATCTCAGTCTCTTCGCTTCGTGCATTTCCGTGAAAATAAAAACTGATGAAATTTAATATGTGTCATATGGATGACATTAAAGGAAACCAAAGACGGTTCCTTGTGAAAATGAGTTCATAAAGACACTCCTTTATAAATAATATAGCCTACCAATCTTGTTCTAATCTTTTTCAATAAGATATTGAAATATGAAAATACCTCAATGTCCCTGGATGAAATTGTCGTGTGCCATTATGTCACGGAAGTGCAAGTAGGATGTGAATTATCCAAACAATTGGTTGGATGTTGTCAACCGAAGGCAAAAAGCAGTTTATGTTGATGTTGACAGATGAGCAAAAATGAAATTCTGGCACATTCAGCTGCAATTAGGAAGGCAGAAATTGTGACATGTATTGTGAATTTTTGATGGGTTGTTAATGGAAACTTGGACTTGATTACCTGTTGAATATTGTTGGTGAAATGCGATTAAAACAAAACACAGGTGGCTCCTTGATACATATTAGCGACTATATATGCCAAGTGGTCATCTTCAAAAAAGGATGAATGAATCAGAATGATAATTTCATCCTGTATTTATGCATTTCATAATGATAAAGACACAGGTGCCATGTCATTGCAGGAGGATATAGCAATGAAATGGACGACTGACTTAAACACCTTATATGATGAGTCTATTTTAGTCTGTTCATCGGTCCCTGCATCCTAAGTCTGCCCCTCCTGCGGCCATGAAGCGGTCTCTCGTGGGGTTGCGGTCTCTCGTCGGGGTGCAAACTGCGCTAAAAATAAGACTTTGTGTGGCAGGAAGGCGGTCACATAAAGCAAGTCGGTCATACAACAGGGGTCTTGAAACACAGGTACCACTGTTCTGTATTGATCATTGATTAAAAGCTACAATGACATGTTTGCTTCACCAGTGGCGTCAAAACAACTTTGTGGTCCCTTTTTTCAAACAGCCTAATGTCTCCCTCAAAAACATTTTGAAGGTTAACAGCTGGTTCCACAATGACAAAAGTTACAAAGTTACTCTCTTGCCTTTTTCCTTCATGCATACCGTAAACATGCAAAGTTGCAATGACAAAAGTTACCAAGTTACTCTGTTACGTTTTTCTTCATGTATACCATAAACATGCAAAGTTGCTATCAGATGGCAGCTGTAAAGGGGTTTATTTCTACTTTTGTCTTGCTTCATGCTGTGATGTCTTTTTGTAAAAGGAAATTGAGGATACAAGAGACATACAGGAACATCAGTGTGAGGAATTTGATCAATATCCAACCCATTGTACAATCCTGCAATGTACTGACTAGATGTAGAACTGATTTGTTGTTGTTGTTTTGTCTTATTTTTCTTTTGCCTTTATTAGTCCTGTTTCCAAGAATGCATTGTTATGAAGATGTTTTGGTATTTTATTCACCCTTAACCTTTTGAAACTTTTTTTTTTCAAATTTTTTGCAAATTGAAAATCCTTTGATAAATAAAACCGTTGCCCAGGTGGTAGTCATAAGTAGTTCATGAAGCAAGGAAAGATGATGCGCTACATACAAGTTTATCTTCAGGAGTGGAAGATCAGGAATGTGCCTCTTCCAAGACAAAAGGTAATCTATTGTACCTCATACATGTACATGGACATGACATATCTGGTGTATCATGGAATGCGTCATTAACTGCACCTTTTAAAGATATAGCATGTTGACTAGTGTTGTGCCGGTTTTGGTTCAGATCAGGTTATACCACTGCAACCCAAAAATTCAAGTTCAATCAAACAACCGATCTTTTGGTTACCTATTTTCTCTCATTTATTTAAAAAACAAGAAAACTAGTGGCAAAGTTATGACCTGTTCACTCTGCATGAATGCGACTTTTCTTAATGACAAAACATCATCTTTCGTAAAATTGCCACACCAAAAAACTCGTTGCAGACTGAGCACTGAAACGTTGGCAAAATTGTTTTGTATACATTGCAGAGGGGGAGGGTTGGTCTAGTGGTAGCGTGCTACGCTGCCAATCGCTGGATCCAGGGTTCAAATCCAGCTGTTGCCGAGTCCCCTCGGTCTATGTTGAACGGCAGTTTCAGTCATTCTTCACCTCATTGATGTATTCTCCTGTCCTAATTAGTCTACCAAATGCATGAATACAGGACGTAAAGCACCAATTATCCATCTATCCATCCATGTATACATTGCAGATAAATGGTTCTTTAACAATTCACCAAGGTTCCAAGATCCAAAACCTTAAACCGAAACCTCGATTCTGCAATCAGAAATAACCTAAAATTTAACTGAACTGAATCAAATATATCAGAACAGACCAACACTAATGTTGACGAACTTGATACTCCTTTCTATATGAATGAATATGAGAATAAAAACTAATGACATTTAATATGTGTCATATCGATTACATTACAAAGGAAACCAAAGACGGTTCCTTTCGAAAATGAGTTCATTAAACCTTTTTAAATATATATGTCCTACCAATCTTGTTCTGATCTTTTTCTAAAATCTTGATATCAAAATATGAAAATACCTCAATGTACCTGGATGAAATTGTTGAATGCCATTATAATACGGAAGTGCAAGTAGTGTGTGAATTTTCCAAACAATTGGTTGGATGTCATCAACAGAAGGCAAAAATGAGTTTATGTTGATTTTGACAGATGAGCAAAAATGAAATTCTGCTGCATTCAGCTGCAATTAAGAAGGCAGGAATTATGACATGTATTGTGAATTTGTGATGAGGTATTAATGGGAATTTTGGCTTGATTACCTTTTGAATATTATATAATGAATGTGATTAAGACAAAAACATGGCAAGTGTTCATCTTCTCAGATGGATGGATGAATTGAGAAGAGAATTATGCCCAGTATTTATACATTTCGCAATAATAAGGAAAGAGGTTCCGTGTCATTACAGTGGGATATAGCAATGAAAAGGACGATTGGAACTGCTGCCTAACTTGAACACCTTATCATGATGAGTCTCTTTTAAAAATAGTCAGTACAATGGTCCCTGCAAGACTGCCCCTTCTGCGGCCATGAAGCGGTCTCTCGTGGGGTTTCAGTCTCTCGTCGGGGTACAAACTGCGCTAAAAATAATACTTTGAGTGGGAAGAAAGCGGTCACATAAAGCAAGTCAGTCATACAATAGGGGGTCTTATAACACAGATGGGTCATTCTCAAATTTCGGGACAATTTGCGTCACTCCAGTTCCCTAACATTAATTTGAATGCAATTGATTTCTGAAGCGTCACTCCACATCTGTTATTCATATTTCTATTTAGAACCACTGCATTTGGAACAAAAAGTCATTTATTAGACCTTTTTTTGGTGCATTGTGTCCAGTAATCCGTGCCAAATCAGTGGTTTTTCTCTGTCACTGGACCTGACATGACAAAATCAAGTGTTAATTTTCCTCCTAAAGTACCATCATTTCAAAAGTTTCTATGCACGATTCATGATAATATAGACTTGAATTAAAATATACATCATATTTAACTTTTTTCTTGTTTCAATTAATTGAATTAATTGATGTGAAAGACGTGTCACTAGTTTATGTTAATTTTTTTGCTCGCTATTGTTTTTAATGAGCAATTTCCACTCAATGTCGTAAGATGCACATGCGCCAAACTACCACAGCTTTGCAAATTTTCAATAAACAGGTATTCAACAAGTTAAGGCGTAATTTTCATTGGAACATTTTTTGGTCACACTGAAATGTCCACTCTGTTACCTCCAATTCCGAGCTTACCAGTGATACCTTTTCAAAGAAATTTTATGTATATATTGCTGAGGGTGACAGGATTCAATAGAATGCAATCAAAACTTTTTATCTCCCAAATAGAATGCACTATTAAGAGAAAACCAAACCGTTCCTGTCCACTCCGTTACCATTCCTGTCCACTCCGTTACCACAAAAAATCGATATTTAATTTAAAAAACGATTGATCTCAGATGAAGTACTTCTGAAAATATGACTTACATAATTTGTTTCATTTTTTTCTATTTTTAAATTGCTCAAAATGCAGGTTTTTTGCATCAAAAGTCCCCTCCATTACCACATTTTCCAGGGCATTTTGTCCCGAAATTTGAGAATGACCCAGGTACCACTGTTCTGTATTGATCATTGATTAAAAGCAACAATGAAACGTTTGCTTCCCCAGTGGCGTCAAAACGACTTTGTGGTCCCTTTTTTCAAACAGTCAAATGTTACCCTCAAAAACCTTTTGAAGGTTAACACCTGTTTCCACAATGACAAAAGTTACAAAGTTGCTCTCTTGCCTTTTTTCTTCATGCATACCGTAAACATGCAAAGTTGCTATCAGGTGGCAACTGTAACGGGTTTATTTCTACTTTTGTCTTGCTTCGTGCAGTGATGTCTTTTTGTAAAAGTAAATTAAGGATACAAGAGACATATAGGAACGTCATGCAGTGTGAGGAATTTTATCAATAACCAACCCCATTGTACAATCATGCAATGTACTGACAAGCAGTTGAAGTGATTTTTTTGTTGATGTTTTTTACATCTGGCACATTAGTCCATACCATGTAGATTCTGTTCTAGTAAACCAGGTGTTACACTGAACGAAATGCATACAAACTTTAAATAATAATTTTCCTGTAAATTCCTGACTAGAAGAAAACTCACCCATGTACTCCCAGACATTTGTTTGAAGAAGAGCTTCATCTTGCTATATGTACCTTCACAAAAATATCATGCAAGATCTTGGTTCAGGAAACAGAAATGCAGGCAATTTGAAGTACATCAGCTAGAAATCTGAAGTGCTATGTCAATTTTTTCAATAATGTTTATCACGTCTTAATAATAGTTAGATTGTTATTTGTAACTTTTTCGTTGATTTACTATAACAAAATGTTTCACCATATGTGTCGCCACATGTACTGTTCTCTATACTGAAAATGCTGAAAGATGTGGAAGTCAAATGACATATTATGGCACTTTCACTTCTTTACCATAGAATTCCCTTCGTCAGGAACAATGTAATGTATACATACAGTATTAGTATAGATAATACATAAAAAGGTTCTATTCATGTCATAAATTAAAGCAGTAAAATGGATTACACATTTCTCTTATTAAGAGAAATGAGATTGATAAACAAGTGGTGAGGCATGTAAATATTTGAGATCAGACGTGTATGACACGTATGACTTAAAATTTAGTAAATAAGAATGTCTTTAGTTTTCTTTTAAAGAGTTCAGTAGGGGGCAATGTAGATATTTGCATATCAGGTGTGTCATTGTCTGTAGCTACGCCTCCCTTTAACTGCACCTTATATTACAACCGCATAAGGCTTCTGTATGACTGACTTGAAATGAAATTGTAATCACATTTCACCACAGATGTATCGTTCTTATGGTTTACATAACAGGTGATATCAAAGGTGGTTCATCGCACATACTCATAAAAACAACCTTTATAAAAAAAATTCCCACTCATCCTGATTATTTTCAAAATGATATCAAAGTAAAATATGAAAAAGGCATCAATGTACCTGGATGAAATTGTCTTATGACAATATAAAACGGAAGAGAAAGCAGGATGTAAATTATCCAGACAATAGGTTTAATGTCAACAACAGTTCTAAGGGCAAAAAGGAGTTTACGTTGGTGTTGACAGATTGGCAAAAATTGGAAGCTGCCGCATTCAGTCGCAATTAAGAAGGCATGCAATTTTACCAGTGGCGTATTTAAGGGGGGGGCATTGGGCCATGCCCCCCCCCCTCGGGCCAAAAATTAACAAGGAAGAGATAGGAAAAGCCGCTGAGTGCCCCGTATTCACCCCATGTAATGGCCCCTCCCTCAGGCCATTTCTAGATACGCCCCTGATTTTTACGTATTGTGAATTAGTAATGGGCTTGAGTTGCTCTTAAATATTGTTGGCGGAATATGATTGAGACAGCAAGCCAGATACCTCTTTAGCAATTGTTAGTAGGTTGGCCTTGTATATACAGGTACAAAATGACACACGGGTTCAAACCCTGCTCTACATCTATGATCGTATTTTGTTGGTAAACACTACAGGCCTGTATGAGTGTATGCCCTGTAACATGTATGATATTTATAAAGGCATTATCTACAGTTACGTTGCCCTAGTCTCAGCATAATGGCAAAATTCACCTTTAAGAGAGATGGTTGCACAATTCCTTAGAGCTACATGTATAACATAGCTTGTTGTTTTAAGTTATGAGTTATGACAATTGACAGATTGTCATAACTTAAAACAACAAGCTATACAAATACATTGAACAAGTTGGGTCATTTTCACGAAAACGCGCAGTAACGGTAAAGACATAACCAATTTTTTTATGTCAGGAAGCTGAGCCAATAATACTCAACTACTATTTTTTTCTGTTTACATAATGTAATATGTGGTACTACCACACTGCATGTAACAGGATAACTAATTTGGGTGAATATTTGACATTTTCAATTATTTGGAAAAATTGTCTTTACCGTGCACAATGAAATCAAAGCAAATTTACTCAGATGTCTTTACCGTGGCCAGCCTTGTCTTTACCGTGTCACAGCATATTTGCATTGATTTGACCACGGTAAAGACAGATTTTGGCCACGGAAAAGACATGTTATGCAGCATTTCTTCCAGAGAAAGTGGACTACATAATTCAGAGTACCACAACTACTTCTGGAACTGGCTCCTGAACCAATGATGTCATTTACATCCTCATACCTTTTGAACTCCCTCCGCTGTTGAGGATTCGGTAAAGACGAAGTTTAGTTGCGACGAAGTCAAGATAAAACCTATTTCATCGTCTGACCAACAGATGGCAGCTCTGGCTTTCCCAATTATGTGGTAAAAAAGTAGTTATGTCCTGGTTCTTTACACCCTAGTGGCATCTGGAGAATTCATGCCCTGTTAACTTACTCTGGTGGCAACTTAAACTCTTTGGTCACGGTAAAGACGGTGGTAATTTCAAAACTGGGACACGCCTTCAAAACGTCCTGAGATGTGGATAAATTAGTTATATTTCAGAAAAAAAACTTCTAAGTAGTTAATGTAACAAATATCTAGAAATACACACTTTGCATGTCACATTTTATGCAGTAATTTTCAATTTGCACATGTTTGAAATTAAGATGTTGAGTTGCGGACATGCCACGGTAAGGACATTTGGACTACTTAATGCGTGATATAGCATGTTCAGCATGGCCGCACCCACGTAAATTTTTGTTTTCTTCTAGGAAAAACATTATTCTAAATATTTGGCCAAAAATCAATTTCAGTCCTACAAAGGCAGGCACACACGAATGCAGGACATCAAATTGCGCGTTTTCGCGAAAATGACCCGATTATAGAGCGGTAAGCGAGAGCAATTTTTGTGGCCGAAGGCTTATCGCTCTCTCCTGGCATGCCAGATTACATATTATATATCAGGCAGAAAATTTATTTGAAAGAGCAAGAAAAGTGTCAATTAGGTCAAAAAAATGTCAGAAATAAGCATAACTTTTGTATGATTTTACACAATTTGTTTTTAGTAACATCTGTTTAATGAATATAAATCATTTTTTTAGAGTGTAGGCCTACTGTATTACAGGTCTGTTCCTAACAAAGGTGACACTGACCTTTGTCTTTTATTTTATGTTTTCCACAAAATCTGCTGAGAGAGCATAAGGGACAGAGACCAATAGAGGAGTGACACTATCAATGAATTGGTGTACCCAGGGGATCTCCTGTAAGCTCCCAACAATGAACTGCATTGCATTGCAGACCTTTTATCGAGTGCAATCTTTTGTAGTTGTAGAAGCCCTGCCTTGAAATGAAAATCTCAAAGAGAAATTGGCATATCATTGGC
Organism: Platynereis dumerilii; assembly: GCA_026936325.1. Classification (NCBI taxonomy): domain Eukaryota; kingdom Metazoa; phylum Annelida; class Polychaeta; order Phyllodocida; family Nereididae; genus Platynereis; species Platynereis dumerilii. The sequence continues at coordinate 696,011 of JAPTHN010000106.1, read as the reverse complement.
CAAGCAGTTGCACGCAATCTGTTCAAAAGATGACTTGAGTCACAGTGCATCTGACTTTGACATCACTGTGATGTCACATAGTGTGCACTGAATGTGTTCAGCAACTTCAAATTATATTTATTTAAAAAAAAAAGTATAATGTAATAGAGTGATCAGTACAGTGGCATATTAGAGGGGGGGGGCGGCCTTGGGTCATGCCCCCCAGGCCCAAAATTAACATGGAAGAGATAAGGAAAGCAGCGGAGCGCCCCGTATTCACCGTATTCACCCCATGTACTGCCCCCCCCCTAGACTATTTCTAGATACGCCCCTGGAGGTGATAGTCAGTATATATATATTTTTCTAGGGTATCTTCTGCACAATCCGAAAGTCCCGGGGGGGGGGGGGTTCAGCTCAGTTGGTAGGCTGGGGCACTGGACTGTGAATTGCGAGGTCTTGGGTATTAGCCTACCAAGTGCATGAATACAGGATGTAAAGGTCCGATAATAAATCCAACCTCAAAAGTCTGTCCATACTTATCTGTAACAATCAGATATAGTAGTTGGTATAATTTGTTTTTGTATTAGGCCTACAAAAACCTATTTTTTTCTCTTCAGCTGTATAAATAGCCAGCTAGCTTGCAGTTTAAATTATTTTGCATTTAATATATATCTTCTCTTGCCCATGAAACCGAGCAATCTATATTATTTCTGTCATTATAATAACGGAATAAATTGTGATAAGCTGAATAAATTGGGTCCTGGGAAATCAGTATTTAAAATTTTGCAAATATTTTCAGTTGAACTGACCTTAAACAAAAAATTGCCTCATATCATAATTATTCTATTATTTTACTCTTTGAAATGAGTATTATTGCAGAGTTGTTTTTATTTTATTTTAGCAATTTTCTCCCAATCATTTAAAGTAGCTTAACTTTCGATGAAAATGTCGTGGGAAAAACATACGATACAGCTTTTTTTTAGGATAATCTGATTTAGATAATAATTATGAAAACATGAAACCCAAATGTTTTTTTTTTCTGCAAACCTACTATTTATATTTGAATTAGCATTCTCACTGAAATTGAATTTCAACAGATTATTGTTTCTGTTCACTTGTACGGCCGCGCATGAAGCACAGTGTACTAGTAAATACAAAATGTATAATTATTCAAAATTAACTAATTTTGATAAAGACATGGGCGGATCCAAAAAATGTCGCACGGGGGGGGGGTTACGAATGGAAAGGTACTCACAATATTGATGTCTCACCTTTTTTTTGTACAAAATCTACAGGCCCAAGTAAAGGACATTGAACCTCTGCCCCGGATCGGCTACGGATGACGGAACAACTAAACCCCAAGGTCTGCTCCAACACAAACAGCTGTAATTTTAACAAGAATCCGGGGATTCAAAGCCTGGTCGAAGGATATTGTAATATAAAACGCAGAGAGTATGAAGCAGATGGGCATTTGTTTGTGATGATATCTGCTTACTTTGCCCTTACCAATAAACAACTGAAGCATTTGTGTGAGGATGGAAGAAGAGTGCACTTAACCTTTAGCGCAAGACCAGAAAGTTGACAGCAGTGAATGCACTTTTATGAAATTTGAATGCTCCATGAATGAGCAATTTCAGAACGATAGAGGAAAAAAGAAGGCATCATATATTCTTTTTAAAAATTTATTTATATGTCTGAATATGCAATAGGCAATTGGTATGCACGAAAAAGCATTGAATGACCAATTGGTCAATGATATCTTCCAGGCACCAACAGCATGTGAATGTCACTGAGTGTTTATGAAAGGTAATTTTGCACAAGAATGCATATTGCCTCTTCTGTAAATATTATGGTCATTGATAGCCAATTCAAGTTTCCATAGTTATGAGGATAGAAACTCCATTGTCTGCGTGTGTCAACTTGCTTGTCAGGTTGATCCAATTTCGGGTACATCTGGTCGTTGAGAATTGCGGATGTCCAGAGAGTATTCAAAATAGTTATGGAATAATATGCAGAAGACGTTATCTTCTTGCAAGGTTCTGTTGATATGCTGTAATGCTTGTGGCAATGGCGGGCAGTCTGCACAGCTGAAATGAGAGAGGATTTGAAGGATGACATGAAGGTTGGGTCCAATTGAAAAAGTCATGGCTTAGATAAGATTACTAAAACATGTAATGCATAGGCATTTAAAATGATCTTTACGAGTTGAGATTTTCAGAATTAAAGCATTATTTGTTTTATCTGTAATAATTATGCTCTCTCCTTGACGGCCGAGATGCAAATTTATATAAATTTTTGACAATATTCATGCAAGAATTTGTTTGGTAGCCTATCTGTGTCTGTTAGGTCTTGCATGACAAACTTGCACAAGTACTGCAACATTTTGGATTAGAGTGGGGAGAGGTATTTATGGACTAAGCGATCATAATTTTTTTTTGTAGGTTGTGAGAAACATTGAAATAAGGAGATACGTTGGGTTATATTTCTACTCATAAATGTCATGTGGCCAGTAATGTGATGTGGCCAGTGGTGTACTTACAGCAAGTTAGTGAGTTGAAGTACCTGCGCTATTGCTGGAGATTATTGGGTGTACTTGTAAAAGTTGTAACTTGTAATGCTTTAATTGAGACGGCTCCTTGATCCTTGTTGATAATTACTGTGTTGTGGCCTGCAACAGTAAAGAAGAAATATATATACAGAATTGGCATTTGTAAACATATTTAAGTTGAAAGAAATGGTGGATGTAACATGTAAGAAGTATGAGGCATGGTTTAGGATAACGTAGCAATGGGAGTCACAGTAAAATAGTAGGTATTCAAAGAGAATCATAAGTTGTGGCCATGATACTTACAGTGAACATTGACACTGCTTTCGGTGAGAAGTCTTGAAGCTGTACTGAAAAGGGTTGACGGGCTGGCTGGTCAGGAAGGTTTGCGGAGACTCACATGTGATGTGCATGGAGGATGTTCAAAGCATTTCTTTGCAGTGGATTCAGGAACTGAAGTGCATGGATATATCTGAAAGTTGAAATGGGCACATTTTGACTATAGTATTGGTTGAGAGGTATAATGAATGTTTGACAAGTGAGGCAAAATGGGTGAAATCAATGCATTCTTCTATGCAGTCTAACAATAAATCTTTGGTGGGGGTATTTCTTGACAGGCTGTTGTTTGATTTATAAACGTATAATTTAGCGCATAAAGCAACTAATTTTTGGTCAAGGAAATAGCTTAACTCTCTCCTAAGAACATCAAATTATTTGATTGATTTTTAATTTTTTCCTTTTTAGAAAAACTCTTATTTTAAAAAGTAATTGACATTCTATTAAAACACTCGCTGGCCACTGACAATTAGTAAAATGTTGTTTTAAAACTTAGGTCAATGAAACTGTCACTCAATGTCTGACTTGTAGTTCTGTCACTTCATCAGGTCACAATCAAGTGACATGTAAATTGAACCAATGAAGCTTAATTACAGGTTAATCACAGGTTGACATCAAATATAATATATAGGGCTATATAGACCACAGGGCAGATTTCACGAAAAGTGCTCTTAAAAGGTACCTTAAACTTTCCAACCCTTTTGTTATCTCTCTGTTGCTTCCTGAAGCAAGTAAACCTATTACTAAGTATATCGGTGAGTTAATGAATAAATATCAATAAAGTATTCCTCAAATATGTAGCTTTTTCCTCTTAAAAAGATATTTTTTTATGACTCATGAGGACAATTTTGGACGACCAAACTTACTGGTGATCAGACATGCTTACTTTGGCACTCTGTGGAATCTGCTAAAACCAATTTCAGGAAAATGTAATGGTATGTGATTGATAAAAAACATCTTGAAAATTATTTTGGAACCATTTTTAATTGTCTTGGTCATTATTAAACTTGAAAAAAATGAAAAATAAAAAAAGACTGCTAATGTAACTCGATTCCGTCTCAGGACACTGAGGTTACATTAGCAACTTTTACATGGAAATTTTTCTGTGTTCTCGCTACTTATGCCAATTTCAAACATGAAATTATAATATTTTATTGAAAAACGTGTCTTATTTGCCTATTTACATCACCAAAAACATAAACGACTGGGTTTGGTACCTGTTTCTTTATTGCTAATGTAACTGCAATTTTGCATCCGTCCATTTCACAGTGTTACATTAGCAAAATGTGTACATAAAAATTACGTTAAAAAACACATGATTAGATCTCAAATTTTTTCTGAACTGAAAGCCAGGTCTCCCAAGAGCAGGCCAGGGGTGGTACCCTGCTGGTGACTTCATTTATATTGCAGTAGGATCAGCATAAAAAATTCCGTCCTACATCATTCATCATTGTTACATTAGCACAAGGCCATAATTTTAGCTACTCTGACCTACCAATCCAACAGAAAAGATTGTTTACCCATGATTTTATTTAATGGATTGACACAATATAAGATTTAGATTTCAGCTTTTTTTTGTCCTGCCAGCTATCCTCAGAAGAAGCACCCTTAGAAAATCTGAGAATCTACGAATCGACTATGTCTGGCCTTATTAGTATTGTGCTAATGTAACTTGTGGACAAGTTGTGGTAAGAGATTTTGCAGCTTTTTCGTGAAATCTGCCACAGTGCAAATGTTGACAGTACCATGCATCATGACTGGTGGGACAGTAGACATATTTGTTGCATCTCAACAGCTCAAGCAGCCTATTTTTAGCACACAAATTCCAAGTATTGAAGTATTTTAATAAAACCTAGCACCTGAATCATTTTGTCAGTTGTGGACTTCTGGGAAAGGCAGAAATGTGCTGCAATTCCAGTGCTAAGTTTTGAAAACACAAACGTTTACAGTCAGTGAGGCAGGATCATTATAGCCTATTATTTATAGGACTAAAAGCACTAAATAGCTCAAAAAGTATCTCACTATCTGTGGACTAAATCAAACACACTATCATGATTGTACTGGTGTCTATCAATTAGATTATATAAAATGTTAACTCACCTTTGACAGTAAATATCCAGTAATTGACAGATGTAATATATTCATGACATGCCCATGTTGAGCAAGGAATGCAGCAGTGACCTGGGATCATCTGGAGCTATCTGGGCATTCCTGGCACAAAACACTGCCCAAAACTGAATAAACTTCAGTTTAACTTCCTAAGGAAATCTTCCTTCAATTGATAAATACAGTCTGAGGTAATCCAGTGGCTTGTGCACAGCTGAAATAGTTCAATTTCCACAAAAAAACACAGCCACAAGTGCTCCCAGCAGGCATCCAGACACCACTGAAAATGTAGGTCAGCAGAGATCATATGACTACTAACTGACCCAGATCTTGTGGGACCACAGAGCCAGGCAGGTACAAATTAAATGTATGGCCGGATAACTGATATTTTGACACATACCTGGCATGGCAGAGCATTTACTTTATAGAAAGTTAAAGAGGAAGACAACAGCAGGTTGCTCTCAAACGAATATACACAAATTAGGCCTCAAATATGCTGTTTAGAGGCTTTTTTCCAGAGGCTGCAGGCTATTTTTAGATCTGGAGACCCATTTTACTGTAGCCCCCTAATGGCCTTGTCGGCGTAACCGACCAGGCCAAAAATGGTAGATAGGCTAAGACAGGATATTATGTTTGATTCTTAAGTTGTCAATTTCTCTGATTGAGGGATAGGCCTATCAAGATAAATTTCTTGTCCAAATTTCTGTCATGGTTACCTCACAAAAAAAGACCATTAGGTAGGGCCTATACAGTACAACCATCATAAAGTGGCTTGTCAGTTTGGATCGACACTTATCTATCGATCTATAGCGATCCATGGTGATCTTGGTTGATATGGAGTGATCGATCTGGAGTGATCTGTTGTGATCTGTATCTATTAATTAAAATTAATATTGATAAATTCACTTTTCCATACTAAATAACTTCTGGATCTGTTTCTGTAATCAATATATTCAATTCTCAGATGGATTTTATCTGTTCTTTGACTTATAATCCTTCATAATAGACTTTTTTAATTTTCACTAAAAGTGGATTAGTAGATCACTACAGATAGATTTATATCATCTCAGATCACTACAGATCACTCTTTATCCGGACCACTCTGGATCACTACAGATCACTATGTTGAGCCACTTTAAGATGGTTGTACTGTATATATCCAAGTTGATAAAATTTCACCTTTTCAAGACGTGTCAGGGGAATTTGCCAAGTTTGATATTAAATTTACATGATACATCAATCGTTGTCAAGCCAATGCATTGCAAAAAAGCAAGAAAGCTATGACATTTGACAGTTGGTTCATAAGCATCAAAGGAATCTAAGCAGGAAAAGAAAAGGGTATTTTGGCAAATGGCTGATACATTCACCTGAATTGACTGAATTCTTTGATCTGTGTTTTTTATCAGTGCATATTTGCCAAAAAAGTTGAAAAACCAAAGAATCACTCATTGCTGTTATTTCAGCCGAAACAAGAAGTTAATCTACCAAAAATGACTTTAAAAATAGGAAGTAACATTATATATATCAATTGTGTAACATGAGCACTTACTGACAACTTGGCAATGCTTGGGATGTTGCATTGCAGACGAGAGGTTTAGGAATGATGGATTTCACACCAGGGGTCGCTTTGGTTTGCTACTGAAGCCAGGGCGACACCTAGTGTTAGAATATGCTGTGTATGCTCATCCTTGCTTGGAGGAGCCTGAGCGTTGCTTGTATTGCATTGAGGATGGTAGGCCAATTGCCTTTAGGGTGGTACTGCTGACTTAATAGTCTGTTGGGCTCTGGGACCCAGATTCGATTCTCAGTCTAAACAGGCCATGATTAGGCTATATATATGTAGGTGTGTCCATTTTGAAATTTACTTAATTCTACAAGCCAAAAGTGACATATTGTATCACCCATCTCATTCCAATCAAACTAGAGCTCCAACTTTTCTAGATATAACAGAATGGATGAAATTAGTCCACAATTATGATCTGCCTTTTTTTAAATGGCTCGTTAAAGTAAAAATAGCAGGACTCAACTATTGTACCTGACCCACTCAACTATTTTACCTGACCAATTCACTTCTTATCAGATTAATGGCTTTCTAAAATAACAAACGTTCAAGCAGAATTCAGGTAACTTTTTACCCCGACGTGTAGTTCGAAAGGTTATGTTATCGTTGAAATCTCATGGAATGGACGAAATAAGTTTGAACAGTACTTCTGTTGCTGTACTATACTTTATAAGTATAATCTACAAAGCATATAATTATATGTGTTCAGTTGGATAATGATGTTATGATCCTGTCATGTTCTTTGTTGTAGGGGACTCTAATTGCTCATATGGTGTCATTATTTGTGGTATAATGTGGTGTAGGATGTTTCGGCTCAAGAATAGCTATCGGATACAAAGGAGCTCCTTGCATTACACCTTTTTGTGTGTCGATAATAGGAAGTGGCTCCGGATAGGCTGGAGTCATGCGGTATTGTGCTGTATTGTGATATCTACACACTAAAGAAAAGAAGCAGGCAACAGGAGAAGAAGCCTATATACAACTTGATACAAGAGCCATAAAGAAGAAAGATGCAAGAAAGGCGACCAGAAAGACTTTGGTGTCACCGCTTTGTCGCCAGTTGTCAAAAGAGTGTCACTCTGCCATTTCCATTAATACGCCCAGGAAAAACACCATGATCCCATGATATAACCCATTCTGGACCATTCAAGGAGGCATTGTTGTGGCACACAATGGGCAATGGGTACCACACCCTGGCACGGCTTGCATTGGAGTCACACTGTTTCTCTAAACTGGTAAAAGGCTCCAGATGACTTTGCGGTGACTTGGAGACTTTGAGGAACCACTGCTGAACAGTTGTGTCACCATGGTGTGTGTGGCATGATCAGGCAATGTGCTGCAGATTATACAGTATGTGTCAATCTTAATACTATGATGGCTCCAGCCATCTACAGCACCTCTTCTGAAACTAATACCCTTGCACAACTTGTGTTGAAGTTGAAGTGACTGCTTCTAAAAGGCTCCAGATGACTTTGCGTTGAGTCAGTGAATTGGAGAAATCACTCCAGAATAACACTCTAAACACAGGGTAGTCACCATGACAACTCTAGAGTGGTAATACCCTGGTGCCTAAACCGACAACTCCTTGAGTCAGAATTACAAAAGGGTAGTCAATTTGACATTACTTTGGGTAAGTAGGATGTACAACTTAGTAGTCAAGGCTATGAGCTGGTGATCAAATTTACTACCTTACAGGCACATGCAAGGTCTGTATTAGGGTGATGCAAAAAAGTGAAGTTTTGAAATGTTAATGGGGCACCCCCTGAAGTTGTTCCAATATATGAAAAAAAAATTCAGTAAAAATTTGAGCTCAATCGGACAAAAATTAGAGGGTGCTACCGCATCATCAAAATTAACATTAGTATTCAATACAAAAATATCCAATTATTTGGCATGTAGCGAGTTCAACTATACCCGGTGCACCAAACCAATGCAGCATGGTCATAATTTTTGGGTCTGGTTGTCAGAACAGCAGATCAATGCAAATTTGGATTATTTTTGACTTCTCCATGCTGCTACCACCAGACTAACGAAGATAAAATAGTCAAAATATACCGAATTCGCGGTATTCAATAACATTACGAGTTTCAATCTCACAGAAATGAAAGTTACTTCATTAGATGGAGCATGAAAAGAGCTTTAATTTGAATACCAACACTGCTATATTCTGACCATCTGACCCCGTTGAATTAGCTTATTTGTCATTAACAATTATTTGCGAAAATTCCCAATATTCAAAGCACTGTCGTAATACTGTAGAATATAGCAACATAGTAATGTTGGTATTCAAATGAAAGCTCTTTTCCTGCTTAATAAGATGGTGTAACTTATATTTGTGTACCTTAATAGCTGGTTATGTTCTTCAATACCGCGTCTAACCTTAATGCTGTAAAAATCGGGCAAAATTTGTTGCTTTAGGAGTGCCCTGTAGCCTGAAATGACCGGATATTAGCAAAATATGAATGGATTTGTGATGAGAATAGTGGAAAGCTTAAATAGGAAAAAAATTTCCATCGCTCTAATGGTTATACAACTTCCTTCACCCAGCACCCGTAAAACTGGGATTTCGCCCATTGCAATACAATGTTATATTTCAAATTGCGGTAGCACCCTCTAAAATTTGTCCGATTTGGCTAAAATTTTTACTGAATTTTTTTTTCATATATTGAAACATATTTGGGGGGTGCCCCATTGAAAATTCAAAAGTTTATTTTTTTGTGTGCAATCTGCATCACCCTAGTCTGTATAGTTGTCATTGTTACTAGGTATAATTGGTCATAATCACTACCTTATTGATAAAATTTACCTTCACATAGTCATGCCTGACTACTTTTTGAGTCAATCTGACAACACTGTAGTCAGTGTGCGAAATAGTGGACGTCCGATCGTCCTGACTACCTTTAAAAAGCTTTGGACTAGTGAAATTTTACTGAAAAATGAATAATCACCATGTTAATTTGTGTGCCTTCCAAGTTCGGACTAGGGCTTTCTGAAAGCCATTTCTCACACTGACTGTAGTCATATCACCTGCTAAATTCATCAAGGAACTGACTAAAGGATAGTGATTTTTATTACACTTGATAGTTAGCTTGACTACTTTCTTAGTAAGCATGATGCATGAATTAGTAATCCTGACCTGGCAACTGGTCTTCAGGACCACACAGGCTAGTAATTCTAACCGGGTAGCTGGTCTTTAGGACAACACAGGCTAGTAATTTTGACCAGGTAAACTAGTCTTTAGGACAATGTAGCCAGATAATTTTGACCAAGTAATTTGTCTTCAGGACAACACAGACTAGTAATTCTGACCAGGTAACTGGTCTTTAGGACAACATAGGCTAGTTATTTTGACCAGGTATCTGGTATTTTGGACCACGCAGGCGGGTCAATGTATTGCTTTATATAAAGTTGCCACTGCCCTGCCCTACCCCACCCTTCAGAACCTCAGAACTTTGTATTTCACCAAAGAAAATGTTGCCCACTCTAAAAAAAAGACAGCCTTGAAACAGAAGTATGCAAAACAAAATTAATAGAAACAGTTTTATTTCATCATGAATTCAAAACTATTTAATGACATGAAAGTAAATTGTAGCTATATTACAGGTCCCATTTTTTCAATCATACAATCATAATTTGTTAATAAATACCATATAAACTTATTATCAAGCAATTACATATTGTGTATGTCATCTTTCATTTAAAGATGCACTGTAAATTTTGAATTTTGAGTTAGCTAAAATTGATTGAGTGAGATGGTTGCACAATTCCTTTGAGCCAAGAATGCTTGTTGTTTGCAAGTTATAACAACATGAAGGTTATCATAACTCAAAACATCAGGCTATCATGGCTCAAACAAATAGTGCAACTGTCTCACTCAATCATTTGAGCTAACTCAGAATTTCAGAATTTACAGTGTGTCAATCATCATAAATACAGAGAACATCAACATAATATAGCAATAAAATACACTAAACTCTGAAATTTTGAACACAACAGAAGACGTGAGGCTTCTTTAAAATACCTCATTTCACTTGTATGAAATTACTGTTAAGTTGTGTCATAACTGCGAAAACATATAAAAATCTACTAAATTTCATAAAGCTAGTTCTAAGATAATTTTGTTGAAACAACTTTTCATAGAACACCATAATTAAAGCTAAGTAAGCAATGAATAAAAAGGAAGTATTTTTTAAAGAACCTCACTTTCTCTATTTATGCTGTATAAAAACTTTAGGAGGGTAGCATATCCAAACAATCAAATGGCAACCAGTGAACAGTTGATATTATGTAAACATAGTTTGCATAAAAGATATCAAACACACAATCAAGTGGAAAATACTTGCCAATTAAAAACATCAACAAAAATCGAAGGGAAGGCCATGGAAAAGAATTGCTCCCCACCTTTTACTATCATCCAAGCTGAGGTGAGACACAAAAACTTCAACACTTTTGATGAACATTATATTGCTGCCTTCAGTTCCTCATTAAAGTCATTTTCTTAATGGTCGTTGATACTTTATAAATGTTTTCATCATGCTGGGTTAATTTTTAAAGATAGAGGAGACGCCACAGCCATTTAGAATCCAGAAAATCCTGATAATACTGCATGGCCACTGGCCATTTAGTCAGTTTGACTGGTATTCCCTTGAATAAAGCTGACATACTCTTATACATGGGAGTATACTGAGGATTCAATCAGGGATCTGCAATACAACAAGAAGTGACACTGTGATAAAATCATGAAAAAATGGAAATTAATAAACAAAAATGACATTTTTAAGAATTGGATCAAGATACAGGATAAAATAAACCATTGATGTCATTAGCTATTTTCACAAAGGCAATTATCAAATCAATCAAAACACCAAAAATAATTTATATTTCTTTTACCTCTTTATGTTGTAATGAAGCTGGCATTCAGTGGCGGATCAAGGCAGGGTTGTGCAGGGGGGTCGGGCATCGTTTTGGCATTCCTTGGGCCTGAGTGAGCGTCGTATCTGCATTTGCGGGCTGGATCCACGTTACGCCCTTCTTTCCTCAAGACGTTATTTCCATCTCAGTGGTCGGGGGGGGGGCCCCTGGATCCACCACTGGTGTTGGTCATACTTCATACGACATATATCCGGCATCTAGTATGCTGGTAATCTGAACGAGAAAGACAAATTTATGTTGAATGATTGACTCATTAAGTTAATTACTCCCAAACTAAACTTGTAAAAATTGGGGTGAAATAAAAAACAACAACATACAAGTCATGTATTATAGAATAGAATAGAATATACTTTTATTTGTCCATTCATTATGACATAAACAGAAGCTTTACACCATATGTGGGATCTTTTACTTGTTGGCAGACAGTGTCACCTGATGCCTTATACACAGGACAAAGCTGATAGACAGATATTTAATCAGTCATTCAGATTAATTGAGGCATAGCCATTTGAAAACAAAAATACTTTACTTAGCCCAATTATACTTTGGTAATTGATACTCAATGAGATGACAGACCACCTTCGTGTTCATATGAAAGTAATTGAATAATCATACTTACTAACTGGTATGTAATTCTGTGTTTAAAATGGTAAGTCCTGTTCAATTGCAGAGCAGCAAATGACCACTTCAACAGAAAAGTTCAATGATCTTGGCCAACTAAAGGAGATTAAGCATTAGTTTTGTTTGTTGTTTAATGCGACAACAACAAACGCTTTTCATTTCCACCAGCCTGCAATTACTATGGAGTAGTAATACAATGACCAAGGGAATAGTCATTTCTACTAGCTTGTAATACATTCTACAACTTTAGACTAGTAATTACGTTTCTGACTACTTTTAGTACAGTTTCCCCAGCTAATGTATGAACTACATAGTCATTTTGACTATGCCTGGATAGTCAGGCATGGTCAAAATGACTTACCAGGTAGTCCGCAACAAATTTTGAACCCATTACTACCCTAAAGTAGTCATGAACTAGTCACTGTGACAACCCAATGTTTAGAGTGAATGTGGGCATTGTGTGAGTTTGACATGATTAGGCAGTGTGCTCCAGACTTGTGTGTGTCAATCTTAATATTATGATGGCTCCAGCAATTTACAGCACCTCTTCTGAAAAAACAAACCACACCCTTGACTTGTGTTCCAGTGACTGTTTCTCTAAAAGGCTCAAGATGACTTTGCAATGAGCCAGTGACTTGGAGAAATGCCTGTAGAATAAATGTGTGAGCCTTTTGTGTGTGGCATGATCAGGCAGTGTGGTCCAGACTTATATGTGTCAATCTTAATACTATTATGGCTCCGGCAATTTACAGTACCTCTTTTGAAAAATACCAGACTCTAGCATGGCTTGCTTTGGAGTGACTGTTTCTCGCAAAGGCTCGGAATGATTTTGCAGTGACTTGGTTACTTCAAGGAACGGCTGCCGAATACTTGTGTGAGCATCATATGCTTGGCATGATCAGACAGTGTGCTCCAGATTTGCATGTGTCAATCTTAATACTTGCATGGCTTGTGTTGAAGTGACTGTTTCTTAAAGGCTCAATATGACTTTGCGGCGAGTCAGTGACTTGGAGAAAGGCCTGTAAAGTAGTTGGTTGTACCTTTTGTGTGTGAGCATGAACAGGCAGTGTGCTTCAGACTTGTATGTGTCAATCTTGATACCATGATGGCTCCAGCCATTTACAGTATGTCATCTGAAAAATACCATACCCTTGTAAGGCTTGCTTTGGAGTGACCATTTCTCGAAAAGGCTCAGAATGAATGCGAAAAGTTGGAGGAACCATCGCCGAAAAGTTGTGTAAGCATCGTGTGTGCGACATGATTGGGCCACTGTTCTTCATTTGTCATTATTCATATCATAATTGCTCCAGCCATTTACAGACCTCTTCTGAATAGCCATATCCTTTTCGTGCCTTACATAATTTCATTTTCATCATCTCTATGTATATTGCTAACTTTTAAAATTGCGAAGACTACCTTCCTGAAATATTTCTTTTGGGAAAAATAATATTATTATACTCCTCAGACAGACATTATTGCGACAAAAACCATTTTATGAAGACAGAATGTCAGCTGGCATCATGGAAAATGCATGCTCCTGTAGTTTAGTTGGCAGCTCAAATCAAAGATGGCTTCATCTTCTAAAGTGTCAGCAATGTAATATGCTCCTTTTTTTTGTCTGTATTAGCAAAACCAGTGTCTTTTATGATCAGTGGACATTGTTGACTTGATGGTCTCTTCCTCCGTCAATAAGACCATCCTCCGTCAATACACCATCAGTAGAACACATTGGCACACAATAGGGCTATGTTTTGGGTGAATGTCATCTGGGGCCTGGGATTTGTGTGCTCCAAGTTCAGACATTGAAAAAACTGTATCGGTTGTACAATAGCCTGCACGGGTCTGGAAGTCCAATGTGTGCCTTTCTGTCAACGCCATCAGTGAAATACTGTACACAGCGAGGCTACATTGTGGTGTGATTGTCATCCGATATCGTGGCAAATATCAAAATTTCCAAGTTTTAAGTAAAGCATCAGACATTGGAAAAACTGTATCGGTCGTACTGTAGCCAACACACTGTGCACAGGTCCGGAGGTCCAATGTGTGCCTTTCTGTTGACGCCATCAGTGGAACACACTGGCGCACAGCAGGGTTACACTTTGGTGGCACATAATGGTGCGAATGTCGTCTGGCGTCGTGGGAAATACGCGCTCCTAGTTCCGCCGTGGTTGGTGGCGCGAGATCAAAGATGGCTTCGTCGTCTCTGGGCGGCCAACAAACACATTGTGCAAGAAAGGAGGAAAGATTACAGAAGGCGGTAGTGAATAAAGGCTCTTGAAAAGAACGGGGAGCTTTCATCATCTCCTTCCATAATGCAAGATTGGCAGACTTTGTGCAAGATTACCCGGCCGGCTTTTTCCTCCCCATTTTCTGATGTTATATTTACCGCACTGACCCTGCTGTGTGTCTACAGCTATTGCCTTTATTGAAGCCGCGATCGTATCTGTTACATACACATACCGGGCTGCACCGCCTTATTGGCAGATGACCAGCCTTATCGCTTCATATCCCTTGGTGCGACGTCCCGCTTTCACTTATTTCTGCTTTCGTCCGAGCTTTTTATTATGCTTCCGCTTGGCGCTTCTGCCTTATGATATATTTCATTTTGCTGTAGAGTCAGCTACAACTCATAAACAGTGTGGATCACAGACAACGTCTTTTGTATGATATACTATTGATGTTTTTACCTGAAGTCTCGTGGAGCCTACTGAAGGATAAGTAACAAAACACAATAAACAAGTCAACCGTTCTTGAAATAATATATTTTCCTTTTATTCATTCATGACAATATTAAAAACAGAACTTACTGTTAAGCCAGACACATGCCTGTTTGCAGGGAATCATTTTCAAGAGGAGAACATCAAACAATTTGAATTCAAATTACAGCATGTATATTCTGTAAGAGCAACTAAAGTATTTAGTTTAAGTTATTCATATTCATTTTAAAACTTTGAATTCTTTACCTCTCACATAATGCTTTTACTCGAGTGAACTGTTTTACTGGCATTCTTTTGGGGAGGGTTGGTCACGTGGTAGCATGCTAGGCTGCCAATCGCTAGGTCCAGGGTTCGAATCCAGCTCATGCAGGGTCACCTGGGCCTATGTTGGATGGCTGTTTCAATCATACTTATCCTCATTGCCGTGTCGTCCTCCTGTCCCAATTAGTCTACACTGCATAAATACAGGACGTAAAGCCCCAATCATCCATGCATCTGCAGTGTAACCATTGGAGATCTCTTGCTTTCATGTATTGCTTTCAGTTATTCCTCTTAGTCACAGCTTTCACAGGCTACTTTGGGTGACCTTTCAGGTTATTTCTCTGGAGGGACTAGTGCCACTGTTCGTGTTATTCCAGCTAAGACTGCTTTGTTGACATTTAGCCGAGCCACACAGTGCCGCAATGTAAAAGCGACGTTTCCAATGGCCCGCGGTAGTTGCATACTGTCGATCAATTAATTTCCCATCATCACATGGTCTGAACATGGTTTCGTATGCTTAATATTGTGTTGGTAGTTACAAATTAGACTGACAGACAGACAGTGGACACCTAGATACAAAGTAGATATATGGATGGATAATATATAGATAATATAATGGATAGATACAGCTTAAAATTTGAACTTAGAGCCAGCTGATTGAGTGAGATGGTTGCACAATTTCTTTGAGTTGACATGGCCTGTTGTTTTAAGTTTTGAGAACAGACGGATTGTCATAACATAAAACAACAGGCTGTGTCAGCTCAAAGTTAGTGAGGTCATATCCTATACTTTCAATGTTGTCAGGACAAGTCACTCAATGAGTCACACCACACATCACCGACTGATGAGTACAAACAGCTTAATGTGATTATAATACTCACAATTGTTCGACTGTAATTGATGAGATGAGGGAGTGAGGGATACATCACGTAACTTTCCATTTTTGCTTCGGCTCCTCCTTTTTACTATAATTGAACCTTTTGGGGAATATGTGACCAGAATAGTTTCATGTCAAAGCAGTTAAAACTTGCTGTGTGATAGACTCACTGCCTCAAATGAGTCTAATCTCGTGGGAGGTCTTGGCTAAACAATGATTCTAGATTGCGATAAACTTTCCACCTCACAAAGTCAGACGAAAACCTACCAACGGGGCTTACTTTAGTAGCGTAAACTAAATCTTTCGACTCTGTAAACTTCTTACCACTAGTTCCAGTCTTTATAACACTGTTTTAGATCTCTACGCAGCCTTTATAATCCCTGTCTTTGATGCACATACTTCTTTCAGCGACCAAGGAAAGCAGTATTTCTTCAGATAACATCTCTTTCAATTATGCCGGCCGTGAAAATGCCACCTTAAATCTAAACCGCTCAGCCGCTGTCTAGATTATGTGTGACATTTTGTGGTTTCCGCGACGTGCCATGTCTAGCCTAAAAACTGTGCGATTATACAGCAATATAAGTCTGTGTGATATATAAGTCTGTGTGATATATTGGGTTTACAAAAAGAGTGAAAATGTCTTTGACCGCTGGAAGTAGTCATGCGATTTAATACATGTTGATGGTAAGATAGAGAGGTTCTTGTTGCTAGATAGACAGATCGATATACAGATATATAGATACACTCTAGACACAGGGTGGTAAAGATGACTACTCTAGAGTTGTAATTCCTGGTACCTAAACCGACAACTCCTTGAATCAAAATCAGTTAAAGGTTGCCAATGTGACAAATATTGGATTAGTAAATGCTGTACCACTTTGGAAATCAAAACTACCGGATGGCGATCAAATTGACTACCTTTCAGTCACCTACATAGTCAACATAGTCATTTTGATTATGACAGAATAGTCAAACTGATTTTCCAGGAAGTCACTACCAAATTTTTGCTACCATTACTACCCTAACGTAGTCATAAACTAGTCACAGTGACAACCAAATGTTTAGAGTGTAGATACATTGATAGTTTGGAGGGAAAGGGGTTAACTAAAGTGATTCACTGGTAGCGTGCTTGACTGCCAGTTGCTGGATCCCGGGTTCGAATCCAGATCTTGCCGGATCGCCGAGAACCATGGTGGACAACTGTTTCAGTCATCCTTTGTTTCAAAGTTGTGTTTTCTTGTACTAATTAGCCAGACAAGAGCTTAAATAGAGGAAGTACAGCCCAATCCATCCATCCATCCATCCATCCAGTAATAGCTTAAAATTGATTTTGTCTGTTTGATGGTCGAGGAAAATAATTGAGAGAGCCCGAAGCAACTTTGGTTGTACAATGTATTCTTCCCTTTTTTTAACGTCATATTTTTACATCAGATTCAAGCAAAATATTCTCCTTATAGGGTAATTTACAAATTTTCAAAATTCCTTTATCCTTCATTCACCCATTTTTCACTTTTCCATACCTGAAAGTTCCAACGATGGTTCAAGTAAATCGTTCTAAAAATAACGCTCTACGTTTGACTTTTTTGTGAGCTTTTTTAACTCATCGCAGCTGCGTGTCACCAATAGTGCGAAAGGTTTCTGGGTCAGCTTTGTTCTGGCTGAGACCTTTCTGCTCTGGAGACATTTCTATTCCAGAGACCTTTCTATTCTTGACGTTTCATACAGAGGCGACAAGACAGCGAGCTTGACACTTGGCCAATCAGAAAATGCCATCCGTCTCCAACGATCTCCCAGCGCAAGAACCTGCCGGAATGTGACTTGCAGAAACTGTGTATATGAACTTAGGAAGGATGTGGCCAGATAAATATATTATTATATTTTAAGTGTAAATATTTAGTTACAGTTAACTATAATTAGGTGATTTAATCATTAAAAACTGGTCTTATTGGTTCTGCAGTGGTCTCTGCATTATAAGACCATCCCTTCTGTAATAATGAAACGGTGTGAAAGAAAATGAAGTCCAATAGCCTGAAGTAAGGTCATTGCATATCATGCTTGCCAATCTAAAGCCCCGGCAACGACTGCGCTATTATTTTATTTGATGATATCTGTAAAAATCCTTTATTCACAGCTTTGTTTTAGAACTGTTGTAACACCACACCCATTTGTAAAACAGTTTACTAATCTTGCACGGACATCTTGAAGTATGTCAGCTTTATGCTTCATATCCGCTCTGAGTGGCAGGCTGACATCTTTGTTCAACACACTGGAAAGGTACAGAAGTCTTTCTCAAATGTATTATGCATCAAAGAACAGAAAAACCTATTCTGCCAAATGTATTACGCTTGGCACTACAATTTAGTACATGGTAAGCACAACCTAAGGAGCTGGGAGAGTATGAGGACTTGATGGCTGCCGGATGGTTGAGTGGTTTTAAAAGGTTCTAACCTGTTCTTCTGAAGATCTCTGCCTGCAAGGGTTTGAAGCCCCAGGTGAGGAACCCACAATTTTTAGGGGACTTCCATGAACAAAATCCCATTATTAAATTGGCAGCACCCTTCTGTCAGTGTCTGTGCTGGGCAAGTAAAAGATCCCTCGCACCGGTAAATGTGCAGACTCCTGTACTATCTATCTAGATAGATAGATAGATACATAGGCGTATGGGACGCGCAATTTTTGGGGGGGCGAGCGACATTTGCCCGAATTTTGAGATCTTAATTGAATACAATTTCAAATGAAATAGCCTGGAAATCTCTAATTTTAGATAGTTTTTACCTAATCATCTGCCTAAATTTTTTAGCCTTTTTGCCCGAATCTTACTGCTTCCCAAACTTTTGGGGGGGCGACCGCCCCCCCTGCCCCCCCTGCCCCCCTCCCATATGCCTACGGATAGATAGAGTGAGAAAGGGAGCATTCAGCCACCTAGCTATCTCAACAATCAATATTTCATATTAGCAAGTTTTGTTTGAGAGTACTCTGTTGTGTTCCTACAAACACAATGTACTATCCACTTAAATTTCGGCTTCCAAGCAGAGGATAACTGCAAAGTATATATCATGTCAGATCAGCTTCCAGAAACTCTTCTCAGAGATCATGATGTAGCCTCAGTCTGGAGAGACTTACATCTTAGTCAAGTGTCAGGGGGGAGACTTGTTCTTTTGGAATATGCTCTGAGGGGTCAGAGGGCCAAAATAGGGCCAACAAAGGGTTAGGAGGTCAGGAAATGGGTCAAGAGGGCAGTGATGCCTGACAGCAAGCCCATAAAGATGTTCAGGGTGTTTTATCATGCAACTCCACACCCCTCAGTTCTTGCAGCAGCTATAGGGGGTCCCCCTATCTCATTTTGAAGACAGCAGAGTATGGGAATAGTTATATACATTGAAACTGATGGAGGTATAGGAAAGACAGTTAGATGTACATGTAAAGTTGCTGTGATCTTGTGGACACGATCCTTGCCTGGTAACTGAGACGTTGCAGGTAGGACTCACAACCTTGGCACAGAGGAACTGATTGCATACTCCATAACTCTTTGCTTCACTTCACCCAGGTGCAGGTGTAAATGTGTACTTGGCTACAGGCAGTGATTGTAAATGTAGAGTGACTTGGCATTGGCATTGTTACAGCTACCTCGCTGTATACCAAGGAGTTCTGGAAGGCTTGTGCGTGAACAGGCTTGCCAAGGGTATGATTGTAAAGTCTGTTGAGATTGACGTTGTCTGTGTAACGTGCAATTAAAAAGTCTACATTTACATTTATAAAGTGAAGCCCTTTAGCTCAGGCATTATATGTCATCATAGATTTATTCTTGCTCCGAAGCCATTGTTGCCTTCAGGTTGATTTTTGAGTTTTCATTTTGGACCAATTATTGCATCGCCACATGGATGTCACCTGCTCCAGGGCTATCCAGGTCTCCTCACATTGGCACACAATAATAACAAATTTGCAAAGTTATAAAGAACCAAATAATTCATGTAATATCTCGACCATTTAATAAGTAATGTGATTGCAAATTTATGATGATATTTGTACTGGTCATCTTCTTCTCGCTAATGTCAAATAAATATATATCGTATCCTATCGTACCGTACCTACAAGAGTCATTAGATTCTAAACCTCTTACAGGAAATAACGATGATTAAACAAAACCAAGCTCATGTAAAAACTAAAAATGATGATGAGACTGTTACCAAATTCCCAATGAGCGTGATATATCATAAGAAGACATTTTAAGGCGTATATCAATAGATAAAAGTAATAATAGAATAGCAGGATAAACCAAAAGAACACAAACAAAGTTACAACTAACAAGTTGGCATCATACACAGTGGAGAATGAAAGTTGTGACAGCAGCTGGTGATGAGAGCATCACACTTGATGTCCTTGTGATGCACTTTATCAATTGTGACTGCTCATCCCTTGGCCATTAACAAGAGCACAGTCACTAAAGGGGCCAAAGGGGGTCTCTGTATTTTATGGCATTGACAGTCTGCCACTTCTTTCTGACAGTAATGGTTCCATAAATGGGTTGAAACGTCCCAAATGGGCGCTGGTCAAGCTAATAGGCAGACAAGAGTGGGCATTCCTTAAATATTTCATCACAGCATCAAGCTGAATTTTGATCCAGCCGTTATGGGTGCTGGCTAATATTGTCGTCATCCTATTCCCAGTGCATGCTGTCTCTGACGTGTGAATGGCATTGTTGGTGACAGAACCAAGTTGGTTCTTTTTCTGAATGAGCATTGGATATTTGATATGAATAACAGTTTTGTTAAATTATGTGAATGATATATTCTTCTTTATTTGTTGCACCTTGTAAAATTATGAAGTTTGATTCTTTTTTTTTGTCTATTAAAAATATCATTACCTTCTGACCTGAGTTTATTCAAAGGGTAACTATCAATTTCCACCTAGTGTACTGACCAGTTTGACAAGTTCAACCAATGCTGACCCACCAAAGGTGTTGAGGTCTATGAGATAATGATACTGTAAAGCAGTGCTAATAATGTGCAACAAAATTGAGACGTGATTATTGCTAGATAAAATGACGTATTTGAATTTATTCTATCAATCACCAGTATGGACTGATACATGTATTAACATGAATTATTCTAGAATACAACCACAACAACAACAACTCAATACTGACTTAGCCACTTCAATCCTATTTATCAATAATACCAAAGTGATCTCTGTTAAGCCAAGGTAACCCAGGCAGATTGGAGCAGTCATGCCATTTGTTATGTAATCTTCATTATCTAATCTTCCTTATTTGGAAATGATAATTGCTTGATGACAGGGCATATCTGCTGCCTATTAGAATTATTAGGAGGGGAATTATTAATAGAGTGGCAGAAATCGGAAATTATTCTGCAAATTATTAAATTTTATGAATTCAGCAAAATTCCGATAATGAACTTGGTTCCTTTGGGTTTTAAAGCGTCTGCTGTGATTCCCCTGTGCCATTAACTTTCTGTTATCTGATTCTTCTCCAATTGCTTCTTCATCTTCTTCCCTTCTTTAAATATTTTCGTCTTCTATCCTTTCCTTCTTCCCTTTTCTCCTCTTCTTCCTTGTTTTCTTCTCCCCTTCTATGTCTCTGCTTGGTCCCTTTTAATCTTTTATCACTTTATCTTTGCCTCTTTTCTATCTCTGTCTCTTTGTCACCCACCTCTTCCCCTTGGCGCCACCAGTCCTCTTCTTCCTTTTTCGCTCACCCTTTTTCTCTTCTTCTATTCCCTTCTTCCCTCAGGCTGCTTCTTAATAATGCTACTTAAAGTGCCTATTCTCCAGCAACTCCATTTCCTTTATTTTATTATATTTTCTTCTCTCTTATCCTTCTCTTATCCTTCTCTCCTCCCATTCTCCTTCTCTCCTTCTCTCCTTCTCTCCTTCTCTCCTTCTCTCCTTCTCTCCTTCTCTCCTTCTCTCCTTCTCTCCTTCTCTCCTTCTCTCCTTCTCTCCTTCTCTCCTTCTCTCACCTCCTTCTCTCCTCTCCTTTTCTCTTCTCCTTCTCTCGTCTCCTTCTCCTCTTCTCCCTTTCTTTTCTCCATCTCTCCTTCCTTCTCTGCTCTCATTCTCTCCTTCTCCTCCTTGTACTTCTCTTATTCTCTCCTCCTTTTATCATCTCCTTTACTCTTCTCCTTCTTTCCTCTCTGTCTTTCCTTCCTTCTCTCCTCTCCTATTAAATTTCACCCTCATACATTTTGTTGACACAGAGGAAGGACACCCGAAAAGATAATAAACAATAGTCCCAATATGTGTAATGGTATTGAATATAGATCTGCAACTAGTCTATGTGATTTTAAAGCTAAATGTAAAAATTAATTTAATGAATGTTTCTTTTTTATATGTTTTTGTTTTCTGGTTTTTTTTAATCTTACTATCTCTTTACATTCTTTGTATACACATTTTTTATTGTTTTTAGTTCTCTTTTGTGTTAAATCAGGGCAATATTGTAAAACAGTAAGTTTTTACTGAATATTTTACCCTGTATAAATATATTGTATAAATAAATAAATAAAACTATAGTGTTTTTTTTTTCTTCAGAAACGTGCTGTCTTGCGATGAAGAAAAAGCAATTTCTTAGGAAACTGCTGGCCTTCTCATAATCCCTATTACCTGAGAAATACTGCCATAATACCACCCAACACTGTACAAGCACTTTAATAATCTGGCTGAAATTAATCTAAAAAGTCCCAGGAAATTGTGTCAAAAAAGTCGTTGTACTTCGTAAAAATATTGTAGGACCACTCTACAGCAAGATGCTTTTTATAATTATCTGTGATATCTCAGCATTTTGAGGTACACACTTAAAAAATATCCTGATGCAAAAATCAAAAACAGACGCTTCTCAGTTACCTTACTGGAATTTGCATTGAAGCTGCTTACACAGATTGAAAAATATGAAGTGTTAGTTGCGGTAACTTTAGTAGATGATTGGTGTTGCTTTGCGAGATATGTAGCATATGTGAACACCTGAGACATAACAGAAGATAATGAAAGAGTGGAAAAAATTGAGGGAAATGTATACGTGGCTCTGTGGTGCAGTGGTTAGCATGCCTGCCTTCTCTCCTCTGGGCCTGTGGTTTGATTCTGGATCTTGGCAACCTGTGTTGGGTGGAAGTATCCTCCTGTGCCAAGTAATTTATACTATAGGAGCTTCATAGCCAAGAGAGTGAAAAGGGCACCTCGCTTCATTAACATGCATGGTCACTAACTGTCCTGTTAGATCTGCCAGTGCTTAAAATAATATGGATAGAAAGACCCATTAATTTGAAACCAGCATAATTACTTTCACACTGATATTTCTTTATTCTTCCTTGCAGAAAACTGATGTCGCTGAATCTAGCGACCATGACAGCGTCCTGGGAGCAGGATCCCTCGACTCCTTCCACGAAGAGGACTTAAAACAGGTCAGGTCAAAGGTCAATTACTTTGGGGTCAATGTCAAAACTGGGTCATGGGTCAAGCCTGCTAATGTCAAGATATCTGGGTCAACTTGGTCTGGGATTTGCCATTGTATAATATATATATAATAATATGGATTTATATAGCGCTAATTTCAGTAAACTGCTCATCAGCGCTTTTTCAGATCAAATCACTTGTAGGAATTCTGGAACAAATGGGTTTTTAGATTCTTCTTGAAGCTTTCTAGTGTTTGTGCAGTTCTCACTCTATCAGGCAAAGTGTTCCAGAGTTTTGGGGCTGCATAGGAAAATGCTCGATCTTCAAACTTATTTTTGTTGCATGGAGCAGGTTCTGCTAACAGCAGTTTGTGGTTGCTTCGAAGGTTGTGTTCTCGTTGAGATTTTACTTGAATAAGTTCTTGGATGTATTGTGGTGCCTGGTTGTTCATTGCCTTCCACGTAGTTGTCATCAATTTGAACTGAATTCTTGCTGTGATTGGTAACCAGTGCAGTTGTTTCCTACTCTGGCTGACACTCTCGTGTTTTTTCAACCTTTCAATTAATCGAACTGCCGAGTTTTGAGCAACCTGAAGTTTATTTAACAACCGGGTAGCAGTGCCATGCAACAGCCCATTTCCGTAATCTAAATGAGGAGTGACAAGTGCATTGACAGCAGTTTTAACTATTTCCTTGCCCAGGTTTTTTCGGAGTTTCGACAGGTTTCTTAAATTGAAATATGCGTTACGACACATTTTGTTGATCTGCTTCTCCATGGTCATATTTTTGTCAAAGAGCACTCCTAAATTGCGGACGTGGTTGGCAATTTTGATTTCAACATCGTCAACTTTGATAGATGTCATTTGAAGTTTCTTCAGTTGGTTTGGTGCTCCAATCAGAAGAAGTTCAGTTTTATCTCCATTATTGCACAGCTTGTTGTCATGCAAGAAATTTCTGATTTCAGCAATACAATTTTCCATTTTCTGTTTTGCATGTTCTTCACCCAAAAAGGTTGGTTTAAACGACAGGATAAGTTGCTCATCATCAGCGTACTTCTGATCGTGAACTTGATTTCGTCGAGCTACTTCACTGACTGGGGCAACATAGGAGTTAAATAAGATTGGTCCAAGTTTGGAACCTTGAGGAACTCCAAAATTGAGAGGAAGTTTGCTTGACGTTTTATCATTTATTATCACAGACTGTGATCTTTCAGAAATATAAGATTTGAACCATCTTAAGGCTGCACTTTGCACACCATACCTGTTACGCAGTCTTTCTAGCAAAATGTCATGATCAATCGTGTCGAATGCAGCAGACAAGTCCAACAATACTAGCATTGTCACCTCCCCATTGCTCAGATTAAGCATAATATCATTATGGATTTTTGTTAAGAGGGTTTCTGTGCTATGAAATTGCTTGTAGGCTGATTGTTTTTCATCGTCAAGATTGTTCTGAGTGAGGTGATCAACATACTGTTTGATTACAGCACTTTCAATGATTTTACTCAGAAAAGAAAGGTTAGAGACAGGCCGATAATTCTTTTTGATCAATTCAAGACCTTCTTTCTTCAAAAGTGGTTTGACAAGTGCATGCTTCAGTTCAAGGGGCATTTCTCCGAGTGTTAATGACATATTAACAATTTTCGTTATGACTGGCAGAAATTCATCAACACATTCAAGCAGTAGCCATGTTGGCATTGGATCAAGTTGGCAGTGTTTGACAGGCATTTCAGTGATAAGTTTCTTGACTTCTTGTTCTGATAGAGACTTAAACTGATGTAAATTGTGTCCGAGGTTGGTTTGAGAGGCATCAGTTGTGATCTTCATTCCTGAATCTAATTTAGATCTGATGTTTTTGATCTTTTCATCAAAGAAGTTGTTGAAATCGTTCGCTAGTTCTGTATCATTTATGTGATGGGGAAGAGGCAGATCTTGTTTTCTGTTGAGATGTGAATTTAGAAGTTTGAACATCGCCTTAGAATTTCCCTTTGTGGCTTGAATTTTACACCTGAGATCGTCTGATTTAAGCTGATTAAGCTTTTCATTGAGAGAATTTCGTTTTTCTTTGTAGATATTCCAGTCTTTTTCTAAACCGGTTTTTCGCCATATTTTTTGATAGAGGTCGGCGCCGCGACCTATCCACCACAGGACCAATGGTGGAACCTAATTTTTCGATCCAGAATCAATTCAGAAATGGGTTGAAATGATGCAGATGATGGTGGAAATACCTAACAAAAGTCATTTTGTGCCTTACCTGGGGTGTATAGGGTCACACAGCCTGTGGAACTCTCCATTCCACCACAGGACCAATGGTGGAACCTTCTTTTTTTCAACCCAGAACCAATTCAGAAATGGGTTGAAATGATGCAGATGATGGTGGAAATACCTACCAAAAGTCATATTGTGCCTTACCTTGGGCGCATAGGGTCACACAACCTGTGGAACCCTCCATTCCACCACAGGACCAATGGTGGAACCTTCTTTTTTTCAACCCAGAACCAATTCAGAAATGGGTTGAAATGATGCAGATGATGGTGGAAATACCTACCAAAAGTCATATTGTGCCTTACCTGGGGTGTATAGGGTCACACAGCCTGTGGAACCCTCCATTCCACCACAGGACCAATGGTGGAACCTTCTTTTTTTCAACCCAGAACCAATTCAGAAATGGGTTGAAATGATGCAGATGATGGAGGAAATACCTAACAAAAGTCATATTGTGCCTTACCTGGGGTGTATAGGGTCACACAGCCTGTGGAACCCTCCATTCCACCACAGGACCAATGGTGGAACCTTCTTTTTTTCAACCCAGAACCAATTCAGAAATGGGTTGAAATGATGCAGATGATGGTGGAAATACCTACCAAAAGTCATATTGTGCCTTACCTGGGGCGCATATAGTCACACAGCCTGTGGAACCCTCCATTCCACCACAGGACCAATGGTGGAACCCTCTTTTTTTCAACCCAGAACCAATTCAGAAATGGGTTGAAATGATGCAGATGATGGTGGAAATACCTACCAAAAGTCATATTGTGCCTTACCTGGGGTGTATAGGGTCACACAGCCTGTGGAACCCTCCATTCCACCACAGGACCAATGGTGGAACCTTCTTTTTTTCAACCCAGAACCAATTCAGAAATGGGTTGAAATGATGCAGATGATGGTGGAAATACCTACCAAAAGTCATATTGTGCCTTACCTGGGGTGTATAGGGTCACACAGCCTGTGGAACCCTCCATTCCACCACAGGACCAATGGTGGAACCTTCTTTTTTTCAACCCAGAACGAATTCAGAAATGGGTTGAAATGATGCAGATGATGGTGGAAATACCTAACAAAAGTCATTTTGTGCCTTACCTGGGGTGTATAGGGTCACACAGCCTGTGGAACCCTCCATTCCACCACAGGACCAATGGTGGAACCTTCTTTTTTTCAACCCAGAACCAATTCAGAAATGGGTTGAAATGATGCAGATGATGGTGGAAATACCTACCAAAAGTCATATTGTGCCTTACCTGGGGCGCATAGGGTCACACAGCCTGTGGAACCCTCCATTCCACCACAGGAACAATGGTGGAACCTTCTTTTTTTCAACCCAGAACCAATTCAGAAATGGGTTGAAATGATGCAGATGATGGTGGAAATACCTACCAAAAGTCATATTGTGCCTTACCTGGGGTGTACAGTGGTCCCTGCGTTATAAGACCGCCCCTTCAGCAGGAGTCAGGCGGTCTCTCGTGGGGGTGCGGTCTCTCGCGGGGGTTTGCTCGGTCGGTCTCTCCTCAGGATACAGAGGTTTAAAGAATGATCTAACTGGGAAATCAAACAATTGATTACTTTTATACAAATAACAGGTCCCACAAACTAAATACATGTTCTTTCACTCTGTTGAATTGAGTAGCTTCAGAATCTACTAAAATTTACCTATATACATTTTTAAAGGTTTTTATCAGTCAGCTGCAAAGAAATGTCTAGATCTTATGGAAAGATCATTTTCGTCTGTTTGCTTATCATTGATGAAGTTCAAAGCTTCTGTCTTCTTATGCAATGTGTGTGCTGTTCTCACGTGCTGAGTTCTTTCAAACAGAAGAAAAGCATTTCTGTGTGACCTCAAATGACCAATCCACAACTACGGAAAATTTAAAACAATCAGCTGATGGTATTGCAGTTTGCTCAAGAATTATGTTTTTTTGTTTCTGTTTTCATGTAAAAGAATGGAATTGTATGAAACGGTAATTGAGAGTCAAATAAGAGAGGCAAAAATTCATTGAAGATTAATAATATGTTTTTTAAACTATATGTATTAATCAACCATATGTACACGTTTAACTGTACAAATACAACATGTAAAGTACGAAACTACTACGTGTAGTCTAATTAACTAAAGATTTGACAATGCTATATTAACATAAATACTAATTAATGCAGCATGTTGTCTTTTGTGTATTCACGGCAAAAATGCATACTATGCTTTGATAATCTTTTAAGGATAGGTAAAGTGCAATCAACCCTTTCAAGATTATAATGGAGACACACAATTTTATTGGATACATAATTGGAACTCTTAATTGTAATTCAAGTGTCACATGCTGTGAAATAACTTCAGGAATAACCAATTGAGTATAATTGACTCTGTTGAATTGAGTAGCTTCAGAATCAGATTGCCTTGAGCACTCAATTGAGGCAAAATTTCGTAGCTTCTACACTGGTTTTTGGTCTTTTACTGGTCGTTTCTTGGTCGCTCAAGAGGATGAAATAGACCAAATTTGACCAAATAAGCGGTCGTTGGTCGCGTTAGACAGGTTGGTCGCATATTGGGGTGATATTTATGAAGAAAAACGTTAATGCAGAGGGTCTATGGTCGCATATAAGGGTGTGGTCGCTTATTAGGAGGTCGTTCTTGGCAGGGACCACTGTATAGGGTCACACAGCCTGTGGAACCCTCCATTCCACCACAGGACCAATGGTGGAACCTTCTTTTTTTAAACCCAGAACCAATTCAGAAATGGGTTGAAATGATGCAGATGATGGTGGAAATACCTACCAAAAATCATACTGTGCCTTACCTGGGGCGCATAGGGTCACACAGCCTGTGGAACCCTCCATTCCACCACAAGACCAATGGTGGAACCTTCTTTTTTTCAACCCAGAACCAATTCAGAAAAGGGTTGAAATGATGCAGATGATGGTGGAAATACCTACCAAAAGTCATATTGTGCCTTACCTGGGGTGTATAGGGTCACACAGCCTGTGGAACCCGCCATTCCACCACAGGACCAATGGTGGAACCTTCTTTTTTTCAACCCAGAACCAATTCAGAAATGGGTTGAAATGATGCAGATGATGGTTGAAATGATGCAGATGATGGTGGAAATACCTACCAAAAGTCATATTGTGCCTTACCTGGGGTGTATAGGGTCAAACAGCCTGTGGAACCCTCCATTCCACCACAGGACCAATGGTGGAACCTTCTTTCTTTCAACCCAGAACCAATTCAGAAATGGGTTGAAATGATGCAGATGATGGTGGAAGTACCTACCAAAAGTCATATTGTGCCTTACCTTGGGTGTATAGGGTCACACAGCCTGTGGAACCCTCAATTCCACCACAGGACCAATGGTGGAACCTTCTTTTTTTCAACTCAGAACCAATTCAGAAATGGGTTGAAATGATGCAGATGATGGTGGAAATACCTAACAAAAGTCATTTTGTGCCTTACCTGGGGTGTATAGGGTCACACAGCCTGTGGAACCCTCCATTCCACCACAGGACCAATGGTGGAACCTTCTTTTTTTCAACCCAGAACCAATTCAGAAATGGGTTGAAATGATGCAGATGATGGTGGAAATACCTACCAAAAGTCATATTGTGCCTTACCTGGGGTGTATAGGGTCACACAGCCTGTGGAACCCTCCATTCCACCACAGGACCAATGGTGGAACCTTCTTTCTTTCAACTCAGAACCAATTCAGAAATGGGTTGAAATGATGCAGATGATGGTGGAAATACCTACCAAAAGTCATTTTGTGCCTTACCTGGGGTGTATAGGGTCACACAGCCTGTGGAACCCTCCATTCCACCACAGGACCAATGGTGGAACCTTCTTTTTTTCAAACCAGAACCAATTCAGAAATGGGTTGAAATGATGCAGATGATGGTGGAAATACCTACCAAAAGTCATACTGTGCCTTACCTGGGGCGTATAGGGTCACACAGCCTGTGGAACCCTCCATTCCACCACAGGACCAATGGTTGAACCTTCTTTTTTTCAACCCAGAACCAATTCAGAAATGGGTTGAAATGATGCAGATGATGGTGGAAATACCTAACAAAAGTCATTTTGTGCCTAACCTGGGATGTATAGGGTCACACAGCCTGTGGAACCCTCCATTCCACCACAGGACCAATGGTGGAACATTCTTTTTTTCAACTCAGAACCAATTCAGAAATGGGTTGAAAAGATGCATATGATGGTGGAAATACCTAACAAAAGTCATATTGTGCCTTACCTGGGGTGCATAGGGTCACTGTGGAACCCTCCATTCCACCACAGGACCAATGGTGGAACCTTCTTTTTTTCAACCCAGAACCAATTCAGAAATGGGTTGAAATGATGCAGATGATGGTGGAAATACCTAACAAAAGTCATTTTGAGCCTTACCTGGGGTGTATTGGGTCACACAGCCTGTGGAACCCTCCATTCCACCAGACGACCAATGGTGGAACCTTCTTTTTTTCAACCCAGAACCAATTCAGAAATGTGTTGAAATGATACAGATGATGGTGGAAATACCTAACAAAAGTCATATTGTGCCTTACCTGGGGCGCATAGGGTCACACAGCCTGTGGAACCCTCCATTCCACCACAGGACCAATGGTGGAACCTTCTTTTTTTTTCAACCCAGAACCAATTCAGAAATGGGTTGAAATGATGCAGATGATGGTGGAAATACCTAACAAAAGTCATTTTGTGCCTTACCTGGGGTGTATAGGGTCACACAGCCTGTGGAACCCTCCATTCCACCACAGGACCAATGGTGGAACCTTCTTTTTTTCAACCCAGAACCAATTCAGAAATGGGTTGAAATGATACAGATGATGGTGGAAATACCTACCAAAAGTCATATTGTGCCTTACCTGGGGCGCATAGGGTCACACAGCCTGTGGAACCCTCCATTCCACCACAGGACCAATGGTGGAACCTTCTTTTTTTCAACCCAGAACCAATTCAGAAATGGGTTGAAATGATGCAGATGATGGTGGAAATACCCAGCAAAAGTCATGTTGTGCCTTACCTGGGGTGTATTGGGTCACACAGCCTGTGGAACCCTCCATTCCACCACAGGACCAATGGTGGAACTTTCTTTTTTTCGATCCAGAATCGATTCAGAAATGGGTTGAAATGATGCAGATGATGATGGAAATACCTACCAAAAGTCATATTGTGCCTTACCTGGGGTGTATAGGGTCACACAGCCTGTGGAACCCTCCATTCAACCACAGGACCAATGGTGGAACCTTCTTTTTTTCAACCCAGAACCAATTCAGAAATGGGTTGAAATGATGCAGATGATGGTGGAAATACCTAACAAAAGTCATTTTGTGCCTTACCTGGGGTGTATAGGGTCACACAGCCTGTGGAACCCTCCATTCCACCACAGGACCAATGGTGGAACCTTATTTTTTTCAACCCAGAACCAATTCAGAAATGGGTTGAAATGATACAGATGATGGTGGAAATACCTAACAAAAGTCATTTTGTGCCTTACCTGGGGTGTATAGGGTCACACAGCCTGTGGAACCCTCCATTCCACCAGACGACCAATGGTGGAACCTTCTTTTTTTCAACTCAGAACCAATTCAGAAATGGGTTGAAATGATACAGATGATGGTGGAAATTCCTAACAAAAGTCATTTTGTGCCTTACCTGGGGTGTATAGGGTCACACAGCCTGTGGAACCCTCCATTCCACCACAGGACCAATGGTGGAACCTTCTTTTTTTCAACCCAGAACCAATTCAGAAATGGGTTGAAATGATACAGATGATGGTGGAAATACCTAACAAAAGTTATATTGTGCCTTACCTGGGGCGCATAGGGTCACACAGCCTGTGGAACCCTCCATTCCACCACAGGACCAATGGTGGAACCTTCTTTTTTTCAACCCAGAACCAATTCAGAAATGGGTTGAAATGATGCAGATGATGGTGGAAATACCCAACAAAAGTCATTTTGTGCCTTACCTGGGGTGTATAGGGTCACACAGCCTGTGGAACCCTCCATTCCACCACAGGACCAATGGTGGAACTTTCTTTTTTTCGATCCAGAATCAATTCAGAAATGGGTTGAAATGATGCAGATGATGATGGAAATACCTAACAAAAGTCATATTGTGCCTTACCTGGGGTGTATAGGGTCACACAGCCTGTGGAACCCTCCATTCCACCACAGGACCAATGGTGGAACCTTCTTTTTTTCAACCCAGAACCAATTCAGAAATGGGTTGAAATGATGCAGATGATGATGGAAATACCTAACAAAAGTCATATTGTGCCTTACCTGGGGTGTATAGGGTCACACAGCCTGTGGAACCCTCCATTCCACCACAGGACCAATGGTGGAACCGTCTTTTTTTCAACCCAGAACCAATTCAGAAATGGGTTGAAATGATGCAGATGATGGTGGAAATACCTAACAAAAGTCATTTTGTGCCTTACCTGGGGTGTATAGGGTCACACAGCCTGTGGAACCCTCCATTCCACCAAAGGACCAATGGTGGAACCTTCTTTTTTTCAACCCAGAACCAATTCAGAAATGGGTTGAAATGATACAGATGATGGTGGAAATACCTAACAAAAGTCATTTTGTGCCTTACCTGGGGTGTATAGGGTCACACAGCCTGTGGAACCCTCCATTCAACCACAGGACCAATGGTGGAACCTTCTTTTTTTCAACCCAGAACCAATTCAGAAATGGGTTGAAATGATGCAGATGATGGTGGAAATACCTAACAAAAGTCATTTTGTGCCTTACCTGGGGTGTATAGGGTCACACAGCCTGTGGAACCCTCCATTCCACCACAGGACCAATGGTGGAACCTTCTTTTTTTCAACCCAGAACCAATTCAGAAATGGGTTGAAATGATACAGATGATGGTGGAAATTCCTAACAAAAGTCATTTTGTGCCTTACCTGGGGTGTATAGGGTCACACAGCCTGTGGAACCCTCCATTCCACCACAGGACCAATGGTGGAACCGTCTTTTTTTCAACCCAGAACCAATTCAGAAATGGGTTGAAATGATGCAGATGATGGTTGAAATACCTAACAAAAGTTATATTGTGCCTTACCTGGGGCGTATAGGGTCACACAGCCTGTGGAACCCTCCATTCCACTACAGGACCAATGGTGGAACCTTCTTTTTTTCAACCCAGAACCAATTCAGAAATGGGTTGAAATGATGCAGATGATGGTGGAAATACCCAGCAAAAGTCATTTTGTGCCTTACCTGGGGTGTATTGGGTCACACAGCCTGTGGAACCCTCCATTCCACCACAGGACCAATGGTGGAACTTTCTTTTTTTCGATCCAGAATCAATTCAGAAATGGGTTGAAATGATGCAGATGATGATGGAAATACCTAACAAAAGTCATATTGTGCCTTACCTGGGGTGTATAGGGTCACACAGCCTGTGGAACCCTCCATTCCACCACAGGACCAATGGTGGAACCTTCTTTTTTTCAACCCAGAACCAATTCAGAAATGGTTTGAAATGATGCAGATGATGGTGGAAATACCTAACAAAAGTCATTTTGTGCCTTACCTGGGGTGTATAGGGTCACACAGCCTGTGGAACCCTCCATTCCACCACAGGACCAATGGTGGAACCTTCTTTTTTTCAACCCAGAACCAATTCAGAAATGGGTTGAAATGATGCAGATGATGGTGGAAATACCTAACAAAAGTCATTTTGTGCCTTACCTGGGGTGTATTGGGTCACACAGCCTGTGGAACCCTCCATTCCACCACAGGACCAATGGTGGAACCTTCTTTTTTCGATCCAGAATCAATTCAGAAATGGGTTGAAATGATGCAGATGATGGTGGAAATACCTAACAAAAGTCATTTTGTGCCTTACCTGGGGTGTATAGGGTCACACAGCCTGTGGAACCCTCCATTCCACCACAGGACCAATGGTGGAACCTTCTTTTTTTCAACCCAGAACCAATTCAGAAATGGGTTGAAATGATGCAGATGATGGTGGAAATACCTAACAAAAGTCATTTTGTGCCTTACCTGGGGTGTATAGGGTCACACAGCCTGTGGAACCCTCCATTCCACCACAGGACCAATGGTGGAACTTTCTTTTTTTCGATCCAGAATCAATTCAGAAATGGGTTGAAATGATGCAGATGATGGTGGAAATACCTAACAAAAGTCATTTTGTGCCTTACCTGGGGTGTATAGGGTCACACAGCCTGTGGAACCCTCCATTCCACCACAGGACCAATGGTGGAACCTTCTTTTTTTCAACCCAGAACCAATTCAGAAATGGGTTGAAATGATACAGATGATGGTGGAAATACCTAACAAAAGTCATTTTGTGCCTTACCTGGGGTGTATAGGGTCACACAGCCTGTGGAACCCTCCATTCCACCAGAGGACCAATGGTGGAACCTTCTTTTTTTCAACTCAGAACCAATTCAGAAATGGGTTGAAATGATACAGATGATGGTGGAAATTCCTAACAAAAGTCATTTTGTGCCTTACCTGGGGTGTATAGGGTCACACAGCCTGTGGAACCCTCCATTCCACCACAGGACCAATGGTGGAACTTTCTTTTTTTCGATCCAGAATCAATTCAGAAATGGGTTGAAATGATGCAGATGATGATGGAAATACCTAACAAAAGTCATATTGTGCCTTACCTGGGGCGCATAGGGTCACACAGCCTGTGGAACCCTCCATTCCACCACAGGACCAATGGTGGAACCTTCTTTTTTTCAACCCAGAACCAATTCAGAAATGGGTTGAAATGATGCAGATGATGGTGGAAATACCCAGCAAAAGTCATTTTGTGCCTTACCTGGGGTGTATTGGGTCACACAGCCTGTGGAACCCTCCATTCCACCACAGGACCAATGGTGGAACTTTCTTTTTTTCGATCCAGAATCAATTCAGATATGGGTTGAAATGATGCAGATGATGATGGAAATACCTAACAAAAGTCATATTGTGCCTTACCTGGGGTGTATAGGGTCACACAGCCTGTGGAACCCTCCATTCCACCACAGGACCAATGGTGGAACCTTCTTTTTTTCAACCCAGAACCAATTCAGAAATGGGTTGAAATGATGCAGATGATGGTGGAAATACCTAACAAAAGTCATTCTGTGCCTTACCTGGGGTGTATAGGGTCACACAGCCTGTGGAACCCTCCATTCCACCACAGGACCAATGGTGGAACCTTCTTTTTTTCAACCCAGAACCAATTCAGAAATGGGTTGAAATGATACAGATGATGGTGGAAATACCTAACAAAAGTCATTTTGTGCCTTACCTGGGGTGTATTGGGTCACACAGCCTGTGGAACCCTCCATTCCACCACAGGACCAATGGTGGAACTTTCTTTTTTTCGATCCAGAATCAATTCAGAAATGGGTTGAAATGATGCAGATGATGATGGAAATACCTAACAAAAGTCATTTTGTGCCTTACCTGGGGTGTATAGGGTCACACAGCCTGTGGAACCCTCCATTCAACCACAGGACCAATGGTGGAACCTTCTTTTTTTCAACCCAGAACCAATTCAGAAATGGGTTGAAATGATGCAGATGATGGTGGAAATACCTAACAAAAGTCATTTTGTGCCTTACCTGGGGTGTATAGGGTCACACAGCCTGTGGAACCCTCCATTCCACCACAGGACCAATGGTGGAACCTTCTTTTTTTCAACCCAGAACCAATTCAGAAATGGGTTGAAATGATACAGATGATGGTGGAAATACCTAACAAAAGTCATTTTGTGCCTTACCTGGGGTGTATAGGGTCACACAGCCTGTGGAACCCTCCATTCCACCAGAGGACCAATGGTGGAACCTTCTTTTTCTCAACCCAGAACCAATTCAGAAATGGGATGAAATGATACAGATGATGGTGGAAATACCTAACAAAAGTCATATTGTGCCTTACCTGGGGCGCATAGGGTCACACAGCTTGTGGAACCCTCCATTCCACCACAGGACCAATGGAGGAACCTTCTTTTTTTCAACCCAGAACCAATTCAGAAATGGGTTGAAATGATGCAGATGATGGTGGAAATACCTACCAAAAGTCATTTTGTGCCTTACCTGGGGTGTATAGGGTCACACAGCCTGTGGAACCCTCCATTCCACCACAGGACCAATGGTGGAACTTTCTTTTTTTCAACCCAGAGCCAATTCAGAAATGGGTTGAAATGATGCATATGATGGTGGGAATACCTACCAAAAATCATTTTGTGCCTTACCTGGGGTGTATATAGGGTAATACAGCATGTGAAACCCTCCATTCCACTACAGCCAATTGAATAGTTAGAGTGAGCTTTGATAAAATGCCTGTAATATATCTCTTATGAGTAATTAGTTCAGAATGGGGATATATGATTGATGGAACCTTGAAATCCACCTCAGGACCTGTGATGGTTCCTGACCTCCTGTGCAGGACAACCCTAAATATTTGATTTTTTCCAATAAACATCTCCCCATAAATGCCCAAAATGACCAGGAACATCATCTTCCACCACAGGACCAATGGTGGCACCTCACCTCCTGTACAGGGAAACCCCCAGTATTTCATTATTTCCAATAAACACCTCACCATAAATGCCCAAACAGACCAGGAACCTCATCTTCCACAGTAGGACTACCCTCAACATTTCATTATTTCCAATAAACGCCTGATAATAAATACCCCAAAGGACCATGAAACTCCTCTTTCACTACAGAATCAATGGCGGAACCTAACTTGCAAATTCAAATAAATTCAAATTCAAATAATTTTATTTATGCTCGATTAAAAATATAATTATGCAGCACAAGACTACCCTCAATTTTTTGCATTTGCTGCAATAAGCATCTAATATTAAATGCCCAAGAGTAGGGGAGACCGGGGTAAGTTGTGCCATCTTTTGCGTCAGGCTGATTTTCCGAAAAACCTAAGCCTAATCAAGTAATCTGAAAGTCAGACATCAAAATACAATACGTTGGCCAGAATCGACCAAAGTTTCAGAGCAATCTGACCATTGGGAAGGTCATGGTAGGCATTTTAAAAAAGTAGGTGCCGGGGTAAGTTGTGCCGCATGACGGTGTAAGTTGATCCGCTTAATTTATTCCAAAAAAACCTTGTATTTCACCCATTTCTTAAGATAGATCATTTGTATCATAGTTTTAACTTATGGCTGACATGTTACATGTCATTGAAACTTATCAAACACTAGATTTACCCATGATTTGGGGCAGGCCTATAATGGGGAATAATTAACCCCCCCCCTCTAAATTTATATATCATGTTACAAAAGTGGTGGTTGAAATTATAATGCAGCATAGAACTTTAGATGGCATGTATACAAAGATTTGCCATGGTTACCTGCATTGGCATGTGGCCCCGTGTTGGATGCTGAGCATGTGATTTGAGTAATAATTGGAATATAAGTAAAGAGTGGTAGAGGAATTGAAGTTGATTGTATTTCTTATCCTTTTGACATAAAATGCTATGAGTTATGGCATATTGATGAAGAAAGACTGGAAATGTCATGCCCATATGGAAAGGAAAAGATATGTTTAAAGGAAATGTGGATTGATGGAAATTTATGGAATTAGGCAAACAGGTAAAAGAGTATGGGCATTCAGACATTGACAGATGGAATGGGCTTGAGAAGAGCTTTAAAATGAGGGTAAGATGAGGCAGATACAATGAGTAGAAGTGGTTGAGCCAGGTAGGAGTGAAGAGCAGTAGGAGAGAGTGAAGTGTGTGGAACTTTTTGGCGGGAAGGCAGACGGTGGCGCCAGTCCTAAACGTGAGCAATAGCGGAACTACGATGGAGATACATGCGCCCCTGGTGGGGAACAACAGCAGAGGCAGAAAACGTAAATAAGGGAGCGGTTTCACTGTTTTTTGTTGTTATCAGAAGGACAGGATAGATCAATAAGGATAGGTGGACAGTTTAGGTGAGTGGCATTGCTCGGGGAGGAGTTTTTAGCTGTTCCAGATGTGAGCATGTCACCCATGATTTTTGCATCTTATACCCGGCCGGGATTTTATGCAAAAATGAAGACAAATAAAGATGAATAAAAAATGCATTCCTATGTCATACCATCGGCACAACTCACCCCAATTATCAAAATGGCACAACTTACCCCAAATTCATTTTCTGGATGAAACTGGTTGTCAAAAATAAATAAACAATGCAAGAAGAAATCTAACAACACAAATTTCGAGATATACCTCCTAACTCCATCCTACCAGAGGGACATCATCTCATTGTAAATACCAAATGACGGAGAAACAAGAATGTCAGTCCTCGGCACTTCAAGTTTTCAGCAACAAAATTGAATTTATGAGTGTAGCTTTTCATACCATTATATTTGGTAGTTTTTTTCTTGGTGCCAAATGATGTTGACCAAGTGGGTATATTTGGTAGGCATTGCCTTCTTTGCCCAGTTCTTCATTTCATCTCAACAGTGGGCGGCACAACTTACCCCAGTCTCCCCTACAACATTTAAATAATGCCTGGTAAATTTTACATGAACTCCGCTGCATCCAATGGGCAGATCACATTAATACAAATCAAAATTGTGTACTTACAATTTAATCATGAATATATATTGCCTTGAACCATATATGTCACAAGATTCATGAGTCATACAAAGAACGCTCTTTTCTTGCACTGTTTAGGACAGGCATACTTCCACTGGAGATCGAAAATTGATAGATGGTATTGCAGAAGTGTAGAGGAATATTTGCGTAAATTATAAAAAGGTGATGTTGAACACGA
This sequence comes from Platynereis dumerilii, assembly GCA_026936325.1. NCBI lineage: Eukaryota > Metazoa > Annelida > Polychaeta > Phyllodocida > Nereididae > Platynereis > Platynereis dumerilii. Next base: position 657,637 of record JAPTHN010000106.1, on the reverse strand, counting down.
AGTTCATTTTCTTTTACAATGTAAGTTTTTTGAGGAAGAACGAAATTAAAGTATTTTAAAAAGCTCAAAACGGACAAAACCACATGTATATTTTTTGAAAACTGGAGCATCTAGAAAAATTTGAATATTGATGTCAGAAATTAAAGTGACTGCTAAATCTATCCTTACTTGTAAAAGAAATAAATTTCTCTTCAGCTAGAGCCATGTTGCTAAAGATGCAGTAATCCCTATTGTAGTAAGTTTTGTAATTACATTATTATCCTGTTTGAAACTCAATGAAACTAAATAATATTAATGCATTAAATCTTCTTGAAACATTTTAGTAATTGAATTTATCTTCTGCTGACCACATGATGATGTGTAGCAGATAAATTGATTTCAGTAACTATTATATATATATCAAATTATTCTTCTTAAAATATTTAGGGGAAGAGGTTCCGGCATTGGTGCTATGGTGGACGAGGAGGTTACTTGAATGTATAGCCTCCATCATTCCATATTTAGTACCAAGTGGTAAATTTTAAAAGTGGTCCTCTTGAGGGGAGAAGGTCCCAGCATTGTAATAAATTTAACAATGTCCTCTTGAGGGCAAGATATTCCAGCATGGGTCCGCTGTATGAAGAAGTTCCATACCTTATGCTCCTTCATAATATTATATATATCTATTCCAAGCTATTTTAAAAGAATCAAACAAATGGATAGAAACGGGGAAAAAATACACCCTGCTGGGCTATTTAAGTGGTATTACTTCATAGTCATGTAACAATCCTTGATTTTGACCCCACTACTTAATTGGTAAGTTGATCTAGACTAGAATTATAATTAGAATAAGAATTTATTGGTAAAAATATACAATTAGACTTCAACGAATCAACATAACAAATAGCAAAATTATAATACCAATAAAAAAAAGGAACTGACACACTGAATGTGTGTATGTTCCCTAGCAATTTCACAATATAATGTCTCAATCTTTATGGAACAGTGAATGAATATATATTATAGGAAATAAAAATTAATAATAATACTGATAAATTTAAAACATTAAGAGGCACTATCATATATACAAAAGTGGTAATGACAATAATCTTAATAATAGTTTTGTATTACAGAATAGCAAAAGATATTCTAGGTAGAGACCACAAATTCCTTAAAATATTAGTTACTTTCTTTTTAAATGTAAATTTACTACAATTTAAATCAATGACATTCACAACAGAATTCCAAATTTCCGCACCTTTAAATCTGACATGCATTTTAACAATTTCTGATCTACAAAATGGTAATCGAAGGTTATTCATATTTCTTGTTCCGTAATGATAAAAATCAGCTGGATAATTGAACATATCTGAAAAGATTCTCGGCATTTCACCTCTTACAAACTTATACATAAACATCATAATTGAAACTTTATACAATTTAGGTGGTTGTACAATTTTTAAGTTAATTAAATATACTGTTCGAAGGTGTTCTACGACTAACACCTTTAATTCTAGGAACCGCCTGTTTTTGCAAAACTTATAGCGAATTAATATAATTAGTATAAGTATTTCCCCATATTTCAAGTGCCATCACCGTACTATGGCCTTGTTAAACCTGGCCAGGCAGGAGCTGTCACCTTAGCGTTCAAAATACCATTTTGACCCAATATCCAAATACATAACTCAAATTCATCATTCAACTGACAGAATTTGAATCTTAGATGTTGTGCGGTGACGGGGCCAGGTCTATAGAGCATTAATTATCAGGCATTTCTTAATAATCAAATATTGTTCCTTCCAAATATTAAGTTTGTCCTTTGCAGGAGGTTAGGTTCCATCAATGGTCCAGTAGTGTAAGTTGACTTAGTTGAGGTTCCCTGTCATCTGGGGCATTGACTATGAGATGTTTATTGGAAATTATAATTATAAAATATTAAGTCTAGTCAGGGGCAGGGGGTTAGGTTCCACCATTGGTCCTGTGGTGGATTGGAAGGTTCCTTTGTCAATGTAAGCCCATACCGGTCGAATTACTTATTATGATGTATTATAAGTGATATTAACCGTGAATTTTATCAATAGTCGGAACAAACAATAAAATTTCTTCTGTAAAATAAAAAAGGTTGAACCACTGGTTATGCACCTGGCATGGAACGGATGGTTCCCCAGGACATGTGACCCTATGTGTGCCTAGCTAATGACTCTGAGTAGATATTACAACCATTATGTCAATCATTTCAACCAGTTTCTGATTTAGTCCTGGGTTGAAAAAAGAAGGTACCAGCATCTGTCCTGTGGTGGATTGCAGGGTTCCTTCATCTGTGTAACCCCACACTGACCTAATTACTCAAAATGACTTTTAAGAGACATATAAAAAGCATTAAATCAAAAGCTGACTCAAACTATTCGATTGGTCCTGTGGTGGATAAAAGGTTCCACCATTGGTCCTGTGGTGGAATGGAGGGTTCCCCATGCTGTGTGACCCTATACGCCCCGGACAAGGCACAGAATGGCTTTTGGTCGGTATTTCCACCATCATCTGAATCATCTCAACCAGTTTCTGAATTGGTCCTGGGTTGAAAAAAGAAGGTTCCACCATTGGTCCTGTGGTGGAATGCAGGGTTCCTTCATCTGTGTAACCCCACACTGACCTAATTACTCAAAATGACTTTTAAGAGACATATAACAAGCATTTAAGCAAAAGCTGACTCAAACTATCTGATTGGTCCTGTGGTGGATAAAAGGTTCCACCATTGGTCCTGTGATGGAATGGAGGGTTCCCCATGCTGTATGACCCTATACGCCCCGGGTAAGGCACAGAATGAATTTTGGTAGGTATTTCCACCATCATCTGAATCATCTCAACCAGTTTCTGAATTGGTCCTGGGTTGAAAAAAGAAGGTTCCACCATTGTTCCTGTGGTGGATTGCAGGGTTCCATCATCCGTGTACTTACTCAAAATGACTTTTAAGAGACAAACAACAAGCATTTAAGCAAAAGCTGACTCAAACTATCTGATTGGTCCTGTGGTGGATAAAAGGTTCCACCATTGGTCCTGTGATGGAATGGAGGGCTCCCCATGCTGTATGACCCTATACGCCCCGGGTAAGGCACAGAATGAATTTTGGTAGGTATTTCCACCATCATCTGAATCATCTCAACCAGTTTCTGAATTGGTCCTGGGTTGAAAAAAGAAGGTTCCACCATTGTTCCTGTGGTGGATTGCAGGGTTCCATCATCCGTGTAACCCCACACTGACCTAATTACTCAAAATGACTTTTAAGAGACATATAACAAGCATTTAAGCAAAAGCTGACTCAAACTATCTGATTGGTCCTGTGGTGGATAAAAGGTTCCACCATTGGTCCTGTGGTGGAATGGAGGGTTCCCCATGCTGTGTGACCCTATACGTCCCGGGTAAGGCACAGAATGGCTTTTGGTCGGTATTTCCACCATCATCTCAATCATCTCAGCCAGTTTCTGAATTGGTCCTGGGTTGAAAAAAGAAGGTTCCACCATTGTTCCTGTGGTTGAATGCAGGGTTCCTTCATCCGTGTAACCCCACACTGACCTAATTACTCAAAATGACTTTTAAGAGACATATAACACGCATTTAAGCAAAAGCTGGCTGAAACTATCCGATTGGTCCTGTGGTGGATAAAAGGTTCCACCATTGGTCCTGTGGTGGAATGGAGGGTTCCCCATGCTGTGTGACCCTATACGCCCCGGACAAGGCACAAAATGGCTTTTGGTCGGTATTTCCACCATCATCTCAATCATCTCAACCAGTTTCTGAATTGGTCCTGGGTTAAAAAAAGAAGGTTCCACCATTGGTCCTGTGGTGGAATGGAGGGTTCCCCATGCCTTGTGACCCTATACGCCTCGTGTAATGCATAAAATGACTTTTGGTAGGTATTTCTACCATCATCTCAATCATCTCAACCAGTTTCTGAATTGGTCCTGGGTTGGAAAAAAAAAGGTTCCACCATTGTTCCTGTGGTGGATTGCAGGGTTCCATCGTCTCTGTAACCCCACACTGACCTAATTACTCAAAATGACTGCTAAGAGACATATAACAAGCATTATATCAAAAGCTGACTCAAACTATTTGATTGGTCCTGTGGCGGATAAAAGGTTCCACCATTGGTCCTGTGGTGGAATGGAGGGTTCCCCATGCCGTGTGACCCTATACGCCCCGGGTAAGGCACAGAATGAATTTTGGTAGGTATTTCCACCATCATCTGAATCATCTCAACCAGTTTCTGAATTGGTCCTGGGTTGAAAAAAGAAGGTTCCACCATTGGTCCTGTGGTGGAATGCAGGGTTCCTTCATCTGTGTAACCCCACACTGACCTAATTACTCAAAATGACTTTTAAGAGACATATAACAAGCATTATATCAAAAGCTGACTCAAACTATCTGATTGGTCCTGTGGTGGATAAAAGGTTCCACCATTGGTCCTGTGGTGGAATGGAGGGTTCCCCATGCTGTATGACCCTATACGCCCCGGGTAAGGCACAGAATGAATTTTGGTAGGTATTTCCACCATCATCTGAATCATCTCAACCAGTTTCTGAATTGGTCCTGGGTTGAAAAAAGAAGGTTCCACCATTGGTCCTGTGGTGGAATGCAGGGTTCCTTCATCTGTGTAACCCCACACTGACCTAATTACTCAAAATGACTTTTAAGAGACATATAACAAGCATTTAAGCAAAAGCTGACTCAAACTATCTGATTGGTCCTGTGGTGGATAAAAGGTTCCACCATTGGTCCTGTGGTGGAATGGAGGGTTCCCAATGCTGTGCGACCCTATACACCCCGGGTAAGGCACAAAATGACTTTTGGTCGGTATTTCCACCATCATCTCAATCATCTCAACCAGTTTCTGAATTGGTCCTGGGTCAAAAATTTAGGTTCCACCATTGGTCCTGTGGTGGAAGGGTCGCGGTGCCAACTTAGTTGTATTTTTTCTGCCTTTCTCTTTTCCTTTTTAAGAGGCTTTATTTCTTGATTTGTGAATGGGTTAGGTTTGCGAACTGTCACAAGTTTAGTCTTAACAGGGGCGTGTCTGTCAAAAATCTTTTCAGTTGATTTGTAGAGTGACATAAGTCTGTTCAAGTAGACTGATCGATCATGGTGTTGTAGTTTTTGTGATAGATGCTGTTCAATGTCTTTCTTGAATTTGGCTATATTTATGCTGCGGGTCTTTCGAAAGGCAATCATTTTCTGTGGATTTTTGCCCTTGTTAATGTCAATGTTAAAGAGGATACAGTTATGGTCCGACAGTAGGTCACTGACAGCACAATCTATGAGAGTTGTTGTTTTATTGGTTATTACCAAATCAAGTGTGTTTCCATCTTTGTGTGTTGGTGAGGATACATGTTGAACAAGGTCAAACATTTCAAGAATGTTGTTAAATTGGATAACTTTGGCATCATCTGGTTTATTCACGTGAAAGTTGAAGTCTCCGACAACTATTGTTTCATTATGATAAGTCTGATAGTGGGCCAAGAAGTTTGTGAATTCATTAAAGAATTCTGATAAACTGTATTTGTTCTTTTTGGAGGGTTCCGGCCTGTACACCACAAGAATTGTGACAATTCTTCCATTTAATTGCAATCGAATTTCCATGTGCTCAAAAGTTTTTGTTTTCATGCTTTCCTTTTTCATTGCTCTAATGCCTGTTTTTACAATGCATCCTACTCCACCTCCAGGTCTACTCTCGCGAGATGAACCCAAGTAAAAACATTCACCATTTCTTTCCAGTTCACCAATTTCAACTCTGTCATCTGCTTTCAGCCAGGTTTCAGTGAAAAGAAAAACGTCAAGATCAAATTCATCTCTGAAATCCTTCACAACTTGTGTTTTTTGTCGTATGCTTTGAGCATTCCATATGCAAACTTTCAGTGGGCGGGACTCCCTCGGATTTTCCCAGCCAAGTCGAGTGTCTGCTTCCGCACAATTATCAAATCTATCTCTTTGGTTTGTAATATATCTATGATCAGTAGTTGTTCTGACTTTTTGTTTTATCATTTGGCTTGAACCATATCGATTTTCCAAATTGTTTAAACCAGTGCGCACCGCATCAGAGTACAGCTTGATTGGTTGGGACATACTTAAGCCGTCAGTATTCAATTTCCGCGGGCAACTGTGTGCGAGTGCTACATATAGGCAACACAAGCAACTTAGTTTATCAAACGGGTTGGCTCAGTTCACAAGTGCTACGTACAGGTAACACAAGCAAGTTAGTTTGTTAAGCAGGTTTTTGGCTGGTTCGCAAGTGCTACGTACAGGCAACACAAGCAAGTTAGTTAGGCAAGTTTGTCAGGCACGTTGGCTCAGTTCGCAAGTGCTACGTACAGGCAACACAAACAAGTTAGTTAGGCAAGTTGGCTCAATTCGCAAGTGCTACGTACAGGCAACACAAGCAAATTAGTTAGGCAAGTTTGTCAGGCAAATTGGCTCAGTTCGCAAGTGCTACGTACAGGCAACACAAACGAGTTAGATTGCTAAGCAGGTAGGCTGAGAGTTAGTTAGAATCGAGGATCAATCAATTTGTGACTGACCAAAAGATTAAGTTTGAATCGAGGATCAATCAATTAGTTAGATCAGGTCTGTGAGAGGCCAGAGTTGAGAAGAGTGAGGCTCTGAGGTCTGTCAGAGTTTAGAGGCAAAAGTAGTGTGTCTCTCAGGTCTGTGAGAGGCAAGAGTTGAGAAGAGTGAGGCTCTGAGGTCTGTCAGAGTTTAGAGGCAAAAGTAGTGTGTCTCTCAGGTCTGTGAGAGGCAAGAGTTGAGAAGAGTGAGGCTCTGAGGTCTGTCAGAGTTTAGAGGCAAAAGTAGTGTGTCTCTCAGGTCTGTGAGAGGCAAGAGTTGAGAAGAGTGAGGCTCTGAGGTCTGTCAGAGTTTAGAGGCAAAAGTAGTGTGTCTCTCAGGTCTGTGAGAGGCAAGAGTTGAGAAGAGTGAGGCTCTGAGGTCTGTCAGAGTTTAGAGGCAAAAGTAGTGAGTCTCTCAGGTCTGTGAGAGGCAAGAGTTGAGAAGAGTGAGGCTCTGAGGTCTGTCAGAGTTTAGAGGCAAAAGTAGTGTGTCTCTCAGGTCTGTGAGAGGCAAGAGTTGAGAAGAGTGAGGCTCTGAGGTCTGTCAGAGTTTAGAGGCAAAAGTAGTGTGTCTCTCAGGTCTGTGAGAGGCAAGAGTTGAGAAGAGTGAGGCTCTGAGGTCTGTCAGAGTTTAGAGGCAAAAGTAGTGAGTCTCTCAGGTCTGTGAGAGGCAAGAGTTGAGAAGAGTGAGGCTCTGAGGTCTGTCAGAATTTAGAGGGAAAAATGGTCTCTCAGGTCTGTGAGAGGCAAGGTCAAGTCAAAATAATCGAAAGTTTTCACAGGTCAAAGTGAAATTTGAAGTGTGTCAGCTGCTGATGGTTTGCTGCAGAGCAATATATGTTCCTGTTTAGCTGAAATACTTAAGTTGAATAATGTGAAAGGTAAATATTTGTGAAGTTAATGGTAAACAATTTGTGAAGTTATAATAAAGTTCCAATGGCAAAATTGTCAAGGTGTGCTGAGAATACAGGTAGAATATTGATAATCAATTGGGTCAGCTGGTAAGTGAAATGAGAAAGCTCTGAGTTGACTTGTGTATTTGCAGTGTAATGTGCTCTTCAAAATTTAAATTCCCAAAAACTAATGCTGACTGATGTTGTGGCAAGTGTCTGAAATAAATGAGTGCTGAAGATAGAAAATATGACAATTAGATAACTTTTCAGATGAAAAACGAAGGTAAAATGAGTTGAGTTCTTGGATGTGTATTGGCAGTGTTCAATCTCAAAATTCCTGTTCAAAATTAAATTTCTCGTTACCTAATGCTGTCTGGTGATGTGGAAAGTGTCTGGAATAACGGATTAGTGCTGGAAATAGAAAATATGTAAGTTGGATAACTTTTGAGGTGAAAAAACGAAGGTAAAATGAGCGAAAATTGGGGTCAGAACAATGTGTATTGGAGCCAGAAAACGATGTTGAGATAGCAGGTAATAAAATTGCAAGTTATTGCTTTAAAATCACCTGGAAATCGCATAAAAGGGATAAATAACAGGTTAGAAACACTTTACCGACAATCACACAAAAGAACAGCAGTTAAATATGCCCAGAACTTCTTTAAAAGATGATTGATTCAGATTGAATATGAAATAATGGCAACAGTGATTATTTATGATTTAGAGGGATTGTGTATGATCAATTGATTGATAGGTTGACTGGTTAGTTGATTCATATTTGATTAAATGATTTCTATCAGTGGTATATGCATGTGGTAAGAATGCTGATTCCAAGTTAATTGTTTTGGATAGGGCTCGATAGAAAAGGGATATGGTGGATCAGCTAGATTTGGGCTGCAATATGATGGGTTGATATACTATACCATGCATTACCATCAGATATCTTGGAACGTTGTCTAGTGCATGTTATAGACCTTCTATTTCATAAGGCAGGCCAAGAACAATTGAATCATATGTTGCACCAGCAAAATGATTAGAAAAATAAAAGGTTATCTGAGGATATGTATTTTTTCTTTTTTGTGAGAAAGTTTCTTATAATACAGGGAAATAACGAGCTATCAAACTTTGACATATATTGCTTGCTGATTGGCAATATTTCAGAATTATCTTGGGTATTTTTTCATTGAGCTCATTGGTACAATGTCAGATGAAGAATCGTTATTCATATGCAATAAATTTACTGTTTATAAACAACATTTTGAGCATTAGTGGACAATGTTATATTCCTAAATAATAATATTGAACAAAAATGTGGTCAGAAACCTGAAGAAAAAAATAGTAAGGAAAAGCCAAAGAACTATGCTGGGCAGAGCCATGCTACACATATAAAGAAAAAGGAAAATTAGTAAAAAGGGAGGCCACAACCATATAGAAAGGACCTCAAGTAGAACAAGACATCAGGTCAACAAGTTAGACTCTCCATGGTCCCTATTTAGTGGTGCTTGACCAGAACTTAACGAGGTCAGAGCAATTATCTAAAAGCATGAAGACTTTCAGTCTGCAAGCTTTTTATGTAATTCTATTTTGTGATTCTGTCAAGTTCTATCTACGGTTTCTAACAAATAGTGATGACAGTTGCTTTAGACATGGAGCTATAACTTAGTTTTTAGTGAAGATTTGTCTGATATATTATTTTATTTATTTATTTATTGCGTTTTCTTTGAGACTGCTCTGCCTGTGTTATTCAATGTTCTTTTGTATGGTATCTTGTAAACTCATTTCTTTTTTTCATTTACGAATGTTAAAATGTTGTGACCTTTATCACAACCTAACAAATCCTTCCTTGTGGGTTTTGAAGCATTTCTTTACTTTGGCATAAAATGTTATCTTTTGGGCCTATACAACACTGCAAAGTGATCATACACTGTGATCATAAATGTGATTCATATATTTGCGAGGTACATCTCTTGTTACAACAAAAATCATAAATCCTATGTATACTGTAAAATTTGAATTTTGAGTTGGCTTATGTGATTGAGTGAGCTGGGTGCACAATTCCTTCGAACTAACATAGCTTGTTGTTTTAAGTTATGATAATCTTTCTGTTCCAATTTTACAATGCATGTGCGAAAACACAAGGTAAAGTAAGGAAAATATGGCGCTCCTACAACAACGGGAGGGACAAACTCGATATCATACTCGCTGCTAAAGTTGAAAATGTAAATTATAACTTTCCTTGTTTGCAGTGTAGTTGGAACTCTTCTTTTCAACTCCTTCGTCCCAGTTACCATAGTCCTTTCTTGTTGCCATCTCTCTGCTTTTGCCCCATTAGTTTTGGCCAGTAGAATGTTTCCCTGCCATTTGCCCTTCCATTCCTTTTAGTGAGGGTTACCCCTCTTGGCATTGGAATGGCTCACTTGGTCAAACGATTAGTGAAAGAGACAATTCACTTTGGCAGACTCATCAGGCCACCCAGTAACTATTGGTGTCTCGGTAACTGTCTCAGAAACTGTCCCAGTAACTGTCTATTTAGTGGTGCTTGACCAGAACTTAACGAGGTCAGAGCAATTATCTAAAAGCATGAAGACTTTCAGTCTGCAAGCTTTTTATGTAATTCTATTTTGTGATTCTGTCAAGTTCTATCTACGGTTTCTAACAAATAGTGATGACAGTTGCTTTAGACATGGAGCTATAACTTAGTTTTTAGTGAAGATTTGTCTGATATATTATTTTATTTATTCATTTATTGCGTTTTCTTTGAGACTGCTCTGCCTGTGTTATTCAATGTTCTTTTGTATGGTATCTTGTAAACTCATTTCTTTTTTTCATTTACGAATGTTAAAATGTTGTGACCTTTATCACAACCTAACAAATCCTTCCTTGTGGGTTTTGAAGCATTTCTTTACTTTGGCATAAAATGTTATCTTTTGGGCCTATACAACACTGCAAAGTGATCATACACTGTGATCATAAATGTGATTCATATATTTGCGAGGTACATCTCTTGTTACAACAAAAATCATAAATCCTATGTATACTGTAAAATTTGAATTTTGAGTTGGCTTATGTGATTGAGTGAGCTGGGTGCACAATTCCTTCGAACTAACATAGCTTGTTGTTTTAAGTTATGATAATCTTTCTGTTCCAATTTTACAATGCATGTGCGAAAACACAAGGTAAAGTAAGGAAAATATGGCGCTCCTACAACAACGGGAGGGACAAACTCGATATCATACTCGCTGCTAAAGTTGAAAATGTAAATTATAACTTTCCTTGTTTGCAGTGTAGTTGGAACTCTTCTTTTCAACTCCTTCGTCCCAGTTACCATAGTCCTTTCTTGTTGCCATCTCTCTGCTTTTGCCCATTAGTTTTGGCCAGCAGAATGTTTCCCTGCCATTTGCCCTTCCATTCCTTTTAGTGAGGGTTACCCCTCTTGGCATTGGAATGGCTCACTTGGTCAAACGATTAGTGAAAGAGACAATTCACTTTGGCAGACTCATCAGGCCACCCAGTAACTATTGGTGTCTCGGTAACTGTCTCAGAAACTGTCCCAGTAACTGTCTTTGTCTACTGCTTTGGCTGCTGCTTGGTGGATTGTTTAGGTCAAGAAGAAGAAACAATTTTCTGGCACCAGTCATAGATGTAAACAATGAACTCTTGAAAAAATGTATAAGATGATACATTATGATAAACTTTTTGAAGTTTCGGACTTACAACAGATTTCGATCCTTTGGGTGTTTTTTGATGCTGCGCTGCGGGAGAATTTTTTCCTGAAGAAAATATCTTACAAGTACGTTGAACTGATTTTCAGATGGTAACCAATTGTTTGACCACAATGCTAAATTTGCTTTTAAGATGTATATTTATATATGATGCAGTGATATCTGATATTCTAAGGGGGCTTCACTTGGGCTGGAAATACTGATATATAGGGGCTATAGACACTGTTTTACAACTTGTAGATAGTTTGCCTCATGCGATTTGTCCAGTTTCTCTCTCTCTTCTTATGAGTGGTATGACCTGCCATTATATAATTAATTTGGGTAATTGTTGTCTTCTTAACTTGTTTTGTTTTTCCTTGTGTACTGCATGGTTTTTCTTGTGTGCCTGTTTGCAACGTATGCTACTTCGTAACACATCCGTTCAAGCTATACGTTTGCTCCATAACATAACTCCTACGACATGACTCCGGATTATGCATGGATATATATATACCAAGCATTATACATGCACATAAATCCACCCATGGGCTTTAAATAAGTAGTGTTTCCATTTTCATAGCCATGGAGGACCTTTCAAGGCCTCCTTTGTCCCTTGAAAGAGTAATAAGGGACCCTTTTAGCGAACCCTATTAGCATATAGATTCGCCCAGTAAGTGGAATATATAGGACCACAATTGGCCCACCCCGCAGGATAATGACACAATGGCCATGGGTGTCATTCCTGTCACATTCATGCCAAATATGACAACTCAGCAGTTTTGACGTATCGGTCCTGTATGTATGTGAGCTTATATCATAGCATGTGCGATATTGCGGTAGTCGCAGTGTGTTTCATATATGCAAGTCGGCCTAAATTGTGAAAGAGACTTTTAAAACCAACTTTAGTTGCTACGTGTCAAAATGGTGTATTTTAAGTAGAGTAACTTGCTGACTTAAAATATTATGTTTATTTCACACAGGTCTTTCAAGTTAGCTTGCTGTAAATCTTTTTTCTTCTGGTCAGTTAAACATTTTTTGGATGCGATTTGAAATCATACGGTGTAAAGTTATTAGAAAAGTAATCAACTGAGCTGGCACTTACTTACATTTTGATTTGTATGTAAAAATGGTTGTAATTGAAAGCACTCCCACTCCCCCGTTAAAATGCACTATATACCAATTTCGGTTTGCTTACTATGCAGCCTACATCAGAGTCAACTGCGGTCATTATAAGAATTTTACTTCTTTTACCTTTTTCTATTTTTACTTCTATTTCTGAGTCTGTCAATGAGATGGAGGACTCTTGTTGATCCTAATTGCTCAGTTTCTTCTTCTTTTACTACAATCAGCTTATTTTACTTGTCTGGTCTGCCTGGTCTGGTGCCTCATACCATATACTATTGGGCAAATGTCATTTTTTCATTAAACTTACTGATGCAACAGTCACACTTAAATTAAGTTTGTCATGAGAAACTGTTCTTGTGTTTACAGAGTAAAGCTGGAACTTCTACATGTACACATGTTAACGATGCAAACTGAAATTTCAAAAAGGGTTTCCCACAAGGATCGCTTTTACTTGAAAAGAGTGTGATTCATGTGCTAAAAAGAATCACCAACATGGAATTAGAATTTAGATGCCAAAACACGCTGCAAAAGAATCACTCAAAGTGTTGCTAAGACTAGGAACAATAATCTTGAAATGTGAATGATCATCTGTCAAACTCTGATGGACTAAGCCATCATAAAAAATTCCCTCATCCTGCATAATTCAACCTGTCACTTGAGAGACTTCATAGCGCCCTCCGAATTAGGTCATGTCAATATGAACCTTTTCTCTTTTTTTGTGCGAGTCACATGCATGGATATGGACAACGGACCAGTCGGCACTGATTTGGTTGAAAACTTACTGATATGTTTCATTCACACCAAAAACTTTCATGAGGTCAACAACATCAAATTCAATTTTATATGATTACTTGGCCAAAGACAACAAAATACAAAGCTTCTTTGAATTATTCGGTGAAAGGTTTGGGATTTGGCAAGAAGATCCTCTTGTGAAACTCCAGAGGCTGAATTGTTGTTTTAATAAATCGGTTCCAACATTTGATAAGAAAAAGTTGTGTCGATAAACATCAAAATCGCCCATTTCATCCTAATATTTGCGTATATTTTGTTGCATATATCAACAAATATTATTTGAGCTGAATGGTTCTTCTCACTCTGCCAGAATTAAGTACTGCTATACAGAAGGCAATACATTTTTATCTCAATTTTCCATTGAGTAACATCTTGCCTTAGGTTCAATGCCAGAAAATGATAAGGGCGGTGTCTGTGTAGTGAAAGCTTTATTTTGTTTCTGCTCTTTGCCAAAGAGAGTGTGAAACTTGCTTCCAGTACAATTTGATTGCCAAGTTTTTGTTTTTGAACAGGTTGTTTTTAATTGAATCTGTCAATATTCATTCATGAGTTGTATCATGCTTATCCTGAGTCCTAGTAGGTAAAATTGTCAATTTTGTTCTTTTCACAATGTAACTGGTGTGATGTCTGACAGCTTTAAGGTTGAATTTTTTACTTACTTCCTTGACATCATATCCATCCAGTACGAATCTGGTTTGTTAGGAAAAGATACAAGACACCAAACTCATCTTGCAGGGCCATGTTATGGATAGAAAGGATGTATGGAAGAAGCCAGCCCTGACCCAAGTTATAACAAGATATAGATTTGTGGATTGGGAGATAAGGAAAACATACAATCAGGAAGAAATTACAAGAGACTATACAAGAGACATTAATTGCTCCCTAAGGACAAATAATACAGCTGTGTTAGCCAGGAATAACTTCATCAGAACAATGTCAGTCTTTGTGGCTCTATGATTCCTAAACTTTTATGCTATCAAGACTTAGATAGGAAGAGATAAGCCAGTCCACTTTGGAATATGGAACAAAACATTTTTTGCCTTCTGCCGTGAATCGGGTTATACAAGTACAATGTTTTGGGTACATCCATACATGGATGTTTTTATTTCCTGCATGCACATGGATGTCATCTCAATAATGTTTATACATACACAAAAGTTGGTCAGTTCGAGATTGATTTTTACAAAGTCTTCTATGAGTACATTCTTTAAACTTGCATAATCATGAATAGTTAGATTGCTTGATTAGCAAATGGTAGTCTAAAACAAATAAAGGACTGGCATAAAAACATAAGTTTGTTCTGCAGATCTAGTTGCTGTCAGTTCAGTTTAAATTTGTTGGATAAGGTTAGAAATAATATTGTGTCAAGTTACACTGTATTAGAAAAGTAATCAACTGAGCTGGCACTTACTTACATTTTGATTTGTATCTAAATATAGTGTAATTGAAAATGCTTAAACTGCCTCCCACTCCTCCGTAAAAATGCAATATGTACCCAATTTCGTTTGCTTACTCAGCAGCCTACATCAGAGTCAACTGCGGTCGTTATAAGAATTTTACTTTTTTAACTTTTTCTATTTTTACTTCTATTTCTTAGTCTGTCCAGAAGATAGAGGACTCTTGTTGATCCTAATTGCATAGTTTCTTCTGCTTTCACTACAATCAGCTTATTTTACTTGTCTGATCTGGTGCCTCAAACCTACTATTGGGCACAGTCACACTTAAATTAAGTTTGTCATGAGAAACTGTTCTTGTTTTTACAGAGTAAAACATTGTGAAAAGATGTTACATTTCTTCTTTTTTTATATGTTAAATGATGTTACCTTTCTTCATGTCTTTTGAAGGTTACTATTTTCTATTTGCGAGAAATCAAATGCTTGTCAAATCCATATTATCTACCTACTATATTTCTTTGTAACTGTCTGTCTGTCTGTTAAAGTAAATGTATTAAATGATGGTCACCCTGACTCATTTATTAACAAAAAAGAAATAATCATATTAGTATGAATCAATGGATCTATATATTAAATAAAGTGACTCAAATTCCAATTAATGTTATGGCATTACTGATGCCTTGCGCCAATGACTGACCAATGCTGATTAATGATGTAATTGACACTATCATAATGTCATAATCTTGTGATTTATAACTGCATGGGTTGGTAACCATGTTGATGTGATCATTGATCCAAGATCTAATGTCGATCTGGTCAAATATATGGGTCACTTTCTCTGCCGCTTTGATGCTCACCTTTAGTGGTCAGGTTCACCTGGACACAATGCATCTGCCAAGATAACAAGAGTTATGGCCGACCTAAAGTGCTGAATGATGTCCGTGTGAATTATTTACTCCTGGCTCTGACGACTGTTTGCCAATGGCCAGTAGCCTTTGGAGATGTGTGTGGTCACCTCAAATGTCAGACATTCAGAGATAGCATGATATAGTGTGTTGGTCTTTCTTGAGTTAGTTATTTTAGTTGAGAATTCAGCTGTCGGTAGTATAATACACAGATTGCCCATACTACAATAGCAAGATAGCAGAACCTCTTGACTGAATTTCAAACTGGCAATTTTTTTCATTTAGCGACAGAATCACGTGTGTATTCACCAATTACACCACATGAGAGCAGATATATCATCTGGAAGAGGCTCTTCATAAAATGATACTGTATCAATATTAAGATTAGTTCTTAAAAGAATCCTAATTCAACCTATCATTATATACACTCTTAACGCAAAAGGTTCTTGATAGTATATATAAAGAACCCACAGCCGAAAAAAGGTTCTACATTTTTAAGGGTTCAATTGGATTTAAAAGGTTCAATACTGGCTTGGGAGGCCCTGTGACAGAACCCTATGCTCTCGACTTTAGAGAAAGAAGTTCCATTGTGGGAGTTCAGTGCAACTGGATTATCCAAGTGCTGTTTTTGTATGCTGTTGGAACCTTTATAAAAATTGAATAGTGAACCTTTCAGGGTTCCTTATGTATATCAGCTTATAGAATCCTTAAAAGTGCCATATGTAACCTTTTTGTTAAGAGTGTAAGTAATGATAGACAAAGAGGAATCTTTCACAATATTCAAATAGTTCAAAACTGGAACTTTTTCGTGTACACATGTCAACGATGCAAAATGAAAATTGAAGAAAGGCCTCTTTCAAATTCATGTGCTAAAAAGAAGAACCAACATGGAATTAGAATAGAGGCACCAATACTCTGCAAAAGAATCACTCAAAGTGTTTGGAGACTGGGAACAATAATCTTGAAATGTGAATGATCATCTGTCAAACTCTGATGGACTAAGCCATCATAAAAAATTCCCTCATCCTGCATAATTCAACCTGTCACTTGAGAGACTTCATAGCGCCTTCCGAATTAGGTCATGTCAATATGAACCTTTTTGTCTTTTTTTGTGCGAGTCACATGCATGGATATGGACAACGGCACAGTCGGCACTGATTTGGTTGAAAACTTACTGATATGTTTCATTCACACCAAAAACTTTCATGAGGTCAACAACATCAAATTCAATTTCATATAAATACTTGGTCGAGGACAGTGAAATCTTAAGCTTCTTTGAATTATTGGTCGGAAGGCTAGGGATTTGGCGAGAAGATCCTCTTGTGAAACTTCAGAGGCTGAATTGTTATTTTAATAAATCAGTTCCAACATTTGATAAGAAAAATCACTCCGATAAACATCAAATTCCACCCATTTCATCCTTATATGAAAGTATTTGTGTATAATTTCATGCATATATCAACAAATCTTACTTGAGCTGAATGGTTCTTCTCACCATGCCAGAATTAAGTACTGCTTTAAAAGGCAAAACATTAAATTTTTTATCTCATTTTTTGCAACATCTTGTCTGGAGTTCAATGCAAGAAGATGCCAAGGGCGGTGTCTGCATGTTTAATTGTTTGTGAGAATGAACCTAACGAGGGTAAAGGACATTTATTGAAGGAAAAATTGTATTTCTAAAGCTTTCTTTTTTTATGCTCATAGTCAAACGGGCGTAAAACAACTTCTAGTAAAATTACAACTGATTGTCAGTTGCCTTGTTTGAACAATTTGTGTCTCATTCAACCTATCAAAATGAGTCCTAGTAATCCAACTGAAAATATTGATTCGGTTGATCGGTATATGCACTAAATACCCAAATAAAGCAAAGTATTATTCCGATTCACTGCTGTGGAGAATTGTATTTTCACAATGTTTCTAGTATGATGTCTTTCAGAATTAAATTTCTTTCTGACTTTCTGAACGTCATAGTCATTCAAAAACGTACACCTTTTAAAACAGCTTCAAAACTAACTTCTTATTAAGATATGGCCATGAAATTATGCATTAATCTGGCTAAATATCCCTTCCTAGGGTCTGGAAAGTTTTACTGAAAACCATTGAGAATCGGTAGCATAACACTACATTAAGTGAAACTCCTTCAAAAACCAAAATCACAATCAATGCAAATTGAGCCAGAAAACAGTTTTGCATTAAGTCCATCAGAGTACAATTTTTGGAGTTCACGGATAGTGAAGGTTGTTCCCTTGATTCCTTCACACATTTTTACTGCATTTTGTTGGATTTGGTTTAATTTTAGCCCAAGTTGGTGTATTTCACATTTTGTTTGTCACATCCTTTTCAAAAAAGTTTTGTCATAAGCTTCGACAATTACCCCATGTGACAATTTTTTGCAATGCACTCTTGCTGGACTTCTTTGTTGACAATTTGAAATCTTTAACATGTGGATGTGGAGCGTATTCTTAACATTACAACCTCATTCAAGTTTGTGAATCCCAAATTTGAAAAAATCGTATATATTGTGTCTGGCTCTTTGAAAAAGCAACAGAGTTTCTTCTAACTTTCAAAATCTTCGACCAAGGGGTTAATAAGGTAGACTTGGGAGGTCACAAATAATTATCTTGAGTAGTTTACAAGTTATGTCTAGTTTAATAGGTATGCGTTTTTAAGTGTAAGCAGTTTAGTTTCTTAGGAAAAGATATACAAGGCACCAAACCCATCTTGCAGGACTATGTTATGGATGCAAAGGATTTATGGAAGTAGCCAGCCCTGACCCAAGTTATAACAAGATATAGATTTGTGGATTTGGAGATAAGGAAAATAGACAATCAGGAAGAAATTACAAGAGACATTAATTGCTCCCCAAGGACAAATAATACAGCTGTGTTAGCCAGGAATAACTTCATCAGGTCAATGTTAATCTTTGTGGCTATATGATTCCTAACTCTTTATGAGATCAAGATTGAGATGGAAAGAGATAAGCCAGGCTGTCTACTATGGAGTATGGAACAAACTTTTTTTGTCTTCTGTCGTGCATCAGGTTATGATTCTACCAGCATAATGTTTTGGGTAAATCCATACATGGATGTTTTTATTGCTTGCATGCCTGCATGTACATGGATATCATCTCAATAATATTTGTACATACATAAAAGTTTTTCAGTTTGAGATTGATTTTGACTAAGTTTTCTATGATAATATTCTTTAAACTTGTGTAACCTTGAATGATTTGATTGCTTGATTAGCAAACGGTAGTCAAAGACAGATAAAGGGCTGGCATAAAAAATAAAAAGCAGCAGCAATGTTATGTTTTCATTGAAACAGCATGGTGGCTGACGTTGAAACCCATGTAGAGACGAAACATTTAATTTATGGGGTAACATTCCCTCGTGGGAGGTAACTTTATCTATATTGGAATATCATCAACTCGCACACAATGTGTGCAGTTTTTGTCAACCAAGACAGCCATGATATGCTTGTATGATGATAGGTGAAGTTGCATACTGATGGTGATGAAAGATAGAACCGTTGATGAGACGTTGATGAGACGTTGATGAGACTAGTTTGTTGAAGCTTCTTACTAGGCCATGGTATAACAAGAAAAGTACCCTTTAAAAAAGGGTACTATAGCGACTTGGTCTTACCTTCTTTTAAAAACTGTAACGGAATGAGCCAGCATGCAAAGAATTCAATGCATCTGCTAAGTTAGGGTTAATTTATAAGTTATTTTGTTTTGGAGTTTTATATACACAGTTATCCATCTCTGAAAAATGAATCGTGATATTTTTTATGCATTTTGGCTGGAATAACATTTTTGTAAAACATGCAAAGCTCCCCGACCAAAAAAACAAAAAAAAAAACCTGGTGATGGCACTGGTTTGTTATGGTAACTGGGATAGAGCAATTTTTGTATTGGATGGATATTTGGGGCTATGGAAATTAAAAGTGTGTGATCCCCCCCCTAAAAAAATCGTGGTAACTGGGATTTTGCAACTTTGCATCATTGCAGCGTAATGCGCCGAAAAGCTTTTTGCGAAGTTAATATTGCAAATAGAGCAAAATGAATAAGTGCATTGAATTTGAAGGAGTTTATTTGATATATGCAGGTTTTTAAATTTTGAAAATCGGACATATATTAAGGTCTGTAGCCCAAATACATATATACACACATATTGATGACGTTTCACACGGAAAAAATATCGCCTCTGGTGACTTACAATCTTCCTAAAGCTTATATTGTAACAAACTTTTTATAAGAAATGTTTTCTTCAAGGTTTTAAAAGACGTCGCTATAAAAATGAGGATGGAGGGTTGGTCTAGTGGTAGCTTGCTATGTTGTCAATCGCACGGTCCAGGGTTCAAATCCAGCTCTTGCCGGATTACCAGGGTCTATGTTGGATGGCTGTTTCAACCATTTTCGCCTCATTGTCATGTCCTCCTCTTAATTGTCCTATTGGTATACCAGATTCATAAATACAGAATGTGAAGCCCCGATCGTCAATCCATTCATCTCAGAGCATGGCATAAAAATGTCAGACACAAAATAACCAAGACACTAGAAAGGTACACACAGATTCTATTAATGTACTTAATTCTCCATGACCCACTTTCAGCTCTTTACTGCCTTTTGTAAAATTCCGGGGTCCCAAACAACTAAACTTCTGTCAGAACACAAGACAGGGCACACCCTCTGCTGTCCCACACTGTCCCATGGCACGCTGATAGAATAACACAAGAGAAAATCAAGTAAAGCCCAATTCATCAAAATTCAATTACCCTTATTCCCAAAACATGAATTTGTTAATAGGAAACTGTATGCCTTTGATTGCAACCCTTCATTTCATATTAAATATTAATGAAGTAAATGTTGATATCGGAATATCCATGTGAACTAGACACACTGCGGCAATAATCTAATTTCTCATGAGTCAAGACAAATTAACACAAACGCTTTAGCCGTTGCTGTGCTACTATGGAATATCAGGCTGACAGGCTCAATGCCAGGGGGGGATCCAGAAAATTCCGGTGGGGGGGTCTATTGGGCTATTTTGGTCCGGTGGGGGGATGCATCCCCCCCATCCCCCCCCCCTGCGTCCGTCCCTGCTCAATGCATAATCGTGCAGACTGAAGCAATCTTAAAAGCAAACAGCAGTTATTGTTCGTTGTTTACTTGCCAACTCCAGACTGTTTCATCAGAATTATAATTCTTCCTGTGTCATTTTATGTGTACATTTTATTTGCAGAGTAAGAAAAAAAGCTCCCTGTTTATTCTTTGCAAGCGTATATAAATGGTGATTGAAGTAGTCTTTCAAAGGTTAGCCATCACTGAATTGTGTACATCTGAGAGCCTTTGGTTGCCCATGCCTACCATATCTTGTTCCACTATTATTTGTCCATAGACGAATGGCCACAAGTGTCACTAACATACAGTACTTCATTACCAAATTTATGTATGTATTTTGTACAGTGTATATGACAAAACTATTGGCCGCTACAACTCCCACTGGCATTTATGACTGAGTGGCATGTACCTCTTTACCAAATTCATGTATTGTTGGTTGACAGATAATGATAAATGTATTATATAATATTCTTTTATCAAAGCAGCTTGATGGCTGATAGTTGAAGCCAATGTTCAGATCAAACATTTTCTTTCAATTAATGTCTCTCTTGGGAGTAAACTTTTTATATTTGAGCATCATTAGCTCACAAGCAATGCGTGCAGCTAAATATTGATACAGCAGGACTCAGCATATATCAGATGACACAAGCAATGGCACATTGAGTATGATAGGGGATGCCAATGATGTTGAAAGATGCAGGTTTAAAGATGTTGCTACCAATGTCTGAAGATTCAGCTTTTGAGGGAATAGTGTAGGAATGCAAAGCATTAGAGATTGGAGACACCAGGCAGGAAAAGTTCACATGGAATCTATTAATGTCTGTACTTTGACATAATGGCCCACGTTTTACCTCCTTAAGGTTTCTATGCAAAATTCATGGACTCTAAACCACTACATCTTCCTCCGTGAATATGCCATATGGTTCCATCCTGTACTATGCCATACTATACTATACTATACTATACTATACTATACTATACTATACTATACTATACTATACTATACTATACTATACTATACTATACTATACTATACTATACTATACTATACTCACAGCTAATTTTATCAAAATTATATTAACAAAGGCAAATTGGATGAGAACAGAAAAATTGTGACTATTTTTCAAATTCTTATGACAGTGTAACATCAATAGAAATACCTAGTGAACATTCTTAGGATAGCAACATTATAAAAGCTGTGAGATTATCACTTTGGTTGATTGATGAATGCAATGGTGATGGAAATGGTAAATTGTGGTATAAAACCTTCTTTAGTTGGATGTTGCAGTTTAACTGAGAAAATATTAAGTGAACAACCTCTTTGTTTGTGTATGTGTTTGAAACAGCTGACTGGTTCTTTATGTTAGAAATAAGCAAAGCAGTCGTACGAGAAAACATCGGAGTCAAGTTCAACAACCAGGAAGCAATAGGATGCCTACTGTGGATGGATGACGTAGCGCTGATAGCGAACAATGAACAAGAAATAGACAAAATGCTAAATATAACCAATGAAATCGCAAGAAAATACCACATAAAATTTAAAGCAGAGAAAAGTAAAATCATGACAATGGGAAAAACCGATGTAAACAAAACATTTATGCTTGGAGAAATGGAGATAGAACGAACAGAAAACTACAAATACCTTGGAGTGATCCTAAACAATAAATATGACCTAAAGGAGCGCATCAAATCAACCAAATCGAAAGTGGAAGCAGCATACCAAACAATGATGACAATATGCGAAGACTCTGATCTGAAAGGGATCCAACTGGAAGCAGCATGGAAAATCATAGAAACTTGCATAGAACCAATAGTGACATATGGAATTGAAGCTCTAAACCCCAACAAGACAGAGTTACGGGAACTGAATAGCATACGGACTAACGTCATCAAAAGACTGCTGATGACACCGCAGTCAACACCCAATGAGGCTATCTACATTGAGACAGGAACCCTTGATTTTGGGGCCATGATGGACAAAAACCGGTTGAGAATGATGAGCAGACTGAGAACAACAGCCAACCACCTACTGACAACAATGATGAACGATGAAACTAAGGGGTTGGAGAGATACGATATCAGAAACAATGGCTAAATACAGCATAACAGAAGCCAAAAAAATCAAGGAACAGTTCAAACTGAGAATAGAAACACAATCCCAAGAAAAATCAAAAGTAAAAGCCCTCCTGGAAAACACGAACTGGGAAACCAAAAAAGGAGAGGATACCTAAATAAACTAACAAGAAACAGGCCAGCACTATCTTCAAAGCAAGGACAAGAATGCTGGATGTGAAAAACAACTATAAGGGCAAATACCGAGTTACCAAATGCAGAATGTGCAAGAACCAAGACGAAACAACTGAACATGTACTACAAAACTGTATGACAATCCACCCGGATGACACCAACAAAATCAACTCAAAGACATCTACGAAGACAACTACCTGAAATTAAAAACAATCACCGAAAAAATATCATGACTGAAATACATAATACAAATGTGTAGCTCCCTATTCCAGGTTATGAGCGGCCTAGCAACCTAGGTACACACACGAGAGAGAGAGAGAGAGAGAGAGAACACCAGAATTAGGAGCAGACAATTACAATTTGTTAACAAATCGCCTAAGGTTCAATGTCATTGGGGCCAAGGACTGTCCCGAAAATTAATGGACATTTCTCCCTCAAAAAGATGTATAAATCATATTAGCTTAGCGGGATGTTACATTGATTATGAACAAAAACTACCCAGGTAGGGAGACTTTTACGTTTGCCAATTTGGATCAATTTCGTCTGAGAAAAATTATCAAACTGCTCGGCTGGGCAAATACATTTCAACACATTATAACAGTTGTTTTGTCCCACAACTGGTCACTTTGGTAACAAAATTAATTTAATACATCAGTATTTTAAACTGCTATTCATGCACTGCATGCACTAAGTTGTAATTCTGTATCTTACCAGATTTCCTACTCTTGAAGTTTATCAGAACAAAACAGCACATTTCAACATACATACATTGTTGAAACATGTCTGAATGATCAGATTGCATCCATCAATGCAAGAAATGTTGTTGTCCTTTTTTCTGGCGGTGTAAAAAATAGGTCCTGGAACGAGGCGATTATGTGCAACAGCAATTACACATGCAGCTCAGGATGATTGTAGCCTGATGGACAGCGTTTGAAGCCAATGTTCAAATCTAACATTTTCCTGAAATTAATGAAGATGTCTCTTCTGGGAGTAAAGTTTTTATATTTGAGCATCATTAAGGCCAGGCATTTAGAATTTTTAGCTTCTCGGATCAAGCAACCCAATAGATTTTCTGCTTGCGAGAAAGAAATGTAACTTACTCACAATTTTTCATTAAATTGACATTTAAAATTTGAGATTACCTGCGTTATAAGACCCCCGGATGTGAGACCCGTTTGCCTTATAGGACTGTCTGAGCAGTATTTTTAGTGCATTTTGCATCGCGACAAGAGAACACACCCCCTCGAGAGACTGCTTCATGACTGCAGAAGGGGCTTTCTAATCATGCTGGGACAACTGTACAGGTTTTTTTATCAAACCAACCGACCCTGGAAAAAGTGCCTTGAGAAGATCCGAGAAGCTAAAGATCAATTATGTCTTGCCTATAAATTTAAATGTTTGCAGCTGAATATTGAGGCTGCATTTGCGCATCACAATGACGAATGCAATGGAAACCAATGATATTGGAGGACACTGTGCAGGTTAAAAGAGTTTGCTTCTGTTGAGACAGGTTAAAGATTTACCCTTCATTGTGCATAGGGCAATAGGGCAATAGACATGGCATGAAAAATAAACATTTTATCTGTACTGCTTCACCATCTTTGCTGCAACCACTGGTAATGCTGAGATAGAATATTGGGCTGCTCTTTTGTGATGAGTTATATCCATCATTCAAGTTTGTAAAAAGAAATATTTTTTCATATATAACTTGCTGGATAATTGAAAAATATGTGTTATATCGATTCAAGATTATTTCACCATTATTATTGTTTTTCACTACAGAATTATTTCCCAAATGTGTCCAGCACTTGACTGTGTATATATTTCTATTTTTTTAAAATATATTTTATCATAGTAACAGCTCATTTATCTGGCAAATGTATCACTTCACTTAAAATGCACTTGCTCAGACTGAACTTAATCACATTGGGATCAAATTAAGAACTTTGTTCGATTTCAATATTCAGTCATCGCCAAATCCTCATGATCAAATACATTTTTTAAGCTGTTCCTTTATTTCAATACCTCCCTTGATTTCCCATTCCGCTTCAAATGTTTTCTCCTCGATGACGAGTAGCTGCCACCGAGCATCCATTACAATGAGTTCAGCTTAAAGTAGTTCACTAACTATTTGTAATTTGTTTGTTATTGCCATTATCTATGTATTTTTGCAATGCCTGCCAAAATACACAGATAAATGCCAAAGATAACCAATGATGCAGTAAACAACGTGTTTGCTTGTTGCATGCTTCTGAGTGCTTTAACTATCAGGTGTCAATGAGCCTGCCATTCATGAGTTGTGCTGCAAGATATCCACAGTGGCATTCCTAACCCTTTTGAAAGTGCCATAGAAAACATCTTCAACCTCAAGGAAATGGAAATTCAGATAGAAATAAGTGCAATTGCGGCACATGTCTCCGGTGTGCAGTGGCTGTTATTTGCATTAAGATTGCATCATAAAGTTGGTATTCGCTACATTGGCAAAATTATTTTTTCGACAACTGTTCTAAATTGGAGGCATTGAAAGAAACAACAGCCTGAAGATTAGATGACCTACATCAGAGCAAATTTAAAACAAACATTTCAATGAGCCGGTCTCATACTAACTCGTCAGAAGACTGATTTCATTGAAGAACATGAAATCAATCAGAGAAGTATTATAGATAAAATAACTGAAATATGCTCCTCATATGGATGTAACATGTTGAGGACTCCCACATGTGTAGTGCTTGGTCTCTTATATCATCAGCCCTTATGTGGATCCTTCATGATAACAGGCTTTAGAGAGCTTCACTTTCCATGCTTACCTAGTAATACCTACCAACCACGCCTTTGCTTCAACTTCTAGATTCGCTTGGAACAGTCAGGGTTCACCTGGACACAATGCATCTGCCAAGATAACAAGAGTTATGGCCGACCTAAAGTGCTGAATGATGTCCGTGTGAATTATTCACTTCTGCAATGTAGCTCTAACGACTGTTACGCTATTGGCCTTTGAAGTGTGTGGTCACTGGACATTCATGGATGACATAGCAAGTGTCAAAAGTCCAGGAGCCTCAAAGGAAACACCCCATATCACTGGACTTGTCATATTTGAAGTCATAACCATCATATCCAGAGAAGAGAAAATGCCAAAAGAAGTTGGAAACATTAATCTCAGACTTTGAAAGCCCATCTGTCAAACTGTGATGGACGAAGCCATCATAAATATCTCCCTCATTCCACTTAATAGTCTGTCACTTCCTAGATCCGCGGAATCTTCCAAATTAAAGGTTATATCAATATGAACCTTTTTTACAGCTAGGAAGAGTGAATAACTCGGCACATCCTGAATTGATCAAGAACATTGCAAAATGAAAGTTCTGTAAAATTAGATGATAGCTGTTATGATGATTTTATAGACTGAACATTACTGGAATACTGTTTTCTTTTAACTACAAATCATGATTATTTTTTATTGATGATGGTGTGTTTGAGCTGTCTAAAAATCTGAATTTAGCAGTGATTTATTTATATCCAGATGAAAAATGTAATGGCGATAAGTGTAGTCTGAAGAAAATTAAGAATTATTATCACCGAAACATCATCAAACCAATATTTATGTGAGGAGACAAAAACTGAATCTTTGAAACATTATTTGAGAAGGCATAGAGATTATATAGGGAAAGTAGACAGGATTTGAAGTCGGTATGGAATTGCATTTCACTGTTTTTATAATCTGGGTGTTGCGAAAACAACAAAAAACATATGTTCTTCTTGAGAATCATATCCATTTGTCTGGAAAATCTAAAGCTGTAAAGAGTCATTTGAATGTTGTTTGGAATAACCTAAAAGGAGCAAATATGATTATAAGACAAAGTAGTAAAACTTAAAACTCCACAGTTAGAGTTTATGGACATAATTTCAGATATGATGTAGGTGTAGATATGTTGTATTTGCATTTACTTTATCCACCACCATTAATAAAGTCATACAATCTCATTTCAATGGGCTATATACTAAGTACTTAACAGGAATATGAAAGCCTTTTATATCCACATTTCAAAGAAAATTTCTTGGAACAAAAGTAATCCGGTGTTTCAGTGCAACTATATAACTTCCTAAGCCTCTGGTGTTTCATATTTCTACAAATATGATTTCCATTGCATGATTTCGTCACTGAAGGAACTTTTAAAGAAAGATACAACTTTATAAGTTAATCAGTGAATATCTGTTTTCTAAGAAGTGTGACTTCATTCCTGGTAGGTATTTATTCTAGAAAGCTTTTAACAAATTCCATACTACAACAAATCCAGTGCCACTTCAAATGCAAAAAATGTAATAAAAAATCCGACCAAATGTAGTGTCAGAAACAATTGCAGAAATAGCAATTCACATGCAGGTCTACAAAACGTGCTTCTAGTCCAACTTGAGGCGATGAAGAAATTGCCTAAACTCTATGATTCTCATAAATTTGTTTTTATAATAATTCTCAAAGTCATCTTGGCCTATGTCATGGAAAAATTACGTGCTCGTTTTTGTGGAATCATCTTAGTAATAATTTAAGGAAAGCAAATATGAAATTGCGTCTTAGCAGAAAGATCACTTTGATCAGTGGAGAAAATGTTGCTATCATTTTTAACCGAATACATTGTTATGCCCATAAATAAATGGCTGGAATGAGGAGATTACTTTGAACAGCAATTAGAAAGCTTTGACAGATCTCAGCTTGATGGCTGGTAGTTGGAGCCAATGTTCAGAAATGCAGGATCAAATATTTTGCAATGTGATTAATGAAGAGACCTCTCTTGGGAGAGAGTTTTTATATTGGAGCATCATTAACTCACAGACAATGTGTGCAGCAAAATATTGATGTGCTGTGGGATATTGTATTTTAACATTGCATGAGCAAGGTGGCGAGCATATTATGTTGACAGATGCACGTTACAGCTGCTGCTGGTGATGTGACAATTGTGAATATATATTTAAATTGATATGGTAAGTACAGCCTCTAGCAATAAGACAAGAAGAAAATAAGTTACATTTTACTTTTAAAAGTTCGTTTTTGATACATACATGTAGATAGATGCATAGATAGATACATAGATAGATATGGTAAGTGCATCCCTCTTAACCCAGTTCTGGGCGCTCATGAGGGTTGATTGATGAGATGGGACAGGGAGGGCAGGAGTCCTCAACATGTTACACATTTACCCCATGCAAGGGATCTTTTACTTGCCCAGCACAGACACTGATACAAGAAGATACTTCATCCTATGGCATGGTACAGACAGGCTTAGCATGAAATACTCTTCATTCTAGCATTCCAAATTTGCCAAGAATCGAATTAGTGTTTGTACTATGTCGCCTTGACCGATTTCTTGCCCTTTCCTTTTATGCTTTCATGTAAAATTCACAGGTCCCAATGCACTATGCCCCACCTCTTGAATGCAAGACAATGCACATCTTCCACATTCCAATGCTAAAGGCATAACATAACAGAAAATAAACCAAAGCGCTATTCATTAATATTCAATTATCCTTATTCCCAAAGTATGAATTTTCTAACAGGAAAGCGCATGTCTTTGATTGCAACCCTTGAATTCATACTAAATATTAATCAAATTGATAAATATTGATCAAAGCAATTCCATGTGAACCAGACATATTTTGTCAATAATTCTATTTGTGGATGATTAAAGTCAAATATCCCATCCACTCAATCATCTATCATGCTGAATATCACATAAATTTTCATATTTCTACAAGCGAATGAAGAATATTTAAACTATTAATTCAATACTGGTAATTGTCTTAACTGTTGATCTGTTGATTTTGTACTTTATATGAGATGTCAGATCAAAAAACAAGTGAACAATGATAACTCATCATGTTTAGAAATCCATCAAAGTAATCATTCCAATGACAGCAAATTTGAAAACTGCATCTTATCAAATAGATCACTTTGATGATGCTGTCATTTCGAACCAATTACAGGGTTGATGCACATAAATAAAGAGCTGGAATGAGGAGATTATGTGGAACAGCAATTAGAAAGCTTTGAAGGATCTCAGCTTGATGGCTGGTAGTTGAAGCCAATGTTCAGAAATGCAGGATCAAATATTTTGCAATGTGATTAATGAAGAGGCCTCTCTTGGGAGAGAACTTTTTATATTGGAGCATTTTTAACTCGCAGACAATGTGTGCAGCAAAATATTGATGTGCTGTGGGGGGTTGTACTTCAGCATAGGATGATCAAAGTTGGGATGGCAGGGGATGCTGGTTACATTTAGAGAAGTTTCAAATGGTTAGATACTCCTGTTAATTGAAATTTTCAAACTTGAAATATCTGAGATGCAGCTAATTACACTACATACAAGACCAGCAAGCACATCTCTCAAGAATTATCCAATAATTTAATCAATGATATTGCTAAGATGTTCTCTCAATGCTTTGTCAACGAGTCATTCTGAAATGTGACATTCATCAATGCACCACCCACAAATTGATAATCAACATCCTTGGCTGCTCATGCTTGTCCTAATTTTGTTTCTGTCATCAGTTTGCTGTTGACAAGTAGGTGCTAGCCTGCCCCTTACATGTGGCCTGTCTATTCTCAATAGCATTGCCATTGTCATATGAGAAATGAAAAGAGAATGTACTGGTTGTACAGAAACAATTGTCAAATTTATGCACAGTCCCCACACGCAGACATCATTAATTCATTATCCTACGAATTAATGATTGTGTATCCTTTAAACTTACTTCATTGACTAATAGCTTGACATCATGCTGAGACTGATTGGAAATCATCCTTGTGTTTAGCTCTATTACTAAACCAGACTGGGGCAATTGATGACATGAACAGGCTTATTGTGCATCCTCAGTTTCAGTTTAGTTTGATGATCTTTAATTGCCAAACACTAGGATGAACCATAACCAGCTTCAGCATGACATCATGTTCTGAGTCAAATACATAGTTATTGGTGGATGATAATACTTCCCAGACTAAAAATTGCTTACACTTATTGAAATCTATCAGAAATAATTTTACTGAGCATCTGTATGAAGCCATGAAGGAATGGGAAATTGAGATGGAAACATGTAAAATGCTGGCATGCAACATGGACATGCATCTGGTGAAATTTGCATTTAGATAACAACATGGCTGGTGTTTTAGTAAGCTTGGGCTACACAGGCACAATTCATTTGTTCAACAAACTTTCTTGCTTGGTAACAAAGGCCACTAAAAGGAATGGTGAGAGCCATAGGATTACCTTCAATGCATTTTCACCACTTTCAACAGTGATAGCTTCTGTGAGATATCTGAAATGGCCTGCATAAATTTGCATACATTTACCAACATTAACATTTACCAAATATATGGTCAACGCAGCGTCATAAGTCGAAGATCCTCTTTCGAAATTAAAATACCTGTCTGGCCTGGAGTAAGGCATCCGAGTTGGATGTTTTTCTATCAAAAGATATGAGAACAACATATTGCAAATAAAGTTACAAGAAATGAAAAACAATTGTTCACATGTAAACCGTCAAGAGTAATAAAGGTTGCAAGAAAGAGCTGTGCAAGAGTGAAGAATGGAGAAGTAGGCAAACTTCAGTAAAGATGGAATAAGAATACTAACCAAAAATTGTATTGTATTTCAACCTTTATTAAGAGGCACTTTTTGTAAAAACCTGTGGGGGTGGCCGGGGGTCTGTCAGACTTTGCAATGTGCCATACACCGTTTCGAAGCTGTAAGTCTCGCTAAGAAAAATTCACCAACATTTTTTTCCTAGAGCCAGCGGTTTCCATGGAAACAGCTGCTATTTTGACCAATGTCAGACCTCTTTTTTTTCATAAATCCTCAAAAGGGAAAAATTGTGAAACTCTAAATTACCAATTATTAATAGGTGGCCTCTGTTGAGAGCTGTAAATTTAATGACGTAAAAAAATAAATTGTGGTTTTTAGTTTTGTGTCATCATCAAAAGTAACATTCATCAATGAACCGCCCACAAGTTGATAGTGACACACATGACTGCCCAAGCCTGTGAAAATTTGTTTCCCCAATCAGTTGTCCTTGTTTGACAAATGACTTCTAGCCTGCCCCTGCAATGATGTGGCTTGCTGATCCCTATTCTTGACATTTTGGTACAAAGCAATTATTAAACCAAGCAAGTTGTTCCTGTATTCAGGATTGTTACTCTATGCATTGTTTTATTTGCTGATCCTTTGTTCTTGACAGTTACCTGTCTTCAGGACACTCTCCGTCTCAAAACTTGTAATATTGGCTAAGGCAGCTAAAAGATTGGGTCAGGAAAGCCTGCTGTGACACTTTGGCCGCTGAATGTAATGGCCTGATTAATTCAATAAATCAATTCACAAATTTTATGAAAGAAATCACAAGGACAAACATTACATTTCACAGCATTCCTCGCCTTCTTGTTTTATCCATTCTCCTCTTGCAGGGGCTGAATGGTTCTTAATGTCAACACCAGAATTAAGAGGGTTCAGATCGAAGGAGCAATGTCTCAATTTACAATTTGTTAACGCACTGCTTCGAGTTCAAGGCCAGGAAAGGCCAAGGACTGGCTTGTAGCTCTCCAAAATTGATATAGATTACATTATGGTAGGGTTAATAGAAATATTATTATACCAAAGCTTTAGATAGAAAGTGATCTGTTGAAAGATTCATTTGGCAAAGCACTGCGAAGCACTGGCAAGCAATATAACTAATAACCCTTACCAGACTGGGCAGTTCCAAAACAATTTGCCAGCTAGGACTACAATCTGTCTTTGCGACGTCGTTACAGCATGCAGCGAAAATGACCAGGCGGGCATTATGCTGGGGAGGCACATGAATGTCCCTTCAGTCCGGTCAGGGCTTAATGAAGTAGCTTTGAATGACCTTATGAGACACGAGCGATGTTTAGCTAACTATGACTACCACATTAGCATGTTAATTTGACCTCGATGTTGTTATTATCTGATTACATTTCAGACTTAACTTGTACATCGGACCTGTTTTGGAGTATTCCGATATACCATCAACAAGCTCCTTTTGCACTGTAATAGCTTTGCCAGTCATGTCAATTGAATTGCTTTATATCTATGGTTTTGCTAGTGTTGAATTGAGGGTATTCAGCATTTCCAGCAGCCTCAGAGGTTTATATTTCCATAACCTTAATTAAGAAGGTTTAGTGATGCATCTCTTTAGTGACAGAGTGCACAAAGGTGAATGAAGGAGATCTTCATGCCAGTTTCTTCAATCACATTTTGACAGATGATCTTTCAAATTCTAAGATGAATGCTTACAGCTTCTTACAGCAAATATTTCATCCTCTAATGATGCTTGTGACTCCATTCATGGTGTGCATGACACTTTCTAAGATCTAGCATACTTTCAGTGGTCCTCTTGGACATTTGACACCTGCTATGTTGACCATGGATGTCTGTGCCCACACACCCCTAAGGCTACTGGCCAATGGCGTTACAGTCGTCAGAGCTTGGAGTAAATAATTCACATGGACATCATTCAGCACTTTAGGGCGGCAATAACTCTTGTTATCTTGATGGATACATTGTGTCCAGGTGAACTCTGACTGTTAAAGGTGCCCATCAGAACAGATTAATGAAATATAAGTATGAGACTCACCAACCATTACATCTTTTACTGCTGAGACTATATATAATAATAAAAGACTGAATGACACAAATAGGAAAATATGTTGAAAACTATATTTACCTTCAGGCAACAAGAACAATTGAATAAGAATAGTGATGATATCATTTAAAATGTTTGGCATAAAATTGAAATCTTGATTCAAGTCGATTATATTGTATGAGTAATACCACATCACGGGATGTATGATTGATTTCTGGACTGAATCAGATGTCGTTCACCTTCTCAAAAAAGATAAAATGTTATGAATTTAGACACAAATAGTTTTAGGACAAAGTAAATCTTTTGTGTGACTTTCCTCTGTTGCTTTCCTGTTTACTGTTCTGTTGTTGCCAACATAGAAGCTGTTTAACAATTGAATTTTGTTGGTAAAGCATAACTTTACAGAAACCTGACATGCTGTTCTGTTTTGTAAATTCGAATGGCAAGAGATGCATGTCTGTGTTGTATGCCAGCTCATTTGGTTGGAGATACATTTTGTGGCATTGCCAATGGACATAGATAATATCAAACTTATGAGGATGCCTTCTCCAGATAAAAATTGGCTAGCCTGTTAAAATCTGCTCTAGTATGCAACAAGCAGCCGGGTTGGTTGACCATTCCTTGATCATTCTTTGTACTTATTTCTGTACTTTGGCAGAATATTTTAACAATTAACTCAAGTACTGGTAATTTTACTGATAATTGTCTTTAACTGTTGATTCGGTATTTTATAAGGCAAAGAAAGGAGGTGTCACAGTATATGTAGCCGAACAGATAGCTATTAAAATGCAGAGCACGCAATTCTTAGAGAGATAAATGTAAAACAAAGGAAACATCAGAAATGTTGACATCACAAGCCAAGTGAATGATGATAACTTATCAAATTTAGAAATCAATCAAAGTAATCATTCCATGACAGCAAATTTGAAAACTGCATCTTATCAAATAGATCACTTTGATGATGCTGTCATTTTAAACCAATTACAGGGTTGATGCACATAAATAAAGAGCTGGAATGAGGAGATTATGTGGAACAGCAATTAGAAAGCTTTGCAGGATCTCAGCTTGATGGCTGGTAGTTGAATGTTCAGAAATGCGGGATCAAATATTTTGCAATGTGATTAATGAAGAGGCCTCTCTTGGGAGAGAGCTTTTTATATTTGAGCATCATTAACTCACAGACAATGTGTGCAGCAAAATATTGAGGTAATGTGGGGGGTTGTACTTCAGCATAGGACGATCAAATTGGGGATGGCAGGGGATACTGATTACATTTAAAGTTTCAAATGGTTAGAAAGATTTAAAGATGCTCCTGTTAATTAAAATTTTCACACTTGAAATATCTGAGGTGCAGCTAATAACACTACATACAAGACCTGAAAGCACATCATTCAAGAATTATGCAATAATTTAATCAATGATATTGCTAAGATGTTCTCTCAATGCTCTTTCAACTAGTCCTTCTGAAATGTGGCATTCATCAATGCACCACCCACAAATTGATAATCAACATCCTTGGCTGCTCATGCTTGTCCTAATTTTGTTTCTGTCATCAGTTTGCAGTTGACAAGTAGGTGCTAGCCTGCCCCTTACACGTGGCATGTCTATTCTCATTAGCATTGCCATTGTCATATGATGTGAAATGAAAAGAGAATGTACCGATTGCAGAGAAATAATTATTAAATTTACACCCCGGCAGACATTATTCTTCTAATTAATGATTTTGTATCCTTTAAACTTACTTCATTGACTGAAAATCAGCTTTCACTTAATCAAACTGTGGCAATTGATAACATGAACAGGTTTAGTATGCATCCAATCACAAACAATCTTTTTGATGTACATGTAGTTGCCTGCCACAGTTTCATTTAGTTGGATGATCTTTAATTGACAAATTCAAAGATGATCCATAACCAACCACAGCATGACATCATGCTCTTCGTCAGTGAAGCAAGTTTGAAGAATATATAGTAATAGGATGTATAATAACACTGCACATACTTCAAAAATTTACACCGTCTTTCAGAATTTCTTTCACATATTGCAATCTATCAGTATTAATTGTACTGAGAATCTGGTATGAAGCAATGAAGGAATGGAATTTGGAAATTGGGATGGAAACATGCAAAATGCTGGCATGCAACATGGACATGCGTCTGCTGAAATTTGCATTTAGATAACGACAAGGCTGGTGTTTTAGTAAGCCTGGGCTACACAGGCACAATTCATTTGTTCAACAAACTTTCTTGCTTGGTAACAATGGCAACTAAAAGGAATGGAGAGAGCCATAGGATTACTTTCAATGCATTTTCACCACTGTCAACAGAGATAGCTTTTGTGAGATATCTAAGATAGCCTGCATAAATTTAACTATATTAATATTTACCAATATATCCATGGCCAACATAGTGTCAGAAGGCAATGAACCACTTTCAAAATTAAAATACCTGTCTGGCCTGGAGTAAGGTATCAGAGTTGGATGTTTTTCTACCAAAAGATATAAGAACAACATATTGCTCATAAAGTTACAAGAAATGAAAAACAATTATTCACATTTAAACCTTCAAGAGTAATAAATGTTGCAAGAAAGAACTGTGCATAAAAGAAGAATGGAGAAGTAGGCAAACTTCAGTAAAGATGGAATAAGAAAACTAACCAAAAATTGTATTGTATTTCAACCTTTATTAAATTGTGGTTTTTAGTTTTGTGTCATCGTCAAAAGTAACATTCATCAATGAACCGCCCACAAGTTGATAGTGACACACATGACTGCCCAAGCCTGTGCAAATTTGTTTCCCCAATCAGTTGTCCTTGTTTGACTAATGACTGCTAGCCTGCCCCTTTAATGATGTGGCTTGCTGATCCCTGTTCTTGACATTTTGGTACAAAGCAATCATTAAACCAAGCAATATTAGTTGTTCCTGTATTCAGGATTGTTACTGTATGCATTGTTTTATTTGATTATGCTTTGTTGAAAGTTACCTGTCTTCATGACACTATCAATCTCAAAACTTGAAATATTGGTTAAGGAGGCTAAAGGATTGGGCGAGGAAAAGCCTGATGTGACACTTTGGCCGCTGAATGTAATGGCCTGATTAATTCAATAAATCAATTCACAAATTTTATGAAAGAAATCACAAGGACAAACATTACATTTCACAGCGTTCCTCGCCTTCTTGTTTTATCCATTCTCCTCTTGCAGGGGCTGAATGGTTCTTAATGTCAACACTGGAATTAAGAGGGTTCAGATCGAAGGAGCAATGTCTCAATTTACAATTTGTTAATGCACTGCTTCGAGTTCAAGGCCAGGAAAGGCCAAGGACTGGCTTGTAGCTCTCCAAAATTGATATAGATTACATCATGGAAGGGTAAATAGAAATATTATTATACTAAAGCTTTAGATAGAAAGCGATCTGTTGAAAGATTCATTTGGCAAAGCACTGCGAGGCACTGGCAAGCAATATAACTAATAACCCTTACCAGACTGGGCAGTTCCAAAACAATTTGCCAGCTAGGACTACAATCTGTCTTTGCGACGTCGTTACAGCATGCAGCGAAAATGACCAGGCAGGCAGTATGCTGGGGATGCACATGAATGTCCCTTCAGTCCGGTCAGGGCTTAATGAAGTAGCTTTGAATGACCTTATGAGACACGACCGATGTTTAGCTAAATATGACTACCACATTAACATGTTAATTCGACCTCGATGTTGTTATTATCTGATTACATTTCAGACTTAACTTGTACATCAGAACTGTTCTGGAGCTTCACTGACCAATATTTATAACTGTTCCACTGAGTATTCCGATATACCATCAACAAGCTCATTTTGCACTGTAATAGCTTTGCCAGTCGTGTCAATTGAATTGCTTTATATCTATGGTTTTGCTAGTGTTGAATTGAGGGTATTCAGCATTTCCAGCAGCCTCAGAGGTTTATATTTCCATAACCTTAATTAAGAAGGTTTAGTGATGCGTCTCTTTAGTGACAGAGTGCATAAAGGTGAAAGAAGGAGATTTTAATGACAGTTTCTTCAATCACATTTTGACAGATGATCTTTAAATTTCTAAAATGAATGCTTTTAGCTTCTTACAGCAAATATTTCATCTCCTAATGATGCTTGTGACTCCATCCATGGTGTACTTGACACTTTCTAAGATCCAGCATGCTCACAGTGGTGTACTTGGACATTTGACACCTGCTATGTTGACCATGATTGTCTGTGCCCACACGCTCCTCAGGCTACTGGCCAATGGCGCTACAGTCGTCAGAGCTTGGAGTAAATAATTCACATGGACATCATTCAGCACTTTAGGTCGGCCATAACTCTTGTTATCTTGGCAGATGCATTGTGTCCAGGTGAACCCTGACTGCCAAAGGTGACCATCAGTACAGATTAATGAAATATTAGTATGAGACTCAGTGTCCACTACATCTTTTACTGTAAGATTATATATGATAATAAGAGACGGAACGGCACAAAAAGGAAAGTATGGAAATCTTTATTTACCTACTGGCAACAAGCACAATCATATGAGAATAGTGAGGATATCACTGAAAATGTGTGACGTAAAAATGAAATATTCGTGTTGAAGATATTGTATGAGTAGTACCAGATCACAGGATGCATACTTAATTTTTGGACTGAATCAAATGTTCTTCACCTTCTCCAAGAAGATATAATGTTATGAATTCAGACAAAATAGTTTTAGGAAAAAGTTTATCTTTTTTGCGACTTTCTTCTGTTGCTTTCCTGTTGTTGCCAACATAGAAACTGTTTGACAATTGCATGCGAGCTATCTGTCTCATTCGCTGGAAGATACAATGCAATGTGCAGCTGGTTACTTTACGATATCATTGATCATTCTTCGTACTTATTATTGTATTTTGGCAGAATTCACTCTTCCGATATTACCATGATGTTAAATATGGACAAGTCGCAATAGGGCAGAGGCAGGCTAGAAGCTTTTTGTCAATATGAAAATGATTAAGAGACAGATTTGGACAGGCATAGGCAGTTAAGAGTACCATGGATCAACTTGTGGGCAAACCATTGATGACAATAAAAGAGATTAGAGTGAACTCAATTGGATTATTATCTTGTCAGCAACTCATTCATATTATTGGAATACTAACTAATTGAATTTCCTTGTTATCTTACTCTAATAGAATGATGTGGTAGAGGACGTGCACTGTCTCGTATGCAAGGGGTGTAGTGTTCTTGGATGAATCGATTTTATATTAAGGAGTTAAGAAGCTGGTCGTGATTCCACTAATCGGTTCTCTGTGTGTTCCTTAGAATTTCAAGCTTGACATTTTTATGCTGTATCTTCCAACTTGTTGCATCAGCACTGATAGCTTTTAACATGCATATTTGTTCAACATCAGTATTCGCTATCATCCTCCAGGCCCTATCTCTTGGTTTATATGAAATCCAAATTCTGCTTCAATATTTTACTGCACACATAATCCCTGAGTTGACAGAAATCTTAAAAAAGGGGGAAGCTCCTAAAAGGGCCCTTTTCATTAATTGTTTGTAAATGTTTCATCTTGCATTAGTTTTGTGGACATTGATTTCAGCGACCAGCCATAAATTGGAGCTCCTTCAAATGTTGTGTTGAACAGTATGTCTCTCATATATATATGTTCATCATATTCATCAGTAGTCCATGATTTCAAAATCAGGTGTCTCCCATGTCTAAATGAGAAATTTTCACGTTCTCATTTTGTTTGTCATGCCGTTTAGAAATATGTTTATGTATTACAAAATTTGATTGTGAAGAAATACGCCAGACTAATAAGATCCTTTAGTATGAATTTCATTATGAAAATTAAAGAAGTAAGAAAAACATGTTGTTCCATTTCATTAATTAAGTTATTTACTGCACATATCTTATTGAACTTAAAAGCGTATGTTCCATAGTAAAACAAGGAATCATGATGTTCTCGAGCACAAAACATGAAAACAGTGCCATGTGCATTATAAAAGCAGAAAGATTGGCAAGGGAAAGTCCTGCTGTGACATTTTGCTGGCTGAATGTAATGGCCTGATTAATTAGATAAATCAGTTCATATTTTCTGTTAACAATCTCAAGGACTAGCATTTAATTTCATCCGTTCTTCGCCATCTTGTTTTATCCATTCTGTTCTTGCAGGGGCTGAATGGTTCTTAATGTCAACACCAGAATTAAGAGGGTTCAAGTCGAAGGAGCAATGCCTCAATTAACAATTTGTTGAAAAATTGCCTCAAGTGCAAGGCTACAAAAAGGCCAAGGACAATGTCTCTAGCTCTCCAAAATTTAGAGAGGGTGAATTATGGTAGGCTTAGTAGAATTGTGAAAATACCAGATCAAACTGGTTCATTTGGCATCTTCAAACTTGTTACATCAGTACCGATAGCTTTTAAGATACATCTTTCTACGTCATCAGCATTTGCAATCATCCTGTGAGCTGCATCTCTTGGTACACATGTCAATATTGTGCTGCACATATTATCTCTGAGTTTATGAAAATCCCAAAATAAGAAGTGTGATTCCCAGGGGAAGTTTTTCATTTAATTTTTTGCAAATGTTTCATATTGCATTAATTATTAATTTTTTGACATTGGCTTCAACTTCCAACCATCAAGTGGAGATCATTCAATACTTTCTGATTGTTGTTGTACATTATCTCTGTCATGGCAGGTCTGTATCAACATGCATCAAACAATAACAGATTCATTGGTCCATGCTTTTAAAATTTAATATCTCTGATGTCAGAATGAGAAATTTCAATTTTCTTTTGTAGCAGTTTTCTTGTGAACACCTTCTCCAATGTATTGGCCAACTTATTTTCTGATTATGATGATCAATCATTTTTTTAGTTCTTACAAATGTTTTCCTCTACCTATGAGACCTTTCAGATAATTTTATTGAGATTTTCAAAGTGAACTGAATATTTTTATCCTGTTTTGAAATATATATTTCAAGAAATTGTTTGTGAAGAAATTGTATTCTGTAATTTGTTATTCTCTCTAATAGACCAGACCAGTTAAGGCCATTTCAAATGGATTTCAAAATGAAAGACGACATACAATATGTTTTCCAATTTGATGAATCCAGTTACATACTGCACTAAGCCAGACATACTGCCTTTCATGGAAATGTGACTATAACTTCTTTTTTTTTAACTAATCTGAAAATCAAATTAAGTGCAAGCTGCTAAGGAAGTTGTAACTTTGTTTTCTTTGAGATACTGTAGGTAAAATGATTTGGCATTGAAAGTCTAAAATGCTGTGTACTGAAATCCAATTAAATGTTTAATTTTTTTTAAACATATTGCATTAGTACTAGAAAATTTTCAATTGCGCCAAATCAACACGAAAGTGATATTTCTTGTGTATTGCCTCCTATTTCAAATTTCGTGTCCAGTCAATAGTAAACTTTTCAATTTGAATCCCACAGAATATCGAAACTTTCAGATAATATTATTGAAATCCACATAGTGCCTTTATTAATAGAAAATTATATTTATGTGATTCCCAAAATGGGAGAATTACAGACGATGTCCTTGGCCTGTTCTGGCATTGAACTTGAGGTGATGTGTTATAGCAATGATACAATGAGATAATTTTAGTCAGAATCTTTTACAACAAGACATGAATATGAATTACTTTTGGTATTTTGTAATCCCTAATATTTATGAGGGTGCAGATATTGTTCTGGGAAATTACTGGTTGTATGATCAGGTGGAACTAGAGAAATATTCAAACATTGCTTCTTCATCTCAATTTGACATGACATTTTGACCCTTCAAATTTCACATGTCGTTTTGCCTTCTTCCATGTCTCCATTATGTATGATGTTGCAGTTTTCCATCGTGATATACCTGCTTATCCTTCATACACACACAGTTTTCTCTATAGGCCTACTCAGTGACTTTCTCTCATGCAGTGCACCATGAATGCCTGGGCCCACACACTCCAAA
This sequence comes from Platynereis dumerilii, assembly GCA_026936325.1. Taxonomy (NCBI): domain Eukaryota; kingdom Metazoa; phylum Annelida; class Polychaeta; order Phyllodocida; family Nereididae; genus Platynereis; species Platynereis dumerilii. Next base: position 617,281 of record JAPTHN010000106.1, on the reverse strand, counting down.
AGCTACTGACCATTGGCCATTTTACTCTCACGTAAACCTCAACATCGATTGCAACGCATGAACTAGAACCTTTGTACTTTTTGTGTCCAGGTATTAAAGCTCTCCTTTTTTCCTTTAAGGTACACTCTTTTACTAACTGAGACAGTTTCTTGACAATGGAATTGTGCCAATGTTGCATAGGCTGACGAAAACACATGCCACATTGTTATTATCTAAATGCAAATCTCACCAGACGCATGTCTGAGTTGCATGCAGGCATTTTACATGCTTCTATCTCAATTTTCAATTTCCCATTCATTTTAGGATTGAGAACCGATTCTTGGTGCATTTAAAACCAATGAATTCTTAACTGCACGCTGCATGGAGAACTAGAAAATACCAGTACCAGGTGGACACTGGCAATACCTGCATCATCTTGGACATGACTTATTTAGTAACTTGTCCTGATAGCTACTTATCAGTCACAAAGTGTAATAAGACAAGGATAGGGACATTCATGTAACTTGACCTTGCAAGGAATATTCCAGTGCAATTCTGTGAGCACCTGTAATTATTTGTTGGTTACGATACTCTCAAGAATAGGTACACTGTAAATTTTGAAATTTCGAGTCAGCTCAAATGATTGAGTGAGATGGTTGCACAATTTGTTTGAGCTGACATAGCTTGATGTTGTGAGTTGTTATAACTCAAAACAACAAGCTATGATAGCTCAAAGGAATTGTGCAACCATCTCACTCAATCGTTTAAGCTAACTTAAAATTCAAATTTTACAGTGTAGAGCACTTGGCAGAGGCAGGCTAGCATCTACTAATAAACAAAATTTGGACAGGCAAGGGCAGCCACCAGTGTTTGTTATCAATTTTTGGTTTGGCCATTGATTAATATCACAATGATGATAGACAGACACGAGAAGCTATTGCTAATTGAAATGCAGCTAATGGTTGAAGTAGCAAAAAAGTATATGTTTGCTGAGGTTGACAAAAATTAATGTTCCTATATCAGACTCATCACTTTAAGGCTGTTGATAATTTTGCCTTCTACGATGCATTTTTTGAAAACATACATATTCATAATTATTGTTTATCCTATAAATGATAAGTTTGTTACTTGTTAAAGTTGTTGTATTTACCCAGGACTGTGCAGTGTTTGCGATGTTCATGTGAATCCTCTGTAGTCAGTAGAAAATTGAATTTGGTGCAAATTTGTCATTTTCCCATGCACAGATTGTTGTGAATTGAAATCAGTTTGACTTGATTAATATTTGATGAGAATCAAGTTCAGCCATTATGGCGTAGGATATTCTTATGAATTAATTCATGTTTTGGAAAGGGAGGGAGTGCTTGAATTTTATTAATTGGATGTCACTTAATTTCCTTTGGGTTATTCTTTCACCGTTGGAAAATAGAGGGTGTTTGCTGCTTCTATTCAAAGAGCCAGGTCTAATAGATATTTCTCAATCTAAAATCATGGTTGGTGTGAAATTATTTTATTGAATAAGTAAAGGGCAAGTAAGGAGCATTGTATGTGTTCCTCAACTATATAATAAGAAAACAAGGGCCAGAAATCTTGTTCTCATAAATTATTGGTGTTTTGGGAAGAAGGGCATTTGATGTGTTATTCTGTCACAGCTGTGCTTTTTTCTTCAAGAGGGGGGAGGGTTGGTCTAGTGGTAGCGTGCTGGACTGCCATTCGTTGGGTCCAGGGTTCGAATCCAGCTCTTGCCGGGTCACTTGGGCCTATACTGGACGGCTGTTTCAATCATCCTTCGCTTCATTGTTGTGTCCTCCCCCTGTCCTAGTTAGCCTACCAAGTGCATAAATGCAGGACGTAAAGCCCAAATCATCCATCCATTTCTTTTCAAGAGGAAGAGTTTAGTAGTTTGACCCCAATGAAGCTACATCAAAGCCATTATTACAAAGTGCAAACTTTGACATATTCTGTGTAAACTTTTCATTCATGGTGTGCAAGTGTGCATATCTTGAAATCTTCAACCTGTCTCATCAGCACTTGCAGTAACTTCAAACCTTCATCTTTCAACATCATCCCCTTCTTCTATCATCTTCCAGGCACTATCGCTTGGTTCCTATGATGCCATGATGTTCTGGCAGCTCTGCTTCAGTATTTTGCTGCACACATTGTCTGTGAGTTAATGATGCTCCAATATAAAAAGCTCTCTCCCAAGAGAGGCCTCTTCATTAATCACATTGCAAAATATTTTGATCCTGGATTTCTGAACTTTCACTTCAATTACCAGATCTTTCAAAGCTTTCTTAATTGATATAAAAAAAACATTACTACCTGAAAACATGGCACTCAGTGTATTGATGTAGCTACTGACTATCATGAGAACAGCCACGTGTAAATTGTGTACAATATTGGCTGTTGTCAGTGTGTTATTGATGTGTTACAAATAATACACATAAAGAGGAATATAGCATTCCCAACTGGCAGTTATGTACTGGCAAAACATTTTAGAAGACAGACTACATTAACTATAAAGGAACTAATCCCCATTTCTGGTTGATGCCAAAATATCGCTTCCATGTCCTGTAGCTTTTTGGCTGAATGAGCTTTAACTTTTCAGTTTCTTCAAGCTTTGAAACATGAATATGAAGAAAATATTATCCATTTAAATATTGAAAACAATAAGCTGCGGAAATTGTGATGTTGTACTTTTAAAAAATATATACAAGATTTAGTATTTTCAAAATACTATTTTTTTCCGCTGAAGTCTAAAAGATAAAAAGCATTCTTATATTCCGGTTTGGTGCAGTTAAGTATTAAGTATAACAGGATCAAATAAATTGTCCAACTTCGTAATACACAAAACAAGATCAAACCACCTTGTCAGACTTCAGTATATATTCTTGGCGGTAATGGGAAATATGCTAAATCTTGAAACAAAATATTTTATATCTGTACCATTTATCATATATCTCCTATCCCTCTTCTTGTAAATTAGAATCCCTCTAAACTTAACGATTCCAAAACTGTACTTAATGCCACTTCTTTCCAACCGAAGAGATATTTGTCATACAACAGCTGTCAGTCAATCTCATTTATCTCTTGCAACATCTAGCTTAACAATTTACAGCTCCTGATATTAAATTCCTGACTTCTAACTTTTCGAGGCGACACTGCACACTTTATTATCACTTCACTCGTAAGATGACCAGCGGTCCGAAAAGTTTCAAAATTAACTTTCAAGTTGGTCATGCAATGTCACTGGCTTAAAAATGGTTTGTTTGTGTCAGTTATGGTTAATCAGCTGATTCAGTGCTTATCAGATCTAGCAGCATAGGCGACAATAAACAAACTAATTAAATGACTTCAGGTACTTCATCAAATAAGAAAATTAGGAGACCAACAGAAAACTGTCAAAAAAGCCAGTTTGCATATGGAAAATACAAAATAGATTTTTTCGGCGTACTGCCAATCTGCAAAGAGCTCTTATATGATTACATTTCTAAATTTTGAACCATTTTGCACCTCCGTCAATCAATCACAAACCAGTATTTCGCAAAAATTAATCCCATATATTCCTTGTTTTCCACTGCATTGTACATGTTTGAGTGTTTGTCTCATTATGTTTATCACTTCTTGGGCCAAAGCCCACGCTGTGTAAATCACATATTCTCTCTTCTTCTGATTCTTTTTCTTGAAATTACTCTCTCAGATATTGTCCTCGGCCTTGTTTGGATCTAAACTTATGTTAACAACAAGTTACAAATGTGACACAGTATTTTATTTAGCATATTATTTTACTGTTGACGTTAAGTATCACTCGCCCGTTGCAAGCAGTGAGTGCCTGAAACAGGAGAGAAATAAGGGAAATTTAATGTTTGTCCTTGTGATTTTTTCTCATAAAATGTGTGAATTGATTTATTGAATTAATCAGGCCATTACATTCACCCTCCAAAGTGTCACAGCGGGCTTTCCTCACCAAAACCCTAAGCCTTCCCAACCAATATTTCACAGGCGCTTTAGCCCTCCATGTCAAAAGTTTGTGCCTACTGTTAATATGAATTTGGTTTTGATATTGTTTGTTGATAAAGAGAGTTTACTTTGTTTAAGTGTATGTAAGTGTGACTTTCTTGGTAATATATACGTAATATGTCAATTTTAGTTACCGCTTTTAATTCATATACTTGGGAAACTCACACACCTCAAAATCCAATGACACTGTAAGGTATTTTAAATGATTTTGCTGACGCGCTGACATCCTATCAAGTATCCGCCTCAGACAGTAAAATTATCATAACTGCTTTGAGAATATTTCGAAAGGCAACATAGAGTTGATAAGTTCATATTTAAATAACCAATAATTTATTTTGGTACAAGGTACCAGTGGGTGTGCATGGTTTAAAGTAACAGGCTGTGCAAAGTGTAATTCTAGTAACATAGCTTTACCTCTGCCTTTCAACAAACTTTCAAATGTGAAGTAAAATAATATTCTTTGGGCATCAATTATTTTGATATTTTCTTGCTCACTACAACATCTCTTCTGAGCTCTGAGACTTTTTGTAAGTGAAAACCAGCCATACATATCATAATGCCCAAGCCCCAACAAATTTCAGAGGCTACTGGCCATTGGCAAAAAAAGTCATCGGAGCAAAGAGTTAATAATTCACACCGACATCATTCAGCACTTTAGGTCACCATAACTCTTTTTATCTTGGCAGATGCCTTGTGTCCGGGTGAATCCTGACTGATAAAGTTGATTTGCAATGTTGCAATAAAAATAGTGTGTAGATCACACTCAGTGACAAATGCAAATTGTGAAAACACATCTTTCATAACTCGGTTATGAGAGGTGATGTCTGTTCTTAGTGATTAAGTGTAAGACCTATTTACACAAAGCATTATAGTAAAGAATAGGTTGATCCTACCATGGCAGGGGCAGGTTAGCACCAGCTCGTCAATAGGGACTGATTGAGAAAAAAGAATTGGATAGTCCAAAGATGAATGTGTAATGAATTGATCACAAAACATTGAGAGGGGAGAAATTAATTTTTTATCAAATTAAAATGGGCATTTATTTGTTTCTGTTACAGGCTATGTGCAGAATTTGGCTTGAATTTATAAGCACAATATATCTCACTCAGTTTAATTGGTAGAAATAGTACTAGATCCGTCTCACTTACTGACTTGAATACAGTAGGAAGTAGTTGGCAGAAACCAGTAATTATATATTATGGAATGTGAAATGTTGAATATTTGTAATCATGAGCACAAAATTATGCTTCTGCAAATATCTGTCAAAACCTTTGTCTGAAAAGTGAAGCAAAATGTGTGGATTTCCCATGGATTTTCATCAAATCATTTTCAGTTGACAAGATTGATAGTTAATGAGAAATCAAATTTATTAACCATCAGCACACAACTGCTTATCAAATAATTCATATTTTGGGAAGAGGGTGTTTGATTGATTATTTGTGTAATTAATATCGTGAGACAGAACAGGGTGTCTTATAATTGTTCTCAGATGGTGGTGTTATGAAAGAATGAGAAAGTGCTGGAATTAAGACTCTCAGATATCAGATATATAAATTTAATGTACATATGGATGCTTACGATACAAATTGATATAAGAAACATAATCCAAAGAACCAACATCATTACATTTCCTTTAAATTTGTCTTCTGTTCTCCTGTTACCATAACGGCAAATCGTCCGCTTTCCTGAGGAACAATGCATTAAGTATAGTGCTTTAATGATTTGCCAAGAATAGCAATAAGGAAGAAATGATATCTGTATTTAAAGCTACTTCAAATATTTTTGTACCTCAAACCCCAGCGTGGCATCTTGAAAACAGTTCTATCAGTGGCATGGCTTTAATCTAGAACATCAGTATCTCTTGTCATCCTCCAAGTGTTGTTTCTTAACTTTTCTGTGGAGAATGTCAATAAAGAAGAGAATGTGTATGTATTTATGCATGTTATAGCTAAACTGCATGTCTGTAATCTGGAACATCAGCATTTCTTATCATCCTCCAAGCTTCTTCATCCCTTGGCTAATCTGACGTGATGCAAAGTTTTGCTGTGCTAATATTTAGCTGCACACATTATCGATGAGGTAATGACAATCCAATATAAAAAGCTTCATTCCCAAGAGAGGTAATTGCATTGGAAATGTTTGATCTCAACATTGGCTTCAACTACCAGCCATCAAGCAGAGATCCTTCAAAGCTTTCTAATTGCTGTTGCACATAATCTCCTTATCCCAGCCCCTTATTTATGGGCATCAAATCTCTGATTGGTTAAAAACGAGAGCAACATTTCCTCCACTGATCAATGCGATCTATTCATCATGTTCATTAAGATTCGTGTTTCAAAGTTTGTTTCAAGAGAAGATCACTTTGATTCCTGTACCTCAATTTAATACTTCAGAAGCAAGGTGTTTCCCAAAGAAAAACACTTTTAAGACTGCAAGTCAGCTTGGTTTTAGTTTAGGAAAAGTTTTATATAAATGGAAGTGTAGCTGCCTGAATGCAAATATTTCAATTGATGAAAAATTGTGTAAGTTAATCTTTCTGTTGTTCTTTAAGAATGATAAAACTTGCATGTCACAATATTGATATTGGGAATGTTTTTTCTTGTGTGGTTGTTTCCTTTTACAATATAAACATGCTTTCTAGAACATACATAAGTGAGGAATTAAATAAATAGACAGATATTGTAAATGCCGCCCTATAAGCCCAATCTCCAGCATAATACAGCTTAATCCCATGCTAGGGATCTTTAACAAGCCCAGCACAGACCTTGATACAAGGGGCGCCCATAATTTAACGCCGTGTCCAAACAACACTCAGTTGGCATTTTGTCTGTTAAGGTCCACTGATAATTTTGAGTAAATATATTTCTGCTAAAACTAGATGTGTGAAATAAAACCAAAGATTCTAGCGCAAACAGAAATTTATTTAGTTATAAATTGTTAAAAAGCACTCTGAAACTATACTCTATTTTAAATTCCTCTTACCATGAATCACATGTGTGATGGAAATCCTATTTGTTAAATATGGCCAACAGTGACCTTAGGAAGTTGTATATTTTCTCTTAAATATCAGAATAAGTCCGTTTGGAATATCATCTTCTTTGACAGTATATTGAATAAAGCTAAAAGCATGTTGACTTCAAGTATTAAGTATGATGTGATCAAATAAATTGTGCATTAATGTATTTGTATCTTGGTAATAGTGAATAAACCAAATCCAAAAGCAACATATTTAAATCTTTCGTAATCTGGCTTAACACTTTTCCAACTTATCACATCTAGTATTATTTCCTAAGTAAATTATAATCCATTCAAAATTTTGCAATTCGAGCATTGTATTTGATAGTTGATACAACTTCAAAGCTTTGCCAGACAAGTGGATATATTTCTCATAGCTGGAGAAGAGTTTTATGATTTTGAATGTAAATCCTTGCTAAACAATGATACCACCAATCAATGCCATGATAGATCTAACAATTTTGGATACAGATCATAAAAGCCAAAATGCACATAAATGTCATAATTTAGGATATGGATTGGAATACCAAGAAGTGACAAGTGTGTTGATTAAGGTTTGCAGGAAATTAGGTCTAGATATTCACATCAGCATTTCTTATCATCCTCCAAGCTTCATCCCTTGGCTAATCTGACGTGATGCAAAGTTTTGCGACATTAATATTTAGCTGCACACATTATCGATGAGGTAATGACAATCCAATATAAAAAAACACTCTCCCAAGAGAGGTAATTGCATTGGGAAATGTTTGATCTCAACATTGGCTTCAACTACCAGCCATCAAGCAGAGATCCTTCAAAGCTTTCTAATTGCTGTTGCACATAATCTCCTTATCCCAGCCCCTTATTTATGTGCATCAAATCTCTAATTGGTTAAAAACGAGAGCATTTTTTCTTCCATTGATCAATACGATCTATTCATCATGTTCATTAAGATGAGTGTTTCAAAGTTGGTTTCTAGAGAAGATCACTTTGATTCATGTACCTCAATTGAACTTGATTACTTAATAGGTTATCGTCTACCTCAGAGTAAATGATGTTTCAAAGTTCTGATTGTATCTGATCGTCTGTCTCCAAATCAATTTTTCTATCTTTGCATCTGTTTTGGCACCAAGACACAATGAATCAGCAGATTAAATATTTATCGTTCTTAAAGAACAACAGGAAGATTTTAAAACTTGCATCATTTTTCGTGAATTGAAATATTTACATTCAGACAGCAACACTTCCATTTATATGAAACTTTCCTTAGACTAAGCCAAGCAGACTTGCAGTCTTAAAAGTGTGTTTCTTTGGGGAAACCTTGCGTCTGAAGTATGAAGTTTTGACCTGAGGTACACTCTGAACAATGATTTCAGTCATGCACAAAATTGATTTTGGGAATGTGTTTTCTTGTGTAGTTGATTGCCTCTAAATAGCCCACACCGGTGCTGATGGGGCGAAAAACACAAACTCGCTCACTAACTCTTGTGTGGTTCCTTTTACAATATAAACATGTTTTCTAGAATATAACGTAAGTGAGGAGTTAAATAAATAGACTGATATTGTAAATGCAGCCTTCTAGCCCAATTTCCAGTATAATACAGCTTAATCCCATGCAAGGGAGCTTTATCCCAGCACAGTCTTGATACAAGGGGCAAACATAATTTTAATGCTGCATCCAAACAACACTCAGCTGGGATTTTGTTCGTAAAGGTCCACTGATAATTTTGAGTAAATATATTTCTGCTAAAACTAGATGTGTGTAATAAAACCAAAGATTCTAGCACAAACAGAAATTTATTTAGTTAAGTAATGTTAAAAAGCACTCTAAAACTATTCTCTATTTTAAATTCCTCTTACCATGAATCACATGTGTGATGGAAATCCTATTTGTTAAATATATGGCCAACAGTGAGCTTAGGAAGTTGTATATTTGCTCTTAAATATCAGAATAAGTCTGTTTGGAATATCATCTTCTTTGACAGTATATTGAATAAAGCTAAAAGCATGTTGATTTCAAGTATTAAGTATGATGTGATCAAACAAATTGTGCATTCATGTATTTGTATCTCGGTAATAGGGAATAAAGCAAATCCACAAGCAACATATTTAAATAATTCGTAATCTAGCTTAACACTTTGTCAACTTATCACATCTTGTATTATTTCCTAAGTAAATTATAATCCATTCAAAATTTTTTGCAATTCGAGCATTGTATTTGATAGTTGATACAACTTCAAAGCTTTGGCAGACAAGTTTATATATTTCTCATAGCTGGAGAAGAGTTTTATGATTTTGAATGCAAATCCATGCTAAACAATGATACCACCCATCAATGCCATGATAGGTCTAACAATTTTGGATACAGATCATAAAAGCTAAAATGCCCGTACATGTCATAATTTAGGATATGGATTGGAATACCAAGAAGTGACAAGTGTGTAAAATTAGGTCTAGATATTAACATATTTACTATATGGATGCTTACGATTCAAAATAGTATAAAAGATTAACCATCTATCATAATACAAAAAAGAACAAAGGGATTACAATGTGTGGTGCGTTGAATGTTATGGAAAGGACTGTTATAAGGTAGAGAATGTGTCTGTATTTAAAGGTGAACATTTGCGTAAATCTGGAGTAGCATCTTAAAAACTGTTGTATCAGCAGCATGTCTTTAATCTAGAACATCAGCATTTCTTATCATCCTCCAAGCTTCATCCCTTGGCTAATCTGATGTGATGCAAAGTTTTGCGGCATTAATATTTAGCTGCACACATTATCGATGAGGTAATGACAATCCAATATAAAAAAACACTCTCCCAAGAGAGGTAATTGCATTGGGAAATGTTTGATCTCATCATTGGCTTCAACTACCAGCCATCAAGCAGAGATCCTTCAAAGCTTTCTAATTGCTGTTGCACATAATCTCCTTATCCCAGCCCCTTATTTATGTGCATCAGATCTCTAATTGGTTAAAAATGACAGCAACATTCCCTCCACTGATCAATGCGATCTATTCATCATGTTCATTTAGATGCGTGTTTCAAAGTTGATTTCAAGAGAAGATCACTTTGATTCCTGTACCTCAATTGAACTTGATAACTGAATAGGTTAGTGTCTGTATTAGAGCAAAGTTCTTAGTGTGTCTGATCATCTGTCTCAAAATCTGTTTTCTATCTTTGCATCACATATATTTGTGATGGAAATCCTAATTGTTGACTATGGCCAAAAGTGAGCTTAGGAAGTAATACAATATTTTTTATTTCAAGTAATAAGCATGATGAAATTAAATAAATCATGTAAATTGTGTGCTCATATATTTCTATTTTGGTAATGGTGAATAAATCAAATCCGCAGGTAATGCATTTAAATCTATGGATTTTATAATTTTAAGTTGAATTGGTAATCCAGCTTACACACTTTGTCAACTTATCAAATTTCCTATTACTTCCTATGTAAATTATAATCAATTCAAAACTAAGCAGTTCCAAAACTCTATTTGATAGTTGATACAACTTCAAAGCTTTGGCAGACAAGTGGATATATTTCTCACAGCATGTGAAGAGTTTTATGATGCATGTGGAATGCTAATGCTTATTAAACAAGATATTGCTTGTTAATGCCATAATAAGTAGTTGGAGTATAGCAGAGATCAGAAAAGCTGAAATTTCTGAGCTCATTATCAGTTTGGATGTGCATAGCCTTCTTGTGAACTCTACACTCAATGGCCATATTTTAACTCTCACCTTTTTGCAGGCGCTGATGAGAAGAAAAACACCAACTCCCTCACTCTTTCAACTTCTCTATTCAGAATCGAGTATGGTAATAGTGATACTGCTTGTCAATAAATTAAGTACTAGTCAACAGCAATGAAACTGAGAGGCATTATCGAAATTGACAATAATCAAAGGTTCAGAAGACATACTCTTGGTTTAAAGCTTGTATCACCATTTCATGAAACTGTAATTTTTGCCTGATTTTCTGGTGACACGACCATAAGAGTGACATGGATTACTTACATTGATGATAGATAGATAGACATGGTAAGTGCAGCCTCTAAACCCAGTTCTGAGCACTTACAAGGGTTAATCGATTGATGAGATGGGAGAGAGAGAGAGAGAGTGGTAGTCCTCAACATTTTACATATTTACCTCATGTGAAGAATCTTTTAATTGCCCTGTACAGACACTGATTGAAGGGACCACCAATTTCATGTCTCATCCGAAAGACATCCAGCTGGGATTTTGCTCATGAATTGTCCACTGAAATTTTGGGTACCCCATCCGGAGTTTGAACCCATGCAGGTTAAGACCTTCAAGGGAGCAGGCAGGAACCTTAACCATTCTGCCACCCAGCTGCTTAATGAAGGGAAAGAAATCTTCTGATCCTGTGTCTGCCAATGAGGCTTTGCACCTGAATGGCAAATAGCCTTCTTGTATCCTATCACTATTCTTGCAACCTACAATACACCCTTTTAGGAAGGATGGGCTTCACCCAGGCAATCAAACCTTGGGAGTAATGAAGATTAAATGCTTTTACACCAGGGGGCATATGGGTGCTCATTATTGTTTCATTAACCACTAGAGGGCAGCGAGGTCATGCCCTATTTGGATGATTTAGCCTCTGACAACTCAATGGAGAAAAGTAGAATGGTCTAGTATAGTAGTAATGGATTTATGAGGTCAGAAAATGGTCAGGGTTTGGTAAGCTGGAGAATATAAGGAACTGATACAAATTGAATGGCTCAGTGGATATATGAGGTCAGATTGTAGCCTGATGCAGAAAAGGGCTTTTTGTGCCCAAGAATGGAAGGAGTGATGTGGTGGCACAAAGATGCAAGTGTGCATTTGGAACAGGATACGGAAGTTCATTGTTAAAATATGCAAAACAATACTGTTGCTGTCAGAAGAGTAAACACTTAATGATTGGTACTATCATGACTTCCTGGGAACATAATTATTTTTGTGCTATCAAACATTGTTGAAATGTTCATTCGTATTGTATGATGATATATATGGCTTATAGCAGATGATCGAGCAAAGCTTTTAACACTGTAAAATTTCAATCTTGTGTCAGCTTGAATGATTGAGTGAGATGGTTGAACAATTCCTTTGAGCTAGCATAGCTTGTTGTTGTTATGATAACGGACAGATTATCATAACTTAAAGCAACAAGCTATGTCAGCTCAACATATTGTGCAACCGTCTCACTCAATCACTTAAGCTGACTCAATTTTGCACATTGGATCAGCACAACCCCCGTAATTGCATAAAGCTCCAATCATCTGTAAATGTGGCCTGGATTTTCTACTTTATTTTAAATCAAAATATTAACTGAGCTCAATTTTTTCCAGGTGTCCTCAGGGCCAATAAGGAGGCAAGGGAGTGCCCACGTGCTGTCACCTTCTCACTTGACCTTGACATGCGTGACCTTCACCTTTGTCACGTGTGTCTCTGTGGTCTGTGCAGTAACTTGCAGGGACCAGCCTTCTGCCAAGATTCTGGTTTACATTCCACTTTTCGTCAGACTGGGTGAGTACTTTGATATTTTATACAGCAAATTCAACTAGTATGAGTTTAATTCTTCAAAAGGATGGCAGAACGTAGCAAATGCAGTTCATGTGATAGGTTGAGGCACTGAACTACATATCATAAATCTAATTTGAATACCATAAAAACGTTTTTCAAAGCCAGTGACGTGTCTGGAAGGGACAGTTTCCATTGGTTCTAACATATAACTTACAGATTTGGAGGCTGTTTGTTTGTATTTAGCAGCTGCTAATCTTATCTACTGACCAAACTCAGCTGCTCACTGAAGTGGAATATTACATATTTCATTCAGAGCATTTTTTAAGGATTTTCAACTGGGAGACCAAACGAACTTTGTCGCGTCATGATGCGCAGTATTTATAGATCAGCGGTACACCTAGATCCATTAGAATATATTTGTGTAATTACTTGCTCTAATTTAGGTGTCTTACCAATTGTCACCATAATGACTTTGACAAAAATTTTTAACAGTTGGAAATCAGAAAATGACACAAACAAAAATATATTGTAAAGATGGCAAAGAATATATTTGATTATGAGAACAAGTAGCCTTGGTTTCAAATTCATCCAAGAACTACAAATTAAGAAAACCAAAATGGAAATTGCTGGTAGTCTCTGGAAAAAATTGGTCTTCCAGTGACGCCAAGTTGTCAATGACTGGGAGACCAAATCTGTCCACTGGGAGACCAAATGGTCTCCCAGTTACTATGTTAAAAAATGCACTGACATTTCAGTACTTCCTACGTATGGCTTACTGATTTGGAGGACGTTTTACTGCTTAAGGTGACTCAAGCGTGGTAGTTTGATCACACAGATTTTTCTAAAATTTTGCACAGGTAGTCTATGGGACCCATACATTCCAAAAATGAAAAATAAAAAAATTTCACCGACTCGTTTGGTTGCCATGGTAACAGCATGTTCGGCCTGATGACTGCTTAAAAGTTATAAATTGAGTTTTTGGTTATGTACCGTAATATGGGGTGAATTGGGACAGAATTGGCCTTTTTCCTGCCATAGGGTGGGCACAAAACCTCCAAAAAATATCAAAATAGTCTAAAATTATGTCCAGGCTGTAGATTTTGCTATACCAGAGAGCATTAACCAATACCTGAATTTTTCAAGGATTAGGGCTCAGAAAACCACTGTCCCAATTCACCCCTCACTTTGGGGTGAATCGGGACAAGGGCTAATCTAAATAACTATTACTCCCTGTCCTGTTTAATTGATTTATACTTGTGAATAAACATTAGAAAACATGGTTAGCACTCAAAAAGTCACTCTAAGTAAAATTTTTAATTAATTATGTGTAAAATATTCAGTTTTTAACAAAATGTAATAAATCACTGTAAATTGCCAAAAATGTAGTTATCTGCTAATTTTACAGGTGATGGATAATTTTGGACTAAATTAACAGCAAATTATGCCAATTTCAACAATTTAAACCCAGAATCCATGTAAAATATTAGGATTGAAAATTAGTAAGGCTTTTTAGGCCAGCTCTGTAACTCTGCCGCTCACTTGGATCCGAACCCATGAGTAAACATACAAAATCCCACATCTCAGCAACTCTTTTGGTCTCTTAAAACTATTTAAATCGATCTGGACTGTAAACTCTTGATTTTTCTGCCTTTATTTGATGTTTTATTACATAATTTTTTATCAGGTTCCAAAAGTACACATTTATCACAATTTTGGCAGAGTATAACCTTCCTATAGCATTTCTTTAAGATTAAAATGATTTTGCAGCATGGTAGTACCCCGTTTAACATTATTTTTATAGCATCCCATCACTAATTTCGTTTATTGAGTTATTACTGGCTGCAAAAGTTACACTAAAATAACTCTGAAACTGACTGTGCCTTACTGCCTTTTGAATATAGTGGGTAATAATGTGCCTAAGTTTATGATTTTTTCCATAATTGGCCACGACTATATACTTGAAGTCTTGTGAGAATTTCGTGTGTGTAGCTTTTATAGTTTTTGTGATATAAGCAAAGCTTTGACCACTTTGTTAAAATGTGAATTCTGCAGGGCGATGTTTAAGGTGCTGCAGTTCCTAACTGCATGCAGGTAGAATCGTCAGAATCTTTATTGGAATATATTCTAAACACTTGCAAAAAATCAAGTCCCTGTAACAAGTAGAAGTTGTTGCTTTTGAAAGATAAAAATGCTTTCCTGGCTCGTCCCGATTCACCCCAGTGTCCCGATTCACCCCATATTACGGTACCACAGAATAAAGCATTACATGCATTTGTCACACAAAAATGTCAGAAATGTCTTCCCATTGATGTAAACCAATACATTTGCCACAAATTTGAAGAAAAAGGTTAAAATACTTTTTTCTGTAAGAGCACAAAGGGCACAAACACACTAATTAATTGCAGATTTTTCATGCATCAATTTTGGCAGTAATCAAATTTTAGGAAAACAATCATACAGATTTTTTTTAAAATTTGCATATATCATAAACAGGTTATTGTCAAACAAATGTCCAAAAAAAAAAAAATTTCACCGAGTCGTTTTTTAACTGCAGTACCATGACTATGCCAATGTCGATTAAAAGAAATAAAGACAATTTTAGACACAGTTGACTGAAATTAGTTGAGAAAATTCTTTTGATACAGACAAGAAGCTGAAACTTTGAATTAGCATAGAATAGGTGTTACTGCTTTCAATAAAAAAATAATTATGCTTCTAGCTGCGTTAGATCTCATTTAAATAGCAAATTACTGGCTGCCATGCTGTTAAAAAAAAGAGAGCAGAAAATGGTAACGTCACAACTTTTTCAGGGCCTGCAGCAGTGGTGACGCTATGTTGCTAGGCAACCAGGCTGCTCAGAAGTATGTGCAGTGTACCACGGTTGAGTCACCTTAAATAAAATCCAATCAGGCAAGCTAAAAATGCTATGTGGATACTGCGAAACAGGCCAGAGAAACTCATACTAAATGAATCTGCTGTAATGTCAAATTTAGAAAAATTATAGTTGTATACTGACCTTTGTAGAAGAAGTAACAAAAACAAATTTCTGGACCAGATTGGACCATCATTTCAATTGAAAACTGCTTTACTCCAAAAACAAGGCTCTGGACAGAAGGATGTCATATTGCAAACTTTGTTAAGATATGATCTCTAAATTGTGGTTTGTTTCATGTCCTGTTGTTGTATTTCTGATAGATACTGACACAGAATGGTAGCATGTTAGAACCTAAAAAGCTGGTTCCAAAGTCATTAAGACCTCAGGCACTGTTAAATCTCCTTTTGAAATAGTCATCATTCGAAAAATAAGATAGATGATTATTATTGATCAGTACTTTGAAGTACCTTGCGGTAGTTTACAACATTTTCGGAATGCACACAGCGGGTCCTCACAACATCTGATAACACCACTAGACATGAACTTTGTAAATGCCCTGTGGGTCATTCCATGTCAAATCAACCAAATTCCAGAAATTGCCCCACCTGACCCCCTCCGATTTTTCTCAAATTTCACACACATGAGTAGTGTTATTTGAAAGGAACATCACTAAAATTTTAGGTGAATACGATAAAAATTGTGAATTCTATCAGGCGCTGAAGTTGGAGAGGTGGGTCAAGAAACTGCATTGCCAGCCATTTTATAGTTATCATATCTCCAAAATGGCATGAAGTATGAGCCTCAAACGTTGGTTATCACTTAGTATTGAGTAGAGTTATATTAATTGACAATTTTGATATTTCTACATTCATCGATGTGCACCACATAATGTGTCAAAGATAGACAAAAAATTGCACCAAAGCCCATTTTGCATGCCCTTGTGTGACAACTTTAAAACTTCGGAAAACTATATAACTTAAGGGAAAGCAACTTTGTGGTATAGTAGGCCTCCATGGCAAATATTAGAATTATGTCTGCTTTTTCCTTCAAGCAGGAGCCAGGTTAATTTTGAAAAAAATTAAATTGACCCATTTTCACGGCCTTATTTGGCCATGTGGGATAGGTGACCCAATTTTTTTAATGCAACCACGTGAAAGATCTTAAGATTGCCCTTAATTTCATACCAAATTCGTTTTGTGTATATTGATCCTTCAATGTTAAAAAAAATAGGAAAAAAAGGACTTTTATACTAGTAACAATATCACAAGAGCTTGCCATAAAGAACTTCTCTGGAGTGTGATTTGTAAAAAAATAGTTGCCAAATGCTTTTAGAAAATCAAATAGATAGATAGATAGATAGATAGATAGATATGGTAAGTGCAGTCCTCTAAGCCCAGTCTAGGCTCTCACATTAATATCGAAAAAATGTGTAATATTTCGTGCAAAAAAGTGACTGTAGACAAATGTACCAATATGTTTCATGTATGACAATTTTTTAAGAAACTGTTTGAACGTGTTTGTAATGATAGTGATCATATTTTGCTGATATACCCTCAGACTTGTTCAATGCCCTGGCCTGTTTAATCATGTATGTTGATGTATCAAACGTGGCTGCAGCTTTTGCAATCGTCCAACTAGATGGAACAAGAGTAAGAATCTGAAGTTTTTTTTGACTGCTGGACACAGAGCATATTTATCTTTTAGGTCCTGAACTAAGAGATCAAGATCCGAACACTTGTCACAGGAAGAGGGATTATTTTCGAGGATTGATTCATCAACATGAAGTTTTGTCACAATGTTCTCCGGCTTTCAGTGCTTGTTCAGCTTCAAGATATTTCCTCATAACCTGGAGTATCACATCGACTAACCTTTGTCGACTTGATGGGAAAACAACCAACTGCAACAATACCTTCATTCAGGTTAATTAAAGGATCAGGGTGAAAGTCCATGGAATCATCTTCATCATCAGTGTCATACTTATCAAGTTCAGCATGACAATTTCTGCAAATTTTCTGACCAGGAATGATTGTTGTCACCACTATTTTACTAAGCTTTTGGGCAGACAGCAACTTTAATACCTGCATGCAGACCTTTCTTGAATGGTTTTGAATGCCTTGAAAATGGATCGCAACATGATTTTTGAAGAAATTCGTATTTGTCTAAATATATTTTCTTATGGCGAAGCCAAATTGTTGAGCCGCGCACATTCACTAAACCACGTCTTAAAAGCAGCAATTCTTTTTCCTCAGAGACTAGGTCATCAATAGACAGAAGTGTGGCATTATGACAGAATGTCGTCTTGTGACACTGATCATCAGTAGCCCGACCAACTGTACAATCTACAATGGCACTAGCCACGACAATGATTGAGTAAACTTAAAACTAATATCAAAACACCAAAAAATAATAACTGTTTAGCCTTATTTTCAAAGAACCAAGCACATTCCCTGTAATAGATTACATTGAGAACAAAAATAATTCACGAAAAACTCTCCAAGTAACAAAAAACAACCAGAAGATATCAGACTCCTTGCAAGTAGTCTGATGAATCTGGGTAAGGTAGCTCTAACAGTACTGAAACAGTAAGCAATGTGTGCTCCTTTATGCTTGAGAGACCACATCTTTAGACAAGTTCCAATGCCTCGCTGTCTCTCCTTTCCTTCAATTAATTTTATTGAAGGATCAATATACACAAAACAAGTTTGGTATGAATTTAAAGATGAACTCAAGAACTGTTAGGAGGAACAAGTTAAAAATTTGGGTGACCTATCCCACATTGTGATTTTTTAATTTAAAAAAGGGTTGTTTTCAATAATTTCAAACTTTCCCAGTTATTATTAGCACTTTCTTGCTTAGCAAGTTCATTGTATTCTACAAAATGGTTGGAAATATGACAAAGACCATCTCCCTAAAATTGTGTTGCTCTGGATTGGCTGACAAATCTGTAGCAATCAATTGAAATAGGTAATTTTGTGCAATTTTCACTAATATTTATTAATTTCCTGTGTAAAAACTTGATCATTTAGGAGCTTTTAAACTATCGAGGTGGGTGAATGATGTCATTTTTGGTATACCAGGTGAATTTTAGCCTTATATCTTTAAGCGTTACACCAGAATCATATTTTAAAGAAGCCACGTATTTGGCTTTTGAAATTTGCTTTTTCAACTTCAAAGTCGCCTGGAAGCCAGAATTATAGGGATAGGGAGCTGAAATTTTGCATATGTTCCTTCCAGATAATGGACACCATCCGTGCGCAATTTCGTTAAAATAGAAGGGGGTCAGGTGGGGACCATTGGTTGATTTGACATGGAATGACCCCTGTGACATACACTGTAAATTTTGAATTTTGAGTTAGCTTAATTGATTGAGTGAGATGGTTGCACAATTCCTTTGAGCCAAGATAGCTTATTGTTTGCAAGTTATAACAACATAAAGATTATCATAACTCAAAACAGCAAGCTATCATGGCTCAAACAAATTGTGCAACCATCTCACTCAATCATTTGAGCTAACTCAAAATTTCAGAATTTACAGTGTACTCTTCTGACTGCAGCAGATCCTCAAAATGTTGGGGTCCCGTATAAAATGATAAATTGTTCACTTTCCTTTTTAAACTTTAAACGCATGTTACAATTTGTTTTTCAGACTCTGTCCAGCTATTTTTCAACATTCACCGAGGAGGCCTGGTCAACACTGACCGCTGGTCCTGGCGCAACAGTACGGACGTTAATGTCTATGGTAAGAAAGTTTTGATAATATTACTTATTGTTTATTGCTATATCACTTATATGGCGCTACCATAGCCCGGGCATTCTTTTCACACTACAATGAAATTTGGTGTTGATGACCAGCTCAGTCTTTGGCCTTAGAAGTCTTTAGTACTTGGGACTGCTGCGATGTGCTAATGTTTAGAATATTCCAAAAAAAAGGTGTTGACTTTACTGTACTAGGAATGTAAAAAGGTATTTGGTTGGTTATTGTTACTTACAATTCATGTAACCTTTTCCGAAATTATTCCTTCACAATAGTTTTTACTCTTTATGACAATTCCTTCAACATTTACAGTGTAAAAAATACATGCCATTGTTCTTTTGTGTTTGTCTGTAGAACTCTGAATTGATTTTGGCAAGTTATGACATATGTCGAAACACAATTCTTTCAGTCAAGTTGTCCAACGTTTATGACTGGCACAGATTCTGACACACATTCTGGCACAGGGACCTGTGGATTATCGATACCCCTCAGACAAAATGACTCCAACAGGCTTATTGAACGTAACGGATCATTATTTGGACTGTGTCCGTGTGAAGTGTGTTTTTGTTGAGATGCTTAACATGTGCCTTTGAAAACAAAAAATCAGTACCTCCAAAAAAAGTCATTTGAAACATGACATTTATGTACCTCACTGTAAACCGAACTGTTACACTGATGGGCCCGTTTTCACCAACATGGTATTAAGAGTTAAGCCTGGCGTTAACTCCTTTAAACCTGGTATAACTAAGTCCATTTCACCAAGAGTGTGCTAAGCATTTAAACCTGTCAAGGTTCAGTGAATCATACACATTGTCACCAAACTCAAGGATCAGCCATCTCAAACTGATTTGGTGTCAAAAAGTGATTAGGCCAATGAAAACAGAACATATGTTTCTTATGAGATGGCATGACAAATCAGTATTATAGGCCTTTGTCTATTATATTCGCATGTTTCTCTAATTTAACAGTCACCAAAGATTTTTTCAAGAAAGATATGTCACATCATGAGATATAAAGTTTGCAAACCAAGAACACACACTTATCTAGAAAATATATTTGTTGAAGTAACTGTTGCAAATATACTAGCCATACAGCATTAAGCACACGATTTAAAAGTGTTTCATGTATGAAACTATGTTTTTATAGCATTTGCCTATGATAGTCATGACAGCAAATAGAGGCAATTCTTCTGTGCTGAGTTGTACAAAACCTCTGCACTTGTTATTGGTCTTAGCACAGGGGTACTTTGGAAGGGCAGGAAATTTCGACGTGAATGCAATCTATGCATCCTATACCCCCCCCCCTCCCCCGGAAATCGGGCAATTTCGGAAAATTCCAATTTAGCCTCCCGTGTGACTGGTCCACTGGGCATACATACATGTATGGGTTTTAATGAAGTGATTGCATGACTAACACGCTTCACAATCCTTGAAACTGATTCAACACTAATACCACTCTAGTCACCAACGACTTGTTTGTAACTGCCGGTAGCAAAAAATCGCAGGCACGTCAGCCATTCTGGGTACATCAGATGTTGAGGACCCTTATCATTAGATATTCAAAAGGATTCAACCATTATTGTAGTTTCATTGTGCAAAAATGCATGACCAGCTGATTTGTATTAATTTATTGTTTGATGGGAGGGGGCTAAAGAAAAATGCATTTCTGTCACCAACACTGGACAGACAACTAATTAATTTTCTTTTTTATAAATTTCCAAGCCCACCCCTCTTTTTCTCTTACCTTGTCATGTGGCCGTGTTTGGGAACTTCAGAGATTAATTGTGTTTGTAGCAGTTGAGTTGTTTAAATACTATTTGCAGACTTTCACTCAGTAAATGTTCATTGATCCTGCTCCGCTTGAGTGATTGGCTTAGCCAGACCAGGTCTTAGCTAAGACCTGGCATAACTCTTAATACCATGTTGGTGAAAACGGGCCTAAGAGATTAGAAAATATTGGAGGTAACAACTTAACTTCTTCTTTCACGTGAGAGCAGAGTTCATGTGACTGAATCTTAATTCAAACTCTGGAATAATTACATGGCTGACAAATGTAACTGAGGTGTTGTTTGTCAATTGATTTAATTTGAAACAAACTTTAACTCTGTTTTTCGTGGTTTCTGTTTTACAAACAAGCTGCCAGTCTGCTCCGCTTCAATTAACCATAAAACATACTGGAAATTCTGAGAGTGTACCTTCCAGGGAAGCTCTAATAACACAAATGTTTACAATCTGGTGATGAAATTAAATATACTAATATAATACAATTACAGATGTATGTTCATGTATTTTTATTGATCCATTGTGCTTCAGATGTAGTAGATACATTTTGGTTATAAGATACAAATTAATTAATTGATTCAAATTTCACAATGGCAAATAAAAAGTGAATTGATTTAATTTTGTTCATTTTAAATCTTCAGTTATATTTCTTAAGTTAGGATATTGCACCCCTTTAGGCATGGAAACCACTGAGTTGGGCAACCAGGGTTTTCTGGTGACATTCATTTATTGCCTCTTGCCCTTTTCTTTCATTATGGTTACCATGGCAACCGGTAAGAGGAATTTTGTTCTTTGCGGGTTCTATTGTTTTCTGGACTGTCGGGGTTACCTGTGGGATATCAGAGCAAGCTCCTACGACTTAATATCACATTTAGGGGTAGCCAAGCAGCTTTGTCTTTTAGGCCTTTTCTCCTCTCCAATATCTCTTTCCTAATATCTCGGGCTGGCTAGTGTTTCAAAGGTCGTTGGGAGGTCAAACAAATGTCTCTGTCCTCAATTTATTATAGATGAAGGTTGTCATTGTAAACAGAAAAGAATTTGCTTCTGTAAATGTCTGTTTTTCTCGTATGCATACAGCAGTGCCAAAGAGTTACAGTAGCTGTATGAAAGGTTGTTCTATGTCTACAGAGGACATCTGCCAATACTTAGTTTTTGTAAGACATGTTCAAGATCATGGATAATGTACAGATGATATTCATTTTAACAGGTTGCTCTGATATCCCACAAGTAACCGCAGCAGTGCAAAAACAATAGAACCCAAGAAGAACAAAAGTCCTATTACTGGTCGCCATGGTAACAATGAAGACAAGAAAAGGGAAAAAACCAATAAATAACAAGTTACCGAATAAAATATATGGGTAAGGCCACGAAGTTGAGTCATTTGAGCTGCTAAAAGTGTCCTCTAAGTTCAGAGCTGGCTGGCTGAAATGGATTTTGATAAAAGCTAACTGAATGAATGCAGGACTAAAGCATGCATATTAGACTAAACTGTGTAAAAATTTGAGGTTGATACCACAAAAACTAAAGACACAGGACAACTTTTTTGTCATGGAAACAGGCCAAAAATGACGTTTTTAGGCGTTCGTGGATTGACATGGTCAAAAGAGGACTTTACTGTCTTTAGGAGACCCTCTGTCATGTCATTTTTATTATTTAGAATGATAGAACAGGTCCTGTACTTTCATTTCATACATAGTGAACGCCTGGGAATCCATTATTTTGATAAGATATAAGTCAATTTTTTATCGTAACATTTTCAGCTCTTACCTGTTACGCGCCATTGGACTGCTCTAACTTTTTATTGCATTGTAATACTGAATTGCAAATAGTGTCTATCTGACCACTAAGGTGATGCTTACAAGATGCAATTCAATTATGACAACAAATAGAAGAAAATATCGCCAATAACTTGATTTTTCATCATGTCCTCATAAAACCATGTTTCGCGGCCAAATTTTCTACCCCCTGTCTTTTCATATTTTGAATGGCTTAATCTCTATTTTTACATTACAAAACAGCAGTGCAATGATCAGACATAAATATTGCCAATTTGCAGACTTGAGGATAGAAAATTGAGGCCAGGACATGAAGAAAAAGGGGCAATTGTCCTTTTTTGTCTTGTTACCGAAATGTTACGCGCTTTTTGGGGTAATATGGTAACAGGACAGTTGTTTTATGTCCTGTTTGAATTGTAGTAACAAGGACATGTCCTGTTATGTCCTTGCAAACAAGCAATCATTTTTTTACAATTATGAGAGAGTTTCAGTGGCTCCATGGCTTAAAAAATGTTGAACTGAATCTACCAATCTTTTCTTATCACACTGTAGGTTAATCACCAAGGAAATCATGGGTATTATGGTAAATATTTGGTATAACTGGTCACATAGTCACGTAACAGGACATGTCCTGTTACTGAGTTTGTATCAAAGTGTCACCACTTGCCATTAGAATGGAGAACCACAATCTGAATTTTGTGTATTTAACTGTTGCTCGACGCTGCTGTATCAAAATTCTGCAATCAGACATCTGCACTGTCATTATTATGAGCATACAGTCATTCTATTCCTATTTGTCTTGTTACTTGTCCCGTTACTTGCCCATTACTTGTCCTGTTACTTGTCCTGTTACTTGTCCAATTACTTGTCCTGTTACCTTGTCATTAAAACAATATTTCTCCAACTTTATGAATTATTGTATGGAGAATGTTTGTGCATGTTCATGGCAAAAGAAAGGCACAAATATTTCTAACCATCTCAGTATCTCAGATAGCATCCACACAGTATCTGGTGCATTGAGTGGTACTCTGAGTTTGCTTGTGTAACGAAGACTTGTCCTGTTACGCAATAAAAATGACGGAAGCTGGTTTTGCATTCTAGTTTCTAGTCGTTTTTCATGTTTCTAACAAGTTTCTTGTTTGCCAAATACACTCCACATGGGTTCCATACCTGTAAATTCATGATATTTTCTTTATGGCCAACTTTAGCAAACGATCCAGACTAAAAATTTACATACAAGCACTTTTTAATGAGTTGCTGTTAGAACATCTATCCTATCTACACTGTAAGCATAAAACGAGGGGGCAGGGGGCAGCTTCCCCCTAAACATCCGGCAGGCTTGTAAATTAGCATTGAATTTGAGCAAAGATCTGAAAAATCGAGCCTTAGAGACCCAATGATGAACTACCCCCTCCCCCAAATATATATCACCTCTCCCACACCATGTACACATGTGCTATCCAACTACCTAAATAACTACCATTCTGCCTGTCTGTCTATGTGGATCTATATCAGAATCTATCTATCTAGGAATCGGTTGGAAAATCAATAATTGATTAATCCGGTACCCTGGCCGATTGATGAACGATTAATTGATTATTTTCCCTCAAGCCTGCAGTTTTTTTTTCATTAAATTTCTATAAAAAGAAATAACATAAAAAGTTTCTTGTCCATGTAGTTTGAAACTGTAATTTCTCAACAGTTTCTGTCGTTCATCTATTTATGAATTTATGAATAGCTGACTTAAGTTTTCAAAACAGGATACATCAACTTTACAAATGGGATTCTATTTTTCTCCTCTCAATTTCATGGGCCTATCATGGCAATATTTACCGGTGCTCACTCAAGTTCAAGCTTCCTAATAAGAGTGGGCCAGTTTTTTATTATTCATATTAAGCCCAGGCTTAGGCCTCCACTTTAGAAACGCTTCATCACCCCATAGATGCGAACAAGATCCTCCGGAGTAATTTTAATCCTTATGGTGCAGTAACACATCCTTCAGGGCATGTATATATATGATGTCATTTCTATGAGAAACAGTTCATGCGTGGCTTAAACTTGAAGTTACAGTCCTTGTTATATTTACGTGGAATCTCAAGTTCTTTTCTATGCTGTTGAACTGTGATGTCAGAGATGACTGTATTCTAGCATTGCAATGTATGTAAATTAACTACAAGCTGTGATGTCATTTTAAACTGGGTCAGATTTCCCGGCTTCTAGCCAATGTGGATTCTCCAAAACTGAGCGTCACAGTTTCAACACAGTGTCAGAGTGAAAATTGGGTCTGGGAAAACCAAGGCAAGTTCCACATCACAGCTTGTTAGCCAATGGGTTGCCAGAACAATTATGTGTCGCATAATCCATGTGTTTACAAAAATTGACAAGGCCTTTTGTTTATTACAAGGTCTCTTGAAGTTTAAAGTTGTAAAGTCGCAAGTTTGCAGATTAATCAAACAACTTGTTGTCTACTGTGAATGCTCATGAAGCTGCCATTTAGTCAGATTAGACTGGTGATTGCCAATGATGGATCATTGGGATAACAAATGTAATGCTTCCTTCTACATGTCAATGTTTAAACTGTGATGCTTACTTTTACTGTAAGCCCATTGGCTGGCAAGCTGTGATGATGTGGTTGCAGGGGCTATCCCATATGAAATGCTTACTCTGACACTGTGTTGAAACTGTGACGCTCTGTTTTGGAGTATCCACATTGGCCAGAAGCCGGAAATCTGACCCAGTTTAAAATGACATCACAGCTTGTAGTTAATTTACATATATTGCAATGCTAGAATCAGTCATCGCTGACATCACAGTTCAACGGCATAGAAAAGAACTTGAGATCCCACGTAAGTCTAACGAGGACTGTAAAGTGCTTGGACGTTATTTTTTGGCTTTGTTCCACAGGCCATAGACTAGATTCTCTGAAATCAACCAAGTTTACATTTGATGCAATATGTTACAGCCTAATTGGTGATTGATCTTTGCAAAGTTTAATATTCTTACAATTGTACCTGGTATACCCCTCAGTGGCTAATTGCTATTCACACCTTTTGAGGTCCTAGGGTTTCTCTCAAGACTGTCAGGTATCTACTGCATCAAATAAGCAATTGAAATTCACCAATCACTTCTATGGTGTAGGAAGAAATAGAATTTGATGCGTTAATTACATTTAGTAGAATTTGATGTGTTACATTTAATAGAATTTGATATGTTAATTACATTTAAAAAATATGAATTTTGCAATTCAGCCTATTCTGAAGCCCATTGATCCACTCTTTAGTGTGATTCACGTTTGTTTTCCCTATCCTTGAGCAAGAAAGGGTTGTTTTTTTTCGTGTAACAGGACATGTCCCTGTTACAAAATTCTCTGAAATTCAACTTAAACAGTGGTTGCACTGCAGAAAGTATATATATATCAAAAGTAGAGTGCTAATTAGTTGTAACAGGTGTTATTGATCCAATTACTTCTTTAAAACGTGTACAGAAGGTAATGCAAACAGAATATTTGTCCTGTTGCGGTCAATTAATTTCATTTAATTGTCAAGAACATCAGAGAGCAACAAAAAATATAATTCAGCCTTGGTTACAATTATAGCTAAATGTATTAAGTACAGTTTAACAGCTAAATTTTGAAAGTTTCTGAACTTCCAGAGTAGCTTAAGCATTCTAAAGAATTGTTCTGTTACCACATGTCTGGCTTGGATTTTGAAGTCTACATTGCGGCTAAGTCATAACAGTGTGGCCAACAAAAATAGCACAGAAAATAAGTGTCTGCCTTATTTGTGTAGTTAGTAGCCAAAAAGTAGATATTTCATCATTACTTTTACATCGACAGAACTCAGAACCCTAATTGTCCCGTTACGTTTTTTAAACATTGAATTTAAAAAAAAATCAAATACATGTGTATGGGGAGCTCCAACAACCTTTGTAAGGTGACCCAAGCAGGTTATATTTCATTAAAATATTCAATTTTG
The DNA here is from genome assembly GCA_026936325.1 of Platynereis dumerilii. Lineage (NCBI taxonomy): Eukaryota > Metazoa > Annelida > Polychaeta > Phyllodocida > Nereididae > Platynereis > Platynereis dumerilii. The sequence continues at coordinate 590,601 of JAPTHN010000106.1, read as the reverse complement.
AGGATCCAAAGCACCTTGGAAGTCGGAAATGGCAAAATATGAAAAATGTTACGTTTTTTAATATTTCAAATAAATAGTCATTCATAAAAAAGTGAAACGTTTACAGCCTTAAGAATGTTGATTTCATATGGGCATATGATTATCTGAAATAGATTTCATAATTTCTTGTCAAAATTCCAAACATTCTTTTTGACAGCTTTTTTCAGCTAAGATGCCCCAACTTCGTGGCCTTACCCATATCCAAATTTATTTAACTTGTGTGAGTGAAAAAGTCTCTTTGATTATTCAGTGTTTTTATAACTTACCTTTCTTTGATTTAATGTCAGACCTACATTTATTTCCTTTGTACCTACGTATTACCATGACATTGTCCATGTTATTTCAATGATACTGCAAAATTAATTATTTATCCAATTGTAATTTCATTTAAATATCATATTCTCTGAATCTGTAACAAAACCCACTTGTCTACAATTAAGGCTTAGCCTAAGGCATGAAATAATAAATTGATGCTTGCATCCCAGTATTAATCTGCGATAAATGATTCAGCAATCCAGTCACATGACTCCCTATGTACCGTAAATACAGATGGGGGTCTCGAGTTAATAAGGGGGCCTCACCATCATTAAGAATTATGCCCAGTCACACCAACATTTACCTGCCGTTTAGCACTAAATGATTTGTAGACATAAGGACCCCAGATATTTACCAAGTTGACGCTGGGGTTAATACTGATTTATTAGCAGGTGTCATATTTCCTCATAAATGCCTGGGAGGCTAGTTAGTAGTCACTAAATCAGCAGCTGTCAGGTATCCTTGTATTTAGCCTTGGGTTGGAGAGGTTATAGGTTCAAGTCATGCTATTGCAGTTTGTAGGCTGTGTGTTAGGTAGAAAATATAGATAGACAGATATAAAGACAGATAGATGGATAGATAGATAGATAGATAGATATAAAGACAGATAGATAGATAGATAGATAGATAGATAGATAGATAGATAGATAGATAGATAGATAGATAGATAGATAGATAGATAGATAGATAGATAGATAGATAGATAGATAGATAGATAGATAGATGGATAGATGGATGGATAGATATAAAGACAGATAGATAGATAGATAGATAGATAGATAGATAGATAGATAGATAGATAGATAGATAGATAGATAGATAGATAGATAGATAGATAGATAGATGGAAACGATAAATAGCAGAGTGACGCTTTAGGAGCAATAGTACTGTTATACGAAGTCTTCCAGGAAACTTGATTCAAAGTTAATATTATTTGCCGCAATGAACCTCATAAATGTCACGTCACTGAAGAATACAAAATTCATTAAGAAAAACATTTGATGAGGTAACTTTTACTTTGAATGATTCAAGACGGCCAAAAATATCCCAAAAATCACACTGACAAATCAGTGCATCAAAACATTGTGATGTCTTCACTTCATTGCCCACTGAGTACATAACAATGTCAGACATTTATATAGATGAACAATGAATCACATGGTGTTTTGCCGAACTTCATTGTCTGTTGTGGGATATCAATAAAGCCCATTTCAAGGCTTCATAATTAATTATAAATGCTCTTGCTGGAAGTTCTTACATTTCGAAAAAAAAGACTCTTTGTGTCTGACAACTAATGTACAATCTTTGCATATGCACACTCATCGATATTATATAATATTACATGCTGCAGATTTCTATTACAGTGTACTATTATGAGTCTCATAATTATGACATCTATAGTACAATATTTAATGCAAGCATTTGATGACTGATGTTTTTTTACGCATGTCTTGATCAGATGTTTTACCTTTCTTAAAGCATCATGTAAGCCTGTTTACTGCAGTTTTTCTTTTCGTTTCTACCGTAGCCTCTCCTTCTCAAGTTCTGTTGATCCCCTGAATAATCAAAAGCCGTATTCCTGAGCAGGTGATCTCAAAGACATTTGTGGACTCGCTCGTCTCCTAATGAACAATTCACAAGGGACAGGTCTCCACATAAAAAGCTGGTCTCCACATAAAAAGCTGCTCTTTCCTTTGGTTTGAATTACAGTGTCATCAACTGTGGCTGTAAACAATGTAAGTCTGGTCCTCGTTAGTAAATTTCTTCTGAAAAATAGGAATGGTGTGCATCTGGTACAATTTTGCCATGCTCTCATGTAATTCCATCTGTACATGTTTGGGTTTTGCAAAACATGATAATACATTATTACTAGAGCTCTTGTAGTCCTTGCATCAGCTTTTTCCCTTCTGTTTTATGTCAGACAGCCTTCTCATTAACAGGAACCAATCTGGAAAAAATATAGGTCACTGTACAAGTGTACATTGGGAGGCACAACACCTGGATTGCCTTGACCTTGTTCAGGGACGGACGCAGGGGGGGGATGGGGGGGATGCATCCCCCCCCCACCGGACCAAAATTTATATATTTTTACATGTTAATTTTTTTCACGCGCAGTCATTTTATGTCGTGAATTACGCGTTCCGCGACGCAATATTCCGTTAGACCCCCCCCACCGGAATTTTCTGGATCCTCCCCTGACCTTGTTTATGCATTGGACAGGAGCGTTTCTACCTCTCCGATGGCATGTTTTGAAGAGTCTCTTTTTTTAAGTTTTTTCTTCTGATTCTCCTTTTTCTATTCTGATTCTCCTTTTTCTAGAGTTCTGTTGATCCCCTGAATAATCAAAAGGCGTATTCCTGAGCAGGTGATCTCAAAGACATTTGTGGACTCTCAGGTCTCTTAATGAACAATTCACAAGGGACAGGTCTCCACATAAAAAGCCGTTTTTTCCTTTGGCTTGAATAACTGTGTCATCAACTGTGGCTGTATGAGGCACATCCTCATAATTATTAAAGAAAAGCCTCTATTTATTACAGGTGAAAAGGCTTGTAGGACTACTTTATTGAGTCTACCACAGAGGAAAATGCCACTGAACATACAATGAGAACATTACATCCAACATGCCACCTGGCATCTGATCCCTCATTGCATTATTATGTCATGCAGTTCAAGGACCTGGCAAATCTGTCCCTATTAATTCCTATAAATTCCTATTATTTCCCATTCATTCCTATTCATTCCTATTGCCAAAAGCAGCTTCTGTGTTTTGTATGTGCAGAGTTGGTCTTTGTTCTCTCCAGGGAGAAAGAAAGTGACTGCAGCTGTCTATACTGTATGATAGAAGACCACAATTTCCATTGTCATGAAGTGGTCTTTCGAGGGGTTTTGGTCTCTCCTCTGACGCAAAATCCACTAAAGACTGACTTTGTTTGTACCTTCACAATCAAATTGGTTATATCCCCGTTCATGTTATGTTCATTTACAAGAAATCGTTGTGGTTAAGATTTACATTTTTTTTATATTCTGACAATATCTATATTTGGCCACATGTGGTTTTCATTACTATTGTTGACACAACAGTTATTTTTACTGTTTGTTGTGAACAGCAATTCATTTCAGTTTCAGGGCTGTAACATTTAATGGAAATGGAAATTAAAGTGTCAGTTGAATGCGTACACACTGTGTGTCAAATAAAGATGATGCATTTGTGGTTGTTTCGGGTGATAGACATTTCCCATCCCTCTTCAACCTAAATCGATACACAGTGAAAAAAGTTCTCGCCAATTCTCGGGGTAATCAATTGAATTCACGTTCATTGTGAGATCTCGTCACGTGTTCTGGCTGCAAAGGAACGCAATCAATTGTTTCCCAAACCACAAACACTGGTTTGTTGTTCTGGTTTGTTGGATGAAGTTGAGAATGAAATACAATCAGGGTTCCCATTTTGCAATTAGATTAATGCAGCTGGTCACAAGCTGACAAAGCATCTTTTGGGTTCAGGATGGATCATTATTGTCTGGGGGTCTTGCAATCTGCAGTGATATTGGAATGTTCACTATGAAGTTGGATAATTTCTGGAATATGTTTTAGGATTGATTCTTAATATATGAATTTTGATATGTCAATAAAAATCACCATTATCATGTTTTATGTATTTTATTCCTTACTCTTTCTTAGGCAACACATAGATGACAGAAACAGACAATATTCTATAAATAATTAGATTTTTCCTAGCCTCCCTTTACATTTTGCCAGACACATCTAATTCCAAATATTCAAAAACTTACTCGTCATGTAGTGGTATGGTCAGTAGCGGATCAAGATAAGTTAATCTAGAACGACCGAAGCATATTTTCTCCAAAATGCCCCTCCCGCATGTTTTTCTGATTTGTTGGTTGGTGTTGACAATGAAATACAATCGGGGTTCCCATTTGCAATTACATTAATGTACCTGCTTGCAAATCGCAGAGTCAATGCTGACTCAGAGACCTTTTTTGGTCACAGGAAAGATTGTCAACTCTGGATTACTTCCTTCTAGCAGATAATTCTTTGGGGTCCTTTTTGTATATTTATGCATTATGACTTTATTCAACTGGCTGGTTCATATTTAAGAGTAATTCTGTTGAGCTAGTTTTTTAAATTCCATTTTGGTGCTGCCATCTGTAAAATCTTATATGTTATTGGTTTTAAGTCTGACTTTCAGAGATGCAATATTCTACCTCTGCTTTTGTTTTATCTCCTACAATGATTCAGTAAAACTGTCCTGTTAGTAAAGATCCCATACATGGACAAATATGCATTATTTTGTCTCTATTTTATTTCTACTGATATCCAGTAGTTTACCAATTTTTATCACTATAGTTTCTGTTTTACATGTTGTCTTCTTCAACCATTGAAAGTATGAGACGCCAAGAAAGATTAACAAGTTTTTGTCTGTTTGAAGGTAATCTTATATAGTTTCGAAAACAATTTTCGTTTTTGCTGCTTAATTGCTTTGTTTTCAATTTCAAGTTTGAATAAAGTTCTTGAAAACTGTTTCTGATTCCTGCTTGACAGCGGTTGCCTGTCAGTCTATCTGTCTATCTGTCAGTCTGTCCTGAAGCTCCATTACAATTCAATGACACTTATTGGTTGAACCTGCAAATGGAAAATTAATTCCGCTCCTTTTTCTAACGCCCTTCTGTGGCTTTTTGAGCTTTTCGAAACACCGTGATGAGTCGCTCGTAATTATGACAAACTGCGCTTCGGGTAATGGGCCTTCAAATGGGTAATTGATCAAAAGATCCAAACATGATCAATTAAACTGGTGCTTAACGATTCCAATCATTTCATTAAATGATCTTCAAATTCAAAGGATTTCTTCGGCGCGCCAGTCGACACATTATTGAAATGTCAATTGAATTAAGCGGAAACAGAGAACATGAGAGTGGGTGGGAGTGTGAGAGACAAAACCAAATAGATGAACTTAAAGTGATGTTCTGAGGAAGGAGATACTGCAGTGCTGGAGTTACACATTAAGATAGGATACAGCTAAAGTTTGTGCTGGGCAAGTAAATTGTGTATTGTGAAGAACCCCTGATGATGGTATTTCTCCAATTAGTACAATTGTAAGTATCAACTCTGTCAACATTTATACATCTCCAACCGGTACCAAGCAAAAGCAAGGCAGCTTCCGGCCTTACACCTGCACTGAATAAAAAGGCTTCTTCAAAACAGAAAAAAAAATTTGCTTTTGGCCTTCTACACTCTGTGTCTAATATCATCAAAGAGCTATGTTTATTCACAACATATCGATGATCAGATTACATATAATTTGTTCATGATGAGCAACTTCCTTGGGTATTGACAACATTTTAAAAGGACACCAGGTAATGTTCAATTTGTCTGTTTAAAACCAACCTTTTTTTTCAGTTTACCAACTGTGTATTAATAATAACCAAACACTCAGGTATAATCATTGGCAAAGTTCCTCCGTGGCCTAATGGTTAAGAGTGCTTGTTTGCACAACCACTGGCTCTGAGGGCGTGGGTTCGAATCCCACCCCGGAACTCACTTTAGTCCGAGCCCATGGGACATTAAATGGAGGCGGGTTGTATCCAGTGTTCTATGCTGGGGTAACTGAAAGACCCTGGGCATCCCTGAATTAATAGGGTATGTGCCAGACTCACAGTCTTCTCATCTCATAATCATACGGCGATCGCCTGCCTCGATATAGCCCACAAAGGTACTGCTGAGGCATTAAAACACAAACATACAAACAAACATAATCATTGGCAAAACAATAATGACTTAAGTCTAGTTTTTAATTTAATGTGCCATCCAGGCACGTCCTCTGTGAATTTTATGGAGCAATTTGTGACATTAAAGATCCATAGATCTTACCCCTCGTTAAACCCCAATCATTAAACAATTTGTGACACAAAACATGAATAATTGCTGACACCCTAAAACCTCCCATTTCTCTGATTATGAATCCAATCTAACATGTTTCATATTTCTGAGAATTCTTTTAAAACTGCATTATTATGTCAAACAATTTTAATGCTTATAGTTCTTATGGTGACTTTTTAAACTTGCTGTCTAACATTTTGGCTTAATGTAATTGGTCATCATTGGTTTCATGAACCAATCAGACGGAGCCATCAGTGTGTTATCTGGGAAAGGCATTTTGATCATTCTAGACTAACCTGGATCCGCTAAATACCATACTACTGCATAGCGAGTTAGCTTTTTGAATATTTGGAACTAAATGTGTCCGACAGCGCGTAAAGGGAGGCTCAGAAAAGTTATTTATAGTTACTTGTCTGTTTCTGTCGTGGATGTGTTGCCCTTTAAGAGTATCGAATAAAATACATGTTACATGGGATGACTTTTATTGGTATATTACAATTCATATTCAAGAAATTATCCAGCTTCTTAGTGAGCTTTCCAATATCACTGCAGTATGCAAGACCTGCAGAAAATTATGATCCATCCTAAACCAAAAAGATGCTTTGTCAGCTTGTGACCAGCTGCATTCATCTAATTGCAAAATGGGAACCCTGATTATATTTCATTCTCAACACCAACCAAAAAACCAGAACAGCAATCCAAGGTTTGTGGTTTGGGAAACAACTGATTGTGTTCCTTTGCAGCCAGAACACGTGACGAGATCTCACAATGAACGTGAATTCAATTGATTACCCCGAGAATTGGCGAGAACTTTTTCCACTGTGTATTGATTTAGGTTGAAGAGGGATGGGAAATGTCTATCACCCAAAACAGCCCCAAATCTATCATCTTTACTTGATACACACTCAATGGTATTTATTAAACATGTTTCAATACAGTGGTACATGCGTTATAAGACTTATGCGGTCATGAAATGGTGTCTCACGAGGTTGAGGTGTCTTGCAGGGGGTGCAAAATGCCAACGCCTTATTAGCCTCAGCCATTAGACTTACCGATGGAACTACATGAGAACAGGGCAAAATTGTGCCAAATGCACACCATTTCTATTTTGCAGGAGAAATTTACTAACGAGGACGAGACTTCCATTGTTTACAGCCACAGTTGATGAGACTGTAATTCAAGCCAAAGGAAAGAGCAGCTTTTTATGTGGAGACCTGTGTCTTCTGAATAGTTCATTAAGAGATGAGAGAGTCCACAAATGTCTTTGAGATCACCTGCTCAGGAATACGGCTTTTGATTATTCAGGGGATCAACAGAACTCAAGAAAAGGAGAATCGGAAGAAAAAAACATCAGAAAAGAGACTCTTCAAAAGATGCTATTGGAGAGGTAGAAAGTACTGGAAACACTCCTTTAGAAAGAAGCCCTGGGAGAAAAAATAAGAATTGTCCAATGCATAAACAAGGTCCAGGCATTGTGCCTCCCAATGTACACTTGTACAATGACATGTATTTTTTCCAGATTGACTCCTTAATGCACAGGCACTCTCCTGGACTGACTGTACAGTCTGTTAGAAATATGATATTTATACTGAGTATCAACTGACTAATACCGGAGTGTGCCTGTGCTTAATGACAAGGCTGTCTGACACAAAACAGAAGGGAAAAAGCTGATGCAAGGACTACCAGCTAACAAAAATGTATCATCATGTTTTGCAAAACCCAAACATGTACAGATGGAATTACATGAGAGTATGTCAAAATTGTACCAGTTGCACACCATTCCTATTTTGCAGAAGAAATTTACTAACAAGGACCAGACTTACACATTGTTGACAGCCACAGTTGATGAGACAGTAATTCAAGCCAAAGGAAAGAGCAGCTTTTTATGTGGAGAACTGTCCCTTGTGAATAGTTCATTAAGAGACCAGATAGTCCACAAATGTCTTTGGGATCACCTGCTCAGGAATACGGCTTTTGATTATTCAGGGGATCAACAGAACTCGAGAAAAGGAGAATCGGAAGAAAAAAAATCGGAAAACAGACTCTTCAAAAGATGCCATTGGAGAGGTAGAAACACTCCTTTAGAACGAAATCCTGGGAGAAAAAAACAAGAATTTTCCACCACATAAACAAGTGCCTCCCAATGTACACTTGTAAAGTGACCGATAATTTTTCCTGATTGGTTCCTTTATGACAAGGCTGTAACAGTTGTGGTAGCCATGGAGTTGTTTTTGTTGGATTTCTTGCTCCGCTTCTTTATGGTTCGTCTTCTGGGCAGGAAAAAACCAAGAAACACAGATGATGCTAAAATATCTGATGAAGGCAGACTGACCCCCGTCCTTTTTTTTGCCAACAGCATTTATAGCTATGACGGGACTGACAGAATTCAGGGTTAATTCAGTCATTTCAATTTGCCAGCTTCACACCTTTTTTCCTGCGTTATAACTCGTAATAATAACAGCTGATATACTCTAAAATGATACATGCAGGTTGGCTATAGTATATAGGCTTCAACAAGTCAGTTTCAACTTTTCATGTAGTTTTTTCATAATTAGTCCTATGATGCAACTTATTACCAATTCATGATTTTAAAAAGTAATTTTCCAAAATAGCTGCAAATGCAAATGGCATAATAGTCATGTTAGGACCTTAAACATGACTTTCCTGTGTTTTCAGATCTTTCATCAGCACCACTGACCAGCGCTGCCCCGTGTTTGTCGGTGTCTCAGTGTCCCAGTGCCTACAACCAGAATCTCGCAGGCTGTGATGCCCATTCCGGGCTCTGTGTGTGCAAGAGGGGCTACCGGCTCAAAAATGGAATCTGCATCGGTGAGTAAAATAAAAATATTACTTCAATTAGTGTAAGGGAAAGGAGTTTGATAGGACTATCTCCAGATTCATTGAATGATGTACTGGACAACATGTCTGTGGGGGGGGGGCCTGCCATTACTATGCCCTGAAAGATTAATGTATCACTGATGCTTGACTTCAACCTATTTGTTATTAACATACTGATGTACAACGCAGCAGTACATGAATATCGAAGACTACAAGCATATTCCAGTCTTAAAGTCGAGTGTGAAAAAAAAAACAGTATAATTTTTAATTATTTATATCAAACTATAGACCCAAAATTGACAAACTGGTTGTAACCAATGCATTGGTTAACCCTCTCTATTATGCTTCTGAACACTATAAACATAATGCAAAAATATATGAACATTTCTAAGCCATCCATTGCTTTTTCTTAGTGAAGCAAAATTTGACTGTCTGAACAAGTCTAATCAATTTAAACCATTCTGGCTTTTGGGCCGAAGAGACTTGTCAAAGTTGTAATCGTTGTGCTGCGACAAAAAATCTCACTTTAACTTTTGCTGCTCCGCTTTGATTCTTATTGGAAAAACAATTTTCTGCTCAAGAGAGAACTTAATTATTATTCTCAGTGACAGCCTTGCATCAGGGAAATCACTGAATTCTCCAACTTTCCAGTATGTGCCAATTTAGATAAAATGATGAAAATTGCAACAACATTTTCTTTACCCAGACGAATGCATGCGATTGTACGATCAATCCGTCATCCAAGTCAGCTAGCAATTTGCAGAAGTATACATAATGCAAATGTGTGATGGATTTAGCTTGTGTGTATATTATGTAGCAAAAATATCATGGTTGCAGAAATACGGACATGGTTAACCGTTTTGTGGTCTCACTATTAAGCTTTAACTAAAAATTCCGAAAAACCCAGGAACAAATTGATGAGTCTGTCCTATTACTTTCTTGTTAATAAATTGTAGTACTACTACTCTGGTCCTTTTGACAATTACCGTCTATATGAGTCCAAGCATTTCTGATTACAGAAATTGCATGCCACATCTCCATTTTCCCATTAAGTTTCACCTTTTAGAATTTACCCCGACAAGCTGCCATATGCTTACAAGCAACCCATCCCCGTTCACAAAAGACTGTAACCTTGTATTAATTTTTAAAGAGACTCAAATATTTATACACATTCCATGAAAAAGAGATCATTATGAGACACTAAAATGGCAGTCCCTTGTGTCAGTGTCTGTGCTAGGCAAGTAAAAGATCTCTACTCTCACTTTTGGTAAATGTATGACATGTTGAGGACCCCCCTTCTCTCTCCAATCTCATCAATCAACCCTCGTGAGTGCCCAGAACTGGGCTTGGAGAGCTGCTCTTACCATGTCTATCTATCTGCCTATCAATCTATCTAACCAGAAAAGGAATACATTATTATATGCAATGTTTTTGTTGCATCGGATTGGTAATTCTGCTCACAGTTTCAGTCTGTGAACTGAATAACCCCGTGGGTGGTAAGAGTAATTAATCATAAAGCATTTACCGAAGTGTTTATGATGCTTTAACCAATAATTATGTGGACCAAAATAAATGAAGACCCACTTAGCAATTAACTAAAATAACCAACCTTCAAAAATCAATAGTTTTACTTTGTATGAAATAAATAACTGTTCAAGCTGAAGACTGAAGGTGGTTGGTGGTTAAAGGAGCTTGACATCCTGTATTCTTGCACTGATTAGGTTTGATGGGATATGCCAGGACCTTTTGTCGAACATATGTATATAGGAAACCATTGCATTGGTGGATCCAGACAGCTGGGGGGAGGAGGGCTCAGAGTGTTTTTTGGCATTCACAACACGTGTCACGACAGATTTTTTCTCAGGTTCTGCCACTGCGTTGTTTAAATATCGAGCATGGGTCCCAAAAGTAAGGTTAAAGCTGAAGAACTTATTGAAAGCCCCCTCCGATCCTGATTCCAAGTAAATTTCGAACCAGCTTTTGAATAATCACCAGTGTCCTTTCATGACCGAAATTATTTTTCGTGTTGTGACATTAGTCCATGGAGTCAAAATGGAAAACTTTTCTTTCTGGGAAGAATTCATTCCCCATTTGTTATGAGCAGTAAACAATATTTCCTTTGGATGGCCATGCAATCATACATATAAATTGATCTATACATTAAGTCAATGAAGCTGAAAATGTACCATACTTCATTTCCTTGATACATGTTTTTTCAAGGCTGCCATTTCCATCTGTATTATCAAGGTCAAACATGAAGGGAATAGATGTGAATTATGAAATATGAATGAAGAAATAAAAGACTTTTGCACCTAAATGTGATTTGTAAGTGTCAGGAAAATGATGGGAAACGTTTTTTGACGAAGAATCGGCCTCAGTGTAATTCAGGTTGGTTATTTTTTTATGCTGTCAATATGATTTTATGACAGATTTAGTTACACAGAGGAGTCCAACATCTATACTTGTAATCTAAGAAAGCCATTAGGCCTACTGTCATAAAGGGGTCAGTTTTTAAGGCATATTTTGACATTGCCCTGATTTCAATTTCGAGTTTTTTCTGTAAGATATAATCTCAAGGTTGTGTTTTTATTCACTAAAGGCTTTGGAATAGACAGATTATCATTGCATAATAAACGATCAAAGCACAGCTTACACAGAAAAAAATTAAAATTGGAAAAAAATGTATACAAACCAAAACTTCCCTTTGGGCTTATCTACGTTGTAGCAACTTTTCGACAACGTCACCCTGTTTGTCCAATGACATAGAATTGTATGGGGTAGCAATTTGTAGTCAAAACGTTGTGAAGCAGCATCAAAGGTATGTCATTAGGATGCGACATTGTGGCGACGTTTTCACAAATTGTGAGGCAATGTCAAGGGTTGAGGTATATATTTTTCATTATTTTGCATGTAGACGAATTTGTAAACCTGCAAAAACGAACATGTACACGAATTTGGCATTCATGGAAGTGTCAAATATTGTCATTCACGAATTTTTATAGGTATAATTACGAACAAACTAACCCTAAACTTGGCTAAAACTAACCCTAAACCTAATTTTGACCCTAAAACTGAAACCTGCAACACCTCCACGAATGTTAGTATTGGCAGGTCCACGATTGAATAATAAAGCACATCCACGAGTGTTTGTTATTACATATACACGAGCACTTCTGTTCGTTTTTACACATACACAAACTCGTACATGCTGGTTTTTACACCTCCATGAATTCGTGACCATGCCAAATAATGAAAAATATATACATGAAGGGTTCGACGTTAGCTTGTGGCAATGTTGCAAAAAAATCCCAACGTTGAAGCAACAACATAATTTCCACCATACATTTCTACGTGACAAACATACCAGCGCTCCATCAATTAGCAATATCATGTTTACAATTTGTGCCCCTTAGGTTTGTATGATTTAAAATTCAGTAACATTGTTTTTTTAGACATTCATTCTTAATACAATCGTAAAATATGTTTTTGTGTCTGTAACTGCAAGATTGTCAACTTTTTAAAACATTCAAATTATTTTGCAAAATAGAAAAAGTTAAAGTGATCCAATTCAGAGATTGTTCAAGAAATTTAATATACTGAAATGAGAATCAAAACAGCAAGGAAACATTTTTATTCTCGGCTGTTTCTGTTTTGACAAATTTCCTTCTGACTCCCCAAAAATATTCTCCAACAAAAGCACAGAACATTGTAGAGAGGCGTTATTGCTATTCTGGGGTTTTGCAAAGCCAGGAGATTTGGCAAAGCCTCCATTTTGGGGGGATTTAAGGGAATTCAGAGGTGAATCTTAGACGCTCCCTCAAAGAAATTGCATAATCTTCGTATCTACCTTAAAATGAGATGTAGAGAATCTATGAAAAGTTTGCTTCTGTGTTGACTACATCATATGTGGGTGTAGTCTAAGGTAAATTTTGATGCAGTTGTTGTGTCTGCAAAAAAGACGACCACTTGTACGTTCCTGAAGTGGTTTCTCATGCGGGGGTTGGCCCCTCCTTGGGATGCAAAGTACCCAATCAATTAATCAATATATAAATTCTGAATAAGTGAAGAAAATCTAGTGACAAAGAAGATCCTTGCTATAATCGTTTACCTACACTGGTCAGTCTATCATCCAATTGCCTGAAAGCATAGCAATGTTTGTAGAGAGTTACACTTTGGAAGAAAGTGTTTACACAGTTGTAGTACGATTGATGGCCAGGTAGGATTTTGGGCAGGTACTCTCTGGGAAATTGCATGACCCAGAAAGAAAGAACTCTGTCCAAGTTTTGATCGGATTGTCTCTCATTTCTGTAATTTCTAAGATTTGCACTCATTGAAATATGGAAACATTAGCTGGTAAATGCAGGACTATCAGAACTTAGAGAACGAGAAATGTCCTATAACCTAAGCTCAGAAGAAGGTGAGCATTACTTGGTGAACTATCTGGCTGATTCACTTGGTGATAATTGGATAGCTGACTGAAAGGCTGACTGAACATAGAGCTTCTTGACTGTCAGCCTGGCTGACTGACACTCCATACATGTATACACATGTAGGCAATTAACCTACCAGCTTACTAGACTTTCTTACCATCCGCACAATGCAGCTGGATTGAGCCTGCTGACTGACTGATTGCTATGCTGACACAAACTGACTTCCCAGCTGGCTGACTGCTGAGCAGCTGACTGACTGACTGACTGACTCCCTGCTCTTATGTGATGCATTGTAATGGTCATAGATTTTATTGAACTGATAAATTGGTATTTCATTCCATTCTATTCAAGGAGTTACCAGCTCCAAGGAAGTCAGTGAGCGCCAGAGGATTATGGGATAGCACAAGATGTCACGTGACCATAAAAAGGGCGCCGTCTATCGGACTGTCAGGAATCCACATTGCCATATTTGGGCATTAGAAGGCTTTTATGACAAACTAAATCCCGCTATTGTTGTCAGAGAATTGTGGAACAAACGGAATATTATTGCCGTCTAGACAGGATAAAATTTTTCTGTTTTGAAGTATGTGGCCCAGTCTAGAGCCTTCATGGTGATAAAGGGTTCTCTTTTGCCGTGGTGTATTCCTGTCATCCAGAGTACACATGGGAGCTCATACCATTTTCTTCAAAGGATAATGCTCTAAAATTCCCTTTGAACTTATTTACAATGCATCAAAGTTACTCTGTTTTTCAAGGTAACATATTTTTTAAGAAGTAGAGTAAGTAGGCCTGTTGTTGCAATACTATAATCTCGAAACAGCAAAAGAAGGATGGGATTTAATTAAGCTGATTGGTTACACAATTCCTTTGAGGTAACATAGCTTATTGTTTTACGTTATGGTAACAGTCAGATTATTGTTCATATCTGGAGCAACAAGCTATGTTAGCTCAAAGGAATTGTGCAGCCACCTGACATGATTTAAATCGTCTGTAAATTTCATATATTGTAGTGATTGCTTCAGAATTACCTAAAAACAGTGAAGAGTATCAGAAAGATTAAAAAAAGTCAGAATAATTGTAATCGTTTCTGTGATTGTTATTTGCTGAAAGTGAGCTGTAAAAAAGGAAATACTGTAGTCCTCCATTATAGATGGAAAAAACCAACTTGCTTTGTGATAACACACTGATCCAGGACCAAGGGCTTAGAGAAGAAGGGAAAGAGGTCATGTGATACATCAGGTCATGTGATGGATGGCACGTCACGCTCTGCTGCCCATTGTCATGTCATGTGACCCGCTGGCATTGTTGCTTCTTCATGGTTGGCCGTTCTTCTCTGGTTGCCAAGGAAACAGGTTCAAATGAGAAGGAAGCCATGTTTCCTGTTCTTGAGGGCATCTGCCTTTCAGTGTAGTTGTTACAGAAAAGGTTGTAAGGAAGAAAAGAAATAGAGAGAAAGAACTCGAAAGTAAGAAAAGTAATGAAAAGAAGAGAGTGAGACAAAGAATGAAAGATTGTTAAGAGTTGGAATAGATGAACAGCAAGCAAGGCATACACTTGTTAAAGGCATGAAAGTTTGCAAAAGCCCAAAAGTATCTTCAACTGCAATATACATTGTTCCCATTTTAAGGGATTTTTAACATGACAGGTAGTTTTTGTCAGTAAAAAGAAGGCAACAAAGGCGGATGTCATTTTGGCATTTTGTTCCAAGAAATTCTCAGTTTCAGCCCATAACTAGGCATTGAGTCTGTTCTAGCAAACTTTCCAATTTGTCTGACATTCTTGTTGAATTCTGCATAAAATAAATCAGGTTAACTTCGTATATAATCATTCTGGTGTAAAATATTATTCATGTGGCCAAGTTGAACAAAGTCATGCTCTTTGATTTGCCAATGGTGGTACAATTTCACAAAGCACTGCTATTTTAGACTGAAGACAATCCAATTGAAAACTGCCGCTCATTGACCCTTAAAATGGATTCTGAGTTTTACGTCAACGACGTTGAACTGAATCCATCAACTGTCATCAGAATGCGAGATACAAGAAACGACAACTGTGAATGTGTCTGTAATTAATGATGTCATGACATTTAGTGTCCTCAAACATACTTGCAGGTGAATCTCGACTCCCCACAAGCAGTCTCTATGCCCCGCTCTGTGACCACAAAAAGCATTTCAGTATTAAAGTAATTGTTTCCTGTTGTAGAGGGAATTGAGTAGCTTACCGCTAATTTGCTGGACTTCCAATCGCTGGATCCCAAGTTCGAATTTAATCTCTGGTTGGGCCATGTCAACCTATTTTTGATTTGACTTTAGTTGTGCTGGCATACCCCGGATCAGCTGGGTATCTCTTTCTTCTTCTTTGTGGAGCTAGCTGCACACCAAATTGTTTGGGACTGCATGATGATAAGTTACCCTAGTACAGAACACTAAATTGAGTTTTGGGCTTGGATTCGTACCCATACCCTCAGAGCTGGTGGTAGCACAAACAACCACTCTTAACCGTTAGACCACAGTGACTGTTGGATAGCAGTTACAATCGTCCTTTGCCTCATTGCTATGCCCTCAGGGACCTGCTGCTGTACCTAATTAGCCATTTTACTTCCAAATTTCCACAGTCAAGATCAGTGACAAGTCTGGTTTTCTTTGAGTCTGAGTCAGCCAGTATTCATTGGTGTTTTTTATTTTCCCTTATTTTACTGTCAAGTCATCTTCAAAAGATTCTGTGCAAGGACCTAATCAGTGCACTGGCCGCTTGTAAAGAACACAAAGAAAATATGAACATAGTATCTTCTGTCCTTATTTGTTTATTTTTGCAGGTTCTTGCTCTACTTTGTATCTTTTTGCTGGACTGGTTTGGAAAATAAGGCTTCCTTTCCTTTAATTCTGAGGTTTTCAATTTCTTTAATCTCAGTTCCTGTAGTCAAAAGGAAAACAAGAACTTTCATCTTAAAATTAATTTCAGAAATTATCATAAACCAACAAACAAATTCAACAAAATAGGAGTTCAGATAAAGGAGACTTTAAAAACTGATCTTCACCTATACATTGACATAATGTTGTCTAAACCAAAGCACTTCATTTCTATGAAACATTGACGTAACTATTTTCAACGCATGGTTTGTGAATTGGGCTTTACGTCCAGTATTAATGAACTGAAGATACACTTAATGAGTTATATGAGAATTGAGAATTATATTGCACAGTCATAATGTCATCAGGGTCTTTTGATTCCGATTGCTGCAATAAGCTAAATTAAGCCATGTTTTTAACAATCTGTATCCACATTTCCACAATACCCACCATATAACCATTATAGTCACAACAGTAGCTACAATAGCCACAACAGCCACAAGAGCAACGTAGACACAGTAGTCACAGTATAACAATTGTGGCCAGGGGCAACTGAGTTACAGACTCAGTCAGACTGTAGATTACCCTTACAAGGTTGCCCATAGAGTCCCTCTGTTAAAAGGCTGTCCATTCTATCGCTTGCTCAATGGTCCTTGAATTTGACCAGGGGGCAATAGGGCAAGGGTAGGTTATAACCCCTGCCTCAGCATGTCCTCAGGTGTGCCCCAGGGCGGCAAGGTGTCACCAACGACAGGGTTATAGCGGCATCTCGTTCCTGCCCACTAATGGCTGTGGCGTGTCGTGAAGTATCAGTTACGGTTCCAAATTTACCATATATTGTTTCGATAGCCAATTGTTGTATTTCTGAGGTGTAAGAATCACTGTGACTTATGAACAGTTTTAATTCCCACCTGTTCTACTGGAGGTCTTTGCTTGCATGACTTTGAACCAGTTAGGAACCCGAAATTTTCAGTGGACCTTCATTAGCAAAATCCCTGCTGGATGTCGTTCTGATGAGATGTTAAATTGATGGCCTGTGTCACTGTCTATGCTTGGCTAGTAAAAGATCCCTCTCATGAGTTAACTATGCAACATACTGAGGACTTCCAACTCTCTCTCCCGTCTCATTAATCAACACTTGTGAGCACCAACACCTGGGCTTGGAGGGATACACTGACCAAAACTATCTATCTATCTAACTATCTATCTATCTATCTATGTATCTTTCTATCAACCTATCTATCTATCTATCTATCTATCTATCTATCTATCTATCTATCTATCCATCTTTCTATCTATGTATGTCCATCCTTGAGTGGCTAGTGGAGGGTTGGTATAGTGGTAGCATGCTGGACTGCCAATCGCTGGGTCCAGGGTTCTAATCCAGCTTTTGCCCGGTCACGTGGGTCTATGTTCATAGTTGTTTCAATCCGTGTGCTTAATGCTGTGTCCTCCTGTCCTAATTGGCCTGTTGAGTGTGTAAATACAGGAAGTAAAGCTCCAATCAACCATCCATCATGCATCTGTCTATCTATCTATCCATCTATCCATCTATCTATCTAGCTATCTATCTATGTCCTTCCTTGAGTGTAGCACCGTGGCTGTTGCCGCAATATACCTCAATGTACCTACATCCCATCTTGGCAGTCGAGTGATGAAGAGATACGTTTACTTTCCTGCCATATTTGGTCAAAGGATTATGTGCGATTCTGCAAGATTGCATTAGTCTTGCTCATCCCATAAATGCTTATCTTGGTCTTCCTTGGCTCAGTCTTGCTTATCTTGTTGCTGCACATAGATTGCATCAGTTTTTATGCCTGCAAACACCATTGCTTGTAATAATGTGTGCAGGGCAGATTTAGTAGCACATGTATACACAAGTGCCATCTTTCAGCAGCATACAGTCAAGTTATCATAGACTGCAATAGTAATACAATATTTGTACGTGTGAAGGGATTGGAAAGAGGACCTGGTTAAATGATTGGGCTTCACTTCCTCTATTGTAAAACCAGCTTGTGTTACTTTCATGGCAGTTACCATTAATACATTGACACCCATCGTGAAGACAATGGTATATATGTGCCATAAGTTGACACTCTTCTGTTTTCATTATGGAATTTACTGTTAAGGTCATGTAGCTGGTTTAACAGTGTGTGTTCATGCATTGATATATGAAGTGTTTGAAGAATTCTTATTTTCTTATACTTGGATACTGAGTTTTGATGAATTGAGAATTTTCCATTCAGAGACTGAAGTGTTTTTAAATTTTCAACTAAGTTTTCTCGAGCAGATATTTTCATGATATAAAATTAATTTTAGACCGTCGTACATCTACATTATGTATATCATATACTTAGTAAGTTGCTTACTTCCTTGGGTGATGGATTGAGTAAACAATTGCATGTATTCGTCGTTGAGATAATGTTGTTGCAATTTCCATCATTTTATCTAAATTGGCACATACTGCAAAGTTGGATAATTCAGTGATTTCCCCAGTGCAAGGCTGTCACTGAGAATAATAATTATGTTCTCTCTCGAGCAGAAAATTGTTTTTCCAATAAGAATCAAAGCGAAACGAAAGTTAAAGTGCTATCAAGCAATATAAGAAGTTAGACAAGATTGTTAAGTAAAATGGAAGGAAATTGACTGACTTTTAAATGATTGATGAATTAACAGACTCTAACTTAAATAAACTATTTTCATCTTTATACATACCACCAAACGTGCATTCTATTTTCTGCCTGAAACTACATATTTGCACATATTCGTTCCACATTTCTGAATATCGGATTGAATGCACCCCTTTTCAAAAGCAAAAGCTGCAGAAATACTTCATGATATTGAACAAACGTTTTGCATCATTTCTCTTCAGGATGCCAAAAGTTGCCAATTATGAGAGATCACTTTGCAAAATGACAGATTTCCCTGTTGATGATAAAGACCTGTGAACCATCCATCAATTTTAATCTTTTTAAACTCTCTCCCAAGAGAAAAACTTTGCATCACACTTCAGGACAGAAAAAAACTTTATCGAAGTTAAACTTCTGTGAAATTCTATTACTGGTCAGTGTGAGAAACAAATTGTCTGAGAAAAAGATATCAGCTTCAAGATGTCGAAATGTGATTCATTTTGGAATTTTTCATAAAATTTATGATTATAATTGAAATCATCTCATTTGTAACAGTTCTCCAAGTTCAGTTTGGTCATATGACCAGACGTACAGACAAAATGTTGAAGGGAGAGAGTTTTGAGCCCTGCACTGAATCTACATCTTCATTAAGATCATGATTTTTTTTTCACTCACAAGTACAAGTTATTTATGTGTATAACAAAGTAAGTCATACCATAAATTTTGTGCAAGGCTTTTTCTATATCAATGAAAAATGGGTGCAAAAATAGACTAACAGTAGGCCTAAATGACGCACAGATTCTATGGGAAAAAGCATTTCTATGCAAACTTCTTGATCCCAGATTCCATGTATATCCTGTATCCATAGGTGTACAAAGGCAAGCATTAGACATGAAAGGGGTAGAAACTACCAGCTGAAAAGCTGAATTAAGAGAATGGGTATATGGATGGCCAAACCTTTGTGGATAGTGTAAGGTCACACAGCATCACACAGGCATACACCCCACTGGCACCCCAGGGTGGAATGTTAACAGGGTAAATAATGGCGCCTTCTTATGACTCTTTTCAAACTGTTTCACTGACCCAGCATTTGGCCAGCATTAGGCATGTCATGCACTCAGCCACTGGCTATTGATAATAATTGCTGAATCGTGTGCTCCCTCAGCCCCTCTCTGATTCCATGCAATGCCACATGGTGTAGGGAAATGCCATGTAATGGCCACCTACAAAACAGGCACCAAGTACACACGTAAAACGCCTGGTGTTAGTTGACATCAATTGATGGATTGTAAAGAAACACTCTGCTCCTAAATCTGCAATCTCCCGACAAGTCTTTTATTCAGTAGCCATTAACTGATTAAGCTCTATACTTTTGTGCTAAAAGATACAACTGAAATCTAAAGGACCACATGCATTTGCAGTAGTAAAAAAAGGCATTTTCAAACTGACGATGAAAGGCCATAGATATGCATTTTACTTCTCTGCACATTCAAAAATTGACAGATAAGATTTCTTATCTGAACAACAGTGAAAGTACACATGACAGCAAGCACTTTTATTCAAAGAGTGTTTGTACTTTATAGGTGTGATGTATGATAACTTGTTGACAATTTCAAACCATTTTTAACCGACCTAACGTCGGTTTTTCCAGGACCTGTAAAACGAATCTGGTGAAGCCATAAAGTGCAACCACGAACCAGCAACCACGAACCAGCAACCACGAACCAGCAACCACGTCACTTTCGGGTTCTGACAGTAGGATTTCGCGGTATGATTGACGCACTTTAAACGACAATATCTCTGGAAGTATTCAACATAAATCTAATGTTGTTGCTGTTTTATGTTACCTATAACCTTGTCTGTCATCGTGTGCAGTTATAGGCTTGTCAATGTAACAGCCGCGCCGTAACGTCACGATGAAAACAGACTTCCAGGCCACGGAAATGCTGCAAGAAAAACCACGGCGCCTCAGCCTGAACGACTTACCTGTCTTTAAAACTTCGGGCCGCCCTTAATAATGGTGGTAGAGCCTTCAAATAAACAGCATTTTAAAGCTGAACACCTGTAGAATATGATCCCGAGTGAGAATACTGAGATTTCCCATATTTTCCGTGCGTAAATTTAACTCCCAAGTTCAGTAGCATGGCACAACACCAAAAAAAATAGAAATCTGTGTGTTCTCACTCGGATTCATATTCTGTCATTTCTTATCTCAAAAATGATGTAATTGTCATTTTTGTATCTTTAAAACTAAGAGAGGCCCGAGAGTTTGAAAAATCCATGTTGTCATTTTTTGACTCAGAAGATTTCAACATGCCCATGGGTACATTCGTTTCGCTGCTCCAAAGTGCTCTAGGAGTGGAGTACTTCACTCCAGATCATTCGTTTTGCATTTCCGGGAGTAGATTAGAGCAGTTTGGAGTAGATAGGAAGTGCTCCAAGAAATTGGGATATCCCATGACGTATGATTGTTTACATAAATAAATGGCACTTCAGAAGCTTTGATTTGGTCGCTGATTGCATTTTTTAAATGTGAATTGCTGTAATTCAATTGGCTCAATTACGGCAGTCAATTGAAAATGCCACATGGCGTCTTGAATTGCCATTGGCAAGGGAATCCTCACAGGAAGTTAACCCCCAAATAGTGACGTTCCTAAGTACTCCTTTTCATTCGATTTGGACCCACCTTGGAGTAGTTTACTCCAGGAGTAGAAATGTCACTTCCCGGAGTAGATACGAAACTTCCGGAGTAGTTAGAGTAGATCGAATCGAATGTACCCAATCACCAACTTCTGGCCCAATCCCATAAATAATGGGCAACCTAAAACCCGGGACAGCCGCTCGGGACGATGCGGGACGGCCGGTACGAACTAAACAACGGGACAGCACTCCGGGACAGCACTTAGTCATGCAAAGCATGACTAAATTAACACTTCTATGGTCTACAGACACGGTAGACCCCATTTTAGATAGCTGAGAAGATTTCCAGTAGTTTTATGATAATTTGGTAGGTCTGACACCAGTGAGAGTGGCCTTATATAAATTAGGGCTCTAACGATTAACCGATTAATCGCCGCCGATTAGATTTTGGTTAAAAATCGATTCCAGTTTCCAAAATCGATTAATCTGTTATTTTTATATTTGTATCTGGGAGACTTGTATGGCTGTCAAATTCCAGATGTTCAGAGTGAATTGCAACTGGATTTGTCAATTGGATTGGCTAATTGGATTGGTTATACTGGATTGAAGCAGATTACAGAGACAGAAGTGTGAGGTCCTAATTGCAATTAGCATTTTCAATGGAATACCCAAGTCTGTACAAGCTATTCTTCAAGATGATGATGTAGAAAGGAACAGAACTTCTCCCGGTGTCTAGAATGGCGGGAAAACGGCGATTAATCGATTACGATTCGATTTTGGGCAATAGATTAATCGATTTTGAAATTCTGTAATCGTGATAGCCCTAATATAAATACCTCTTGATGTAGCCCCAAAGTGACTCCAATGCTTGTGCCAACAGGACACAATGAAGGGTCACAGGTCTGGGGCTACTCTTAATGATTAAAAAATGTGGCTTAATTAAAGTTTGAATTTGTGTTGTTGAACATCACATCATAAAGAATGTTGCTATGAAAGGACAGTAAGATAGATAGATAGATAGATAGATAGATAGATAGATAGATAGATAGATAGATATGCATGTATGTTTATTTTTAAGTGAAACTTAAAGGACCCCAGAAATTTGGCAGAAAGCAAACTGTGCTTATCAGGCTTGGGCCTATCACAAAAAGTATTTTAAGAACAATAATTATTGTCTATTCTATGGCATATTGGCTGAAAATAATTTATAAAAGGTTGAGGAAGAGTTGGTTTCATGTTGGTAGACAAACTGCGCTACTATGATCTTATAAAGGTCTTTAATAGTTGTCAATTTACAGGTTCTTAAAATATTGGTAGACAGGTAGAGGTGTATCCCTTTTTAACTGACCTAACGTCGGTTATTAGAGGGGGGTGGGTAGTGAAAGGGGACTCATGTAAACCATGTCCATGTGATGTGTCCACATTTCTTGTCAACATGACATTGTGTAAAAGTCCATTTGTGCCCTTAGTTTTCAACTTAGAGTAATGAAATTTGGTACAGATATGGTACTATGGGCATGGATCGGGGCATGTCAAGAAATCCAAGATGGCTGCCATTTTGTGGCGGCCAATTTGGCAGCCACCTTTCTTCATTTTTGAACTGCCCATTGTGACCTTAATATTTCACTAACACTAACAGTTATGAAATTTGGTACAGGTATGGGACTCTGGGTATGGATGAGGAACATGTAGAGAAATCATAGATGGCGGCCATTTTGTAGTGGCCATTTTGGCAGCCATCTTTTTCATTTATTGAACTACTCCTTGTGACCTCAATATTTTGTTTAGAGTTATGAAATTTGGTACAGGTATGGACCTGTGCCCTGTGGGTATGGATCAGGAAAAAGTTGAGAAATCCAAGATGGCAGCCATTTAGGCAGCCATCTTTTTTCATTTCTTGAACTGCCCATTGTGACCTCAATATTTCGCTTAGAGTTATGAAATTTGGAACAAGTATGGGGCTGTGAGTATCAGTCGGGAACATGTTGAGAAATCCAAGATGGCAGCCACTTGTGGCAGCCATTTTGGCAGCTGTCTTTCTTCATTCTTGAACTGCCCATTGTGACCTTAATATTTCACTTACAGTTATGAAATTTGGTACAGGTATTGGCCTATAGGTATGGATGAGGAACATTTGAGAAATCCAAGATGGCGGCCATTTTGGCAGCCATCTTTCTTCATTTCTTTAACTGCCCATTTTGACCTCAATATTTCGCTTAAGAGTTATGAAATGTGGTACAGATATGGGGCTGTGGGTATCAGTCGAGAACATGCTGAGAAATCAAAGATGGCAGCCTCTTTGTGGCAGCAATCTTTCGTCATTCTTGAACTGATAAATTGTGACCTTAATATTTCACTTACAGTTATGAAATTTGGTACAGGTATTGGCCTGTGGGTATGGATGAGGAACATATAGAGAAATCCAAGATGGGGCCCATTTTGGCAGCCATCTTTCCTTTTTTTTTTTAAATCTGTTCAAACTGCATTTGATTCTACCATCTTCCAATCAACTATTTCTCCTATCTTCCAGTATCAGTTGCTCAGTGGTTTAAGCAATGGCACCTTCAATTTTGCGCTAGGTCGGTTTTGAATCCGCGGATTCTTGTTATGCTGACAGCTTGACACTGCAAAGGAACAAACATTCATATTTGAGAAGTTTTAAGTTTTACTTTTGGTTGTACCTTCCTTAAAGTATGCACATTTCAGTTCTGCAAAAAGACTTGAAATCCATTAAAGGTAGAATATCTTATCTTAAGTGATTGATTGTCATTCACGTTGTCTCTAAACTGTACAGTGAAATGAATGACAGATGAGGTTCAAGGAAAGATGAACCATGTTGATGGCTCCTCTCTATCTTCTATCTCTCAAGCTTAAAATGATTATGAAAAGTGACTGACAAGTACTTTTGTTTCTCTTCCGCAGTTTTTGCTCCTCTTTTAACATGCAAAATAACAATAAACCCTTTTATCAAAGGGTACATATTTGTACGTTTTACATGCAGTTATGGGTGTATGATTTATGAGAACTCTTTGCAGTTTTGACTTTTTTTAAAGAGACTCCGAGAATAGAACAAAATTTTGCATTTACAAACTACACATTCTTGTTGCACACTAAAACCAGGCATATTTAGGAAAATTCCTCTTTCCATGTCTAATATACATGTATTTTGAACTGGTTGTATCGTAATATCGAAGACATTCTAAATGACAGAACTCCACATCTTTATCCGACTGAGGGTCAACTTTATTTTATTTTTCACAACTGAAACCAACAAGGAGAAGTTATGTCCCAAGCAAAAGTGTATGTACCAGTCAAATGAAATATACATTGTATTTGTAAATGCCACACTCATTCTCCAGTGATATGAAAAAGGAGTTTGCAACTCTAATCAGCTAATACAGTACATGTCACACTTTGTCTGAATTCCCATTCATCAAACTGATGGCTCTTAGATTATCTCCAGTTTTCTTTGATAAAAACTTCATAAAACGATTAGTATGCCAAAACATTTTAGAGATTAAAACCAAAATATAAATACAAAATGAATATAACATTAAAAAGTTCCATATCTTTGATGCAGAGAAGAATACAAAAATCTGTTGAGTTCTTGTAGGGAGCAATGTGTTAGATAAGTAAAGAAGAAATAGCCCATTGCAAGACATTATGTTGTTGGTGTAAGCTACTGTGCTATTACAGTGGATATTGAGAAGGAGGAGGAGGAGGAGGAGGAGGAGGAGGAGGAGGAGGAGGAGGAGGAGGAGGAGGAGGAAGGGGAAGGAGGAGGAAGGAGGAGGAGGAGGAAGGAGGAGGAGGAAGGAGGAGGAGGAAGGAGGAAGATGAAGGAGGAAGATGAAGGAGGAATATGAAGGAGGAGGAAGGAGGAGGAGGAAGGAGGAGGAGGGAGGAGGAGGAAGGAGGAGGAGGAAGGAGGAGGAGGAAGGAGGAGGAGGAAGGAGGAGGAGGAAGGAGGAAGATGAAGGAGGAATAGGAAGGAGGAGGAAGGAGGAGGAAGGAGGAGGAAGGAGGAGGAAGGAGGAGGAGGAAGGAGGAGGAAGGAGGAGGAAGGAGGAGGAAGGAGGAGGAGGAGGAGGAGGAGGGGAGGAGGGAGGAGGAGGAAGGACGGGAGGAGGAAGGAGGGGAGGAGGAAGGAGGAGGAGGAAGAGGAGGAAGGAGGAGGAGAAAGAGGAGGAAGGAGGAGGAGGAAGGAGGAGGAGGAGGAGGGGAAGGAGGAAGGAGGAGGAGGAAGGAGGAGGAGGAAGGAGGAGGAGGAAGGAGGAGGAGGAAGATGAAGGAGGAAGATGAAGCAGGAGGAAGGAGGAGGAGGAAGGAGGAGGAGGAAGGAGGAGGAGGAAGGAGGAGGAGGAGGAAGGAGGAGGAGGAAGGAGGAGGAGGAAGGAGGAGGAGGAAGGAGGAGGAGGAAGGAGGAGGAGGAGGAAGGAGGAGGAGGGAGGAGGAGGGAGGAGGAGGAAGGAGGAGGAGGGAGGAGGAGGAAGAAGGAGGAGGAGGAAGGACAAGGAGGACAGAAAAGGAAAAAGGAGGAAGGAAGACAGAAAAGGAAGAAAGAAGAAAACAGAAAAGGAATAGTTTAAAAAAAAGAATGAAAAGGAAAACAGAGAGGATGCAGAAGAATTGGAGGAAGAGCAGGGAAAGGAGAAGAAGAGGAGAAAAAAGTGAAGCAACGGGGAGAGGGAGAAAGAGGAGTAGTGGAGAAGAAAAAGAAAGAAAACAATGAAAATTTATAGCAAAATGGAGATTAGGAGCAGGAAAAAGGGAAAACAGGACAGTTCAGAAAGGAGGCAAGAAAATATGAAAAGATATAAAGGTGGAGCCTTCAAGACAAATGGAAGATATGAGAGGAGAAGAACATCCACGGTGAAAGATGAAATTGATTATTGATATCCCTCGGGGGAGTTTTACTTTGCTTAAATGACTAGACTACACTTTATAATGTGTATTTTTAGCTGCTCATTTTTCTCTTTGGAAGATCATTTTTCTTCCATCCCCTTTTCAGCATTCCATACATAATTTCAGGGTAAAAGAAACTAGGTCCATAACTCTTGAAGGGCATACATCAAGTCTGCCTTGGAATAAGGTTGATGCCAGGGTGCTCTATTATCCGATATTGGGGCAGACAGGTGCCTGAGGAAATTTCATCAACTGTATAATAGGTGTGTCGCTGGGCTCTGCTATACTCCCCTGACTATCCCAGGCCCAGAACAGGGTCTGATGGGAAGGCAAGGGGGTGAAATTGCTCCCGCTGGGAACTCATTGCTTCTTCCCTACAGACCTCCCACCTTTGGGAAATCAAAAAAGCCTTGTTGCTATGGTTACTGATGCCTCTTGTTCTCTCCCCTTCCAATTTTCACACCATTCTGTCAGCAGGATTAACATTGAAATTAAGACTTGGAGCATGGAACAATTTTGATATACTGTATTTCTCTTTTCATTGCACATGTATGTGTTGTAAAAAATTATTGGAATTGTTTTATCACAAGTAGTTGAATGACCTTTCTCATCTTTTTGCATGGATTTTATATATTGACAGATCAGAAAGGATAATCAGATGAGAAGGATAAGGCTATTGATAGATGAAAGGCATTTGGTATGACCAAATAAATTTCAATTAACTCTCTCTATAGAATCTTCCTGACTCCGTCACTTCAGATTCCTTGGGTGTGCTGTGTGAGATTTTGGAAAAATCCTTTGGGCTGCACTGTATGTAATACTGTGTATACCTATATGCAGAAGGCTAGATACATTAGCGAGAAATAACTTGATAGATGGGTATTGGATAGACACAATCTGACAGATAATGTGCTGCCAATGCCACGTAATGCAATACTGTCCTTAATGTACCAAAATGTACAATTAACATTTCATTGTGATATACTGATACCTAAAAGCACTAGAGACTAGTAGAGAGATATTTCATGGCAGTATGTGCTATCTAATTTCTGGTATCAACTGACTCCTAGTGAAAAATCTAGCTAAAGCGCAAAGAGCTCAATGAAGTCGCGGGATCACACAGCTCATGGGTTAGTCCACATGTGTGTATGTTGCATTTGGCCGACCACAATTGTCATAAAAAGGAGAGAGGTTGAATTCATAGTACCGGGAGGAATAGGGAAAACCCCACAGGCCCAAAATGGGGTCAGGCAGTTTGCAAATTTCATGAATATTTATGGAAAAAGCCAACACTACGCCCTTTGATTGCCAGCCATTGTACATAGAAGGCCTCTGTGGCATGTTTTGCTTTCAAAAGTGCACTGCTCCAACCAACAGGTTTTATTGAAAGTTTTATAACAAAAGATAGCCTGCCGCCCTTGTTGTAATATGTGTACACTGAATGCAGAATATTGTAGTTTGCAGTGTCCATGCAGTATAGGTAGATTGATAGCAATACTCTGTATCTTTGAAGCTATAACTGCTTGGCTTATCCAAACATTATAATATTATGTGAAATCTGGAAAACAAACTTATTTCTTCTATCTTCTACATCGGATTATTCTTCAATTGGCAGTTATAGAGATTAATAGATAGATGGATAGATATGGTTTGTGCAATCCTCTAAGCCCAGTGGGTGCTCCAATAGGATGGATTGATGAAATGCAAGGAAGAGAGAGCAGGAGTCCTCAACATGTTACACATTTACCTCATGTATTGGATATCTTAATTGCTAAGCACAGACAATGATACTTCCCCTGTGGCCTAATGGCTGGAAACGCTTTTCCACTGGCTTTGAGGGCGTGGGTTCAATGGGAATTAAATGTAGGCGGGTTGTATCCAGTATTCTGTGCTGGGGCAACTGAAAGACCCTGGGCATCCCTGAATTAAAAAGATATGTTGCAGACTCTCAGTCTTCTCATCTCATCATCATACGGCAATCCGCAAAAGATGGTGGTCGAGCTGACCCGGCTGATCTGGGGTATACCAGATCAGCCGGGTCAGTTTGGACAGGCAACAATAAGGTAATAGCAATTTAGGATGGTCACATGACACATTAAGAATTCTACGTCATTAATGGAAGGTCACGTGTCACAGGGCATTGTGGGTAGGGGTATTTCCTATAATGTATTGTGATGTTAATGAACCGAGAATGCCGGAATGAGGCAGATATTGAAGGGTGTGCATACCGTAGCGTTTTCGCATATATGCACACAATTGAGGTGGGAAATTATTGCGAAATTGATAAGAAAAGACGGTCGTAATTGATGTTAATGAACTAGGAGTAATCATTCTTAGTTTAGCTGGCATACAAGGGAGCCTTCAGTGATGTCTTCATTAATATTAAATACCCTAAATGCTCCCTGGGGATCTTCATAACGCTGCCAGGGGGCCAACCGGCAGCCATTTTAATAATGTACCTGCCTGCCACAACTCATGGCGGACTATGAATTACGCTTGCCACAAGATCCACAGCTTTCAAGGCTTAAAAACACAGCAATATAACCAAAAGTACAGCATTTAAAGGCAAAATATCCTACAACAAATGACTTAAATTAACTCCTTGAATAAGATAATTTGTAAAAGAGGCAAATATAGTAATCAGTAATCAATAAAGCTGATTTGTAAACTGAAACACCGGCACTGCAAAATCTGATGGTTGGAGCAGGCTTAAATGATTAAGTGAGATGGTTGCACTATTTTTTTAGCTGTCTCCATTGAACAACATTGTAACTGAAACAAGAAGCTATGTTAGCTCAGTGGAATTGTGCAACCATCTCACTCTATCGTTCTAGCAAACTCAAAATTCAAATTTTACAGTGTTAGCATCAGTGCCTGGATTAAACTGTTCAAGGTTTTAAAACACGCCTTTATCTTGCTTCAATTAAATAGGGATATAGTGAGTACATGCCATCTCTTTTCTGTGTTCATTGCTGGTATAGAGAAGAATAACTGAGTATACATGCATTTGGCTGTATGAAGCCAATCCGGGTCTTGTATATTGTTGAAAGATGAAATTGATTATTCATATCCCTCAGGGGAGTTTAACTTTGCTTAAATGACTAGACTACACTTTATAATGTGTACTTTTAGCTGCTCATTTTTCTCTTTGGAAGATCATTTTTCTTCCATCCCCTTTTCAGCATCCCATACATAATTTCAGGGTATTAACCCATGTTATAGATATACATAAAGGAGATGTTACATGTGATGATAGAACCCTATGGTTTTCAGTAAGGTTTTTGGTGTCTGTATCTTAAAAGTTGTCACCTTTGATATACCAAACACTGTAGGTAACTCTTTCATGAGGCTTCATGAATTATGCCCCAAGCATGTTTCATCCACTCAACGACATACGTAATGTTTCTTGGTATTGTAATATCTTCTCGGGCTTAGATCCTATATTTTACTACAAGCACCTGTTACCACCTATTAGATATTAACCCACTAACTCTTCTCCTGTCACTAAGAGTAACATGTCAGTTAAAATTTAGATAGTAAACACCGAGAAAGATACTGTGACACTAAATCTATGACAGAGGAAGACGGTATGATATCTAAGGGAAAAATGAGGATTGATGAAAAGGTTATTCAACTTTACGTGTTGAAATCCAGACTTAAACAATTTTTAGCCGGTCAAAATTGTTATGCAATATTTCCAAATTTTGAGAACATATTCGGCAAGAAAAAAGTTGCTGACAAAATGTAAGATGGTGGTGTATTGTGAAAGGCCTCAATCGTAGAAAAACTACCTCTTAAGTATCAACTCTTGTTGACACCTCCTGATTGTATGACAATTTGATCATGACCAGAAAAAGACTGCTCAGTATGGTGCTAATCATTTCAGGCCCTGCACTTGAGTATGGCATGTTGAAATAATAGTGTATGTTCATCCGTTCTTTAATCCAACTGACAGCATGGTGTGAAAATTGGAAGGTGAGAATATGAGAGGCATCAGTAACCATAGCAACAAGGCTTTTTTGATTTCCCAAAGGTGCGAGGTCTGTAGGGAAGAAGCAATGAGTTCCCAGCGGGAGCAATTTCACCCCCTTGCCTTCCCATCAGACCCTGTTCTGGGTCTGGGATAGTCAGGGGGGCATTGCAGAGCCCAGCGACACACCTATTATACAGTTGATGAAATTTCCTCAGGCACCTGTCTGCCCCAATAGCAGATAATAGAGCACCCTGGCATCAACCATATTCCAAGGTAGACTTGATGTATGCAGTGCACATAGTGGTCTAGCTATTTACGTAAAGGAAAATTTCAACTTCAAGGTAATAGATGCCCCTGTATCAAATATTTGGGATGGTCAATTTCTAAAAATTTATTTTGAAAATAATAACAATGAAACTATACAATTTGTTATTGGTAACCTCTATCATCCTCCATGGAACACAATAGAGAATATTACTACCTTTTCTGATGAATTAACTAACTACTTGAATCAATTTCAAAATGATAAGCATGTGATAATTACGGGAGATTTTAATATTAACTTACTGAAATTTAGGGAGAATAATCATATAAATAATTTTCTTGAAAACATGATTGCTAACAGTTATATCCCAAAAATAACTGTACCTACTCGCCTTACTCAAAACAGTGGAACCCTAATTGACAATTTCTTTATAAAAATATCACAAAACTACTCCTCTACGACAGCTGGAGTGTTAATGCATCAAATTTCTGATCATCTCCCATATTTCTTAACTTTAGATTACTTAAGCTATTCAAATCCAAAAATTAAACATATAAAAGTAAATTCTGGTCATAAAAATAGTTTTGCCAACTTTAAAGAAGATTTAAGAACTTTACAGGTTGCAAATGCTCTGCAGCAAGTAGTTGGAACAAATGTTAATGAAAGCTATCAGAAATTTAATGATATTTTAAGCTCCCTTGTCAACAAACACTTTCCTGTCAAAATTGTTAGATTTAACAGACATAAACATAAAAAATCAAATTGGATATCTTTCGGTATAATAAAGTCAATTTCCTTTAGAGATAAACTCTATCGCAAACTAAAAGCAACTTCGGAAAGTGATGTAAACTATAATGCGAGAAAACTTAACTTATGTACTTATAATCGAATACTGAAACAATGCATACGTCAAGCTAAGCAAGACTACTTTCAGAAACGTTTTAAAAACTTTAAAAATGACATCTCTAATACTTGGAAGACAATTAATGAAATATTAAATCGAACAAATAATAAAAGTGACTTTCCAAAACAATTTAGAATAAATGACAGTCTTATAGGTAATAAAAACATAATTGCGAATGAATTTAACAAATACTTTGTGGAAATTGGACCCAAACTAGCAGAAAGCATTAATCAACCAATTGGAAGAACTTTTCAACAATACTTTAGTAACATACAGGCTACGAGTCTTTTCAGTTTTGAAAGTGTAAATGAAGAAGCCGTTATAAAAGTAATTGACAACTTGAAACCCAAGACAAGTCAAGGCATAGACAAGATGTCAAATAAGTTACTTAAATATGTAAAATGTGAACTTACAGGTGCACTAACTTTGATAATTAACCAGATGATCACAACCGGCAAATTTCCTACATTACTTAAAATTGCTAAAATTTCCCCAATATACAAAAAGGGAGAAAACAGTTTACTCTGTAACTACAGACCAGTTTCAGTTTTACCCAGTGTGTCAAAGGTCTTTGAGAAGATTATCTACAACTAACTATACAAATATCTTGTCAATACAAATTTACTCTATGACAGCCAATACGGCTTCAGAAAGAACCACTGCACTGAATATGCTACACTTGAACTAATTGACAGAGTAATTGTAGTAATGGTCAAGATTCCCTGCACACTTATAGTGATAGCAACCCACCTGGTGCCTCTCAGTCCAGAGAGGATCAGCACCAAGTAGGCCATGCTGCTCACTCATGCATGCTTCATTGGAGAGGAGACTTAATTGCAAGAGAACACTGTTGGACAAATGTTGTGTCATTCAACTTGTAAGAGAAGTCAGCCCAACCAGGGTAGGTTAAACTATTTTATTGTTAATTATACTTTATGTGATATATATATATATTTAATAGTACATTTATTGTGAGATTATTCCTTTATAACTGTTTATTATATGTTGGGTTTGTTTTATCTATTGTAGGCTGTATGTATATATTGGATTGGAGTATTGGAGTTTCTTCAATAAACCATTTTAAATAAAGAACTGATGTTGAGTCCTACATCCCAACATTACATAATCAAGGAAATGGATAGCGGTTGAATTCCTATCAACATTTATTTAGATCTCTCAAAGGCCTTTGATACAGGACCACAATATACCTCTGGAAAAACTAAGTTTCTATGGAATACAGCATACTGCTCTGGATGTCTTCCGTAGTTACTTGTGTGAAAGACAACAATACGTAGTATATGATGATATAAGCTCAGATTTATTACAGATTACTTGCGGTGTGCCCCAAGGATCTATCCTGGGGCCACTTCTTTTTATAATATACATGAATGACCTTAGATTTTCTAGCTCAGTTTTTGATATGGTCATATATGCAGATGATACTGCTCTCTGTACAACTCTTAATACCAGTAGTGAAAATGCAAACAGTCTGAATGATGAATTATTGTTAATTGATCAATGGCTAAAGATAAATAAACTGTCACTAAATGTATCTAAGACCAAAGCTATACTCTTTCATGCACCTCAAAAGAAAGTAACTTACCCAGATTTACAGATTGATGGCCATAATATAGAGTTTGTTTCAAGTTTCAATTACCTTGGAATTATTCTTGATGAGAATTTAAAATGGAAAGTTCACATTGAAAAATTAAGTAAAAAAATTTCAAAAACTGTAGGGATTATAAATAAGATGAAACACTTTTTACCGACAGAGATTTTGTTAAACATCTATAACTCTTTAGTTGTGTCATACTTAAATTATGGAACTATCTTGTGGGGATGGAAGCTTAACAATCTATTCAAGCTTCAAAAAAAGGCTATACATTCAATTGCAAGGACTAAATATAATGCACATACAAGCCCG
Source organism: Platynereis dumerilii (assembly GCA_026936325.1). Classification (NCBI taxonomy): domain Eukaryota; kingdom Metazoa; phylum Annelida; class Polychaeta; order Phyllodocida; family Nereididae; genus Platynereis; species Platynereis dumerilii. The sequence goes on along the minus strand of JAPTHN010000106.1, from coordinate 556,997 downwards.
CTTTTCAAAAAACTTAATATTCTAAAGATACAAGATATGCGTACACTGCATGACCTCAAGTTTTGCTATAAGTTTGTGAACAAACAATTACCTCAGTACTTCTATGAACTTCAAGAGGATACTACTCATACTCATTTCACACGACAGAGAGAGATGCTTCGTCTTCCTGCTATGAGACATGATTTTGCAAAGCAGGCAATAAGGTATCATTTTCCTTTTGTATTTAACAACATGGATCCAAATTTTAAGGCAAAGATCAGTACCCACAGCTTCTTTGGGTACAAATTATATATCAAGAATAAGATTATTGAATCCTATGAGACTGTTTGCATAATTGAAAATTGTTACATATGTGGTCGTTAGTGTCCCCTGGTGTCCTGCTCTTTTGTCTTCTGATGAAATCTGCTAAATTTCAAATTCCAAATTATTTTTTGTTCTAATGAATTTTTTTAATAAATTACATTGTGACCTTCTCTTATTATATATATAGAATACACTGAATCTGAAATAATAGTATATTCAACAGAATTTTTTTTTCCATATATATATATATGCCTTTATAAAAGGATGGCCCCTCTGCAGGGACCAAAAAGTCTTTGAGAGGTCTCCCTTCCCACTTTACTACAATAATTAAAAATAAATGATTAATATTGTAAATTATATATATGGGAAAATAAACGAAATCTGAATCTGAATCTGAATCTATGCCCTTCATGAGTTATGGACCCAGCTCCTCTTCCCCTGAAATTATGTATGGGATGCTGAAAAAGGGATAGAAGAAAAAAGGATCTTCTGAAGAGAAAAATGAGCAGCTAAAAATACACATTATAAAGTGTAGTCTAGTCATTTAAGCAAAGTGAAACTCCCCAGTGGGATATCAATAATCAATTTCATGCTTTTGCTTTTACTATCTCCTGTTGTCTTTTTTTTCTGGATGCATTTGTTTTATCTCTTGCTCTTTCTCCTGTTGTTTCTGCTTTCTATTCTATTCAGTTGCTCATTATCTATCTCTTTCTATGCTTTATATACCTATTACCTACACATGTAATTTCTAAAAAATGTATATATGTAATTTCTAAAAAATGTTTGGTACAGGTATACCAAACATTCATTCAATTGACATCAATTCTTGACAACATAACCTGATCAGAGTTCCCCCGTGACCTAATTGGTAAGTGCGCTTGTCAACTGGCTTTGAGGGCGTGGGTTCAAATCTCACCTCGGGAACTCACTTTAGTCCGAGCCCATGGGACTTTAAATGGAGGCGGGTTATATCCAGTATTCTATGCTGGGGCAACTGAAAGACCCTGGGCATCCCTGAATTAATAGGGTATGGGCCAGACTCTCAGTCTTCTCATCTCATCATCATACGGTGCTCGCCTGCCTCGATATAGCCCACTAAGGTGCTGCAGAGGCGTAAAACACAAACAAACAAACATAACCTGATCATACATTTCAAGTTTCATACTGTTAATATTCCATGTTGCTGCTACAGAAACTAATGTTTCACATGTTTGTTTCAAGTATATTTCTGTGGATCTAACAGTTTATAAATGTTTTCTTTAATCTTTTTAGCTTATGTCTTGAAACAACTCAAATTTTTTCTTCCTTCAACAGATACATTTTTCATTGTCCGAAAGACTTATATAAAAACTAGAGACGATCTAAAAAGCATAACTGATGATTGGAAATATGAGTGTGACATGGCTTTATGGTGTATTAGCCGATTGGTAATATGATAATTTTTTTGAGACTATCAGATCCTCTTTGGATGAGTTTCACCCATAATCTCCTATAGTGTAATATGACAGTACTGGTACTATGACAGTCTATGTGCTATGCTGTTATGAAAAATTGGAACAGGGAAAAGAGTTATGTTCCATCTTTAATGTACTTAAAAAGAAGACAATTGTTGTATTGAGGTTTGCATTTTTGATGTTTTAGATATCTCAAGTTTCCTTATATTTCGTTGCTTTACACTTACTAAAAGTGTTTAGTATTTAACCGGTGTCTTTAAATTAATTTTCTTTTGGTGATGTTGGTTTTCATGGTGAATAAAGAAGAAGAAATTTATGGTCACAGAATGCCATTGAATGCATGTGACTTTCTTACCTGCTTCCAAAAATTGTGATTACAGGCACACTTCATAACCATGGTCCCTTATTATAAAGGTGAATACATGGCAGTAACTGAAAGTACAAAATGTAAGCATATCCCTGAAGAATAAGGAGTGAAGATCATCCGTTTAAATACTTTATCATTCCTCATCTCAGAACTTGCTTCCAGTTTTCTACACATCAAATATTCCCTGTATGTGCTGAGCTTTACAAAAAACGTAAATGACAAAACTATGCTAAGGTGATGTGTCAGCAGTCTGGATGCTTTTAAGAATTAGCACAAAGACCCAATGCATCACACATTTACGGTGGTATATATGGGTAAAAGCTCACTTTGAATTACAGGTTTTGTTGCCGGATTTTTGTCAATTTTGTTTATGTTACTTTCTGTTGTGTAGAAAAGTTGCATGAAAGATCAGTATGAATGTTTCTTGGTATTTATTTTCATATTTTTGCCCCAGAATGCTCGGGTAATGGTTATTGAGAGCACAAGCCTGCAGATTTAGGAGCAGAATCTTCCTAAACAATCCATCAATTGATGTCAACTAACACCAGGCGTTTTACGTGTGTACTTGGTGCCTGTTTTGTTGGTGGCCACTTCGTGGCATTCCCCTACGCCGTGTGGCATTGCGTGGAATCTGAGAGGGGCTGAGGGAGCACACGATTCGGCAATTATTATCAATAGCCAGTGGCTGAGTGCATGACATGCCTAATGCTGGCCAAATGCTGGCTCAGTGAAACAGATTGAAAAGAGTCATAAGAAGGGGCCATTATTTACCGTCTTTACATTCCACCCTGGGGTGCCAGTGCGGTGTATGCCTGCGTGATGCTGTGTGACCTTACCACAAACGTTTGGAGGTCCATATACCCATTCTCTCAATTCAGCCCCTTTCATGTCTGATGCTTGCCTTTATGCTACTTCTGATACAGGATAAAAGTCTATATGGAAGTCTGGCATTCAGGACTTGACATAGAAATCCTTTATTCCCTATATATCACAGGTGCCATTTAGTATTCCCATGTTTTTTTCCTCTGTTTGCGAAAATTGTTTTGCCAAGTTGAGATTTTTATATTGATATCAGCCTACTTTTTGCTGTTACTTTAAAACCCACGACTTGCACACCAGTCACTTTTACACATAGCATTCCTGGTTGTCATAATTATATTAATTGGTTTTGTACACACAAACATATGCTTATTTTATCCTATTTATGGTGGGAGGATAACACCTGTGTTCAATGGTACTCATGCATGTTTTGCCCTGAAATGAAGTCATGGTTGGTTAACATTTTCTGTCAGTGGCTAGAATAATTAATATTCTCTATCATTAGATAATCAAATCTGTTTCGATATGAACGCCATATCATTTTTATTCAACCTACAGTACAATCTAGATAATAAATCAATTATTGGTGCAATATTGGAAAGTGCATACAATTTGTTTTAGTAACATTTTAAAATTCATCAGATTTCAACACCTTTCTTCCAATTTTTTTTCTCAGGCAATTTGTTTCTTACACTGACCGGTAATGGAATTTCACAGAAGTTCAACATCGATAAAGTTTTTTTCTGTCTCTGATGTGTAATGCAAAGTTTTTCTCTCTAGAGAGAGTTCAAAAAGATTAAAATTGATGGATGGTTCTCTGGTTTGTGGTCTTTATAATCAACAGGGGAATCTGTCATATTGCCAAGTGATTCTTCATAATTGGCAACTTCTGGGATCCTTAAGAGAAATGATGTACAACATTTGGTCAATATCATGAGCTGTAATGAAGCATTTAATGTAGCTTTTTTAAACGTATTTTGCTAAATTGAAAATATGTACGTATCTATCCTGAAGAATTTGAAAACTGACTCTGTATTTGATGTGAAACAGCAAACTTAATGTATAACAGTTGCTCCTAATCGTACTAATGCTTCATTCATGAATCTTGAAATTACAGATTTGACAAAATTCTGGCCTCGATAAATATGTACAGCAGTCTTATTTTGATTAGAATTGCGGAACTCAGGCAATCACCATATTTAATGTGAAAAGAAATTTAAGACGTGCTTTATGATTTATGTATCTAAGTACATTTATGGTTTTTGAGGGCATCTTAGGATCCTCCCATACATTCTGGTGTGTAAAAATTTTTTGGGGATATGAAAGTGTAAAAACCCTGTCAGCGTGCCCGGCGTCGGTCCGATGTCAGCAGCATTGAACCGGCTTTGGGCCGATGTTGGGCCGCCGAGAGGCACGCTGATAGGGAACCCCATGCAATGATTATAATTTTCCTATTTTAAGGCACAGAGTGTCTAATCTGATTAATTCAACCTAATATAATCCAATCTAATTAAGTGCTGGTGACTGACAGATTTCTTCTGTTTAATTTGATTTGAAAATATGAATGATGCAGATTCTCTGCAGGATGGAATTATTTGTCGTGTTAATTTTCACGTGACAGCAAGTAGCTGATGCATCAGAAACATTGGTAGCTCAGTGCTCAATGTTCAGCTAGACTATATTGCATAAGTCAACCTGTCAAGGTGCTAATTTAACTATATAGCAATTGGCTATTTCTCTTGATTTCATTTTATTTATTATGACACAGATTGTTTCCTCCATCGCTCCTGTCCAGCATAGATGTTTACACATTGGAATGACATGAGTTCAGTTTAATGCCATATTCTCAAATACGAAAAAAGACAACCAACTGGATATTGCACAAATGAATGTCAACTTATGAGTCTCAACAAAAAAAAATGGTGGCGGCTCCAGGAAATTTTTGATGGGGGGCTGAGGGGAGGCTTCAAAATATTTACCGGCTGCCAGAAACCAAGCCAAACCTTTTTTTGCATATATACGCCCATGCATTTTAACACAATAAGGACAACATAAAAAGTTTAACAAAGAGTTCGCACATGGAAACTTTTTCAAATTTTCAAAAAGCCTTTACATGTAGTGATTTGTGAAGTTGGCCTGAGTACCATGCTTTCAAAATTTTAAGCAGGTTCTTGTCCAAAAAAATTCAAATGAACAGCGAAGATCCAAAATTGTGAAATAGACAAAGAAATTGTCGATCCTGATTAATTTTTGGCATATTTGATCAACAAAATGTCAAAAATAAGCATTATGTACGTCTGAATTCACACAAAATTTTGCACGGACACCAGCTAACATTTGTTTTTTCTCTTTCATGCAAGTTAATTAAGAACCAGCTATTGGTTTATCACCAATGTCCTTTCATCTACCAAAGGATTTTTTCGTATTATGACATTAGTCCACGGAGCTTTTCTGTGAAGAATTCATTCCCCATTTGTTCAGAACAGTTTACAATACTTCTTCTGGATGGCCATGAATGTCAATCATACACAGAAATTGCTGTATGTATTTAATCATTGAAGCTGAAAATGTACCATACTTCATGCCCTTGATACATGTTTTTTCAAGGCTTCCATTTCCATCTGTTTTGTCAAGGTCAAATATGAAGAGAATTGATGTGAATTATGAATTATGAAGGAAGAAAACGAAATAAAAGACTTTTGCACCTAAATATGATTTGTAAATGTCAGGAAAATGATGGGATGCAACTTTTGACGCAGAATCGGGCTCAGTGTAATTACAGTTGGTTATTTTTTCATGCTGTCAATATGATTTTATGACAGATTTAAGTACACAGAGGAGCCCACTATCTATACTTGTAATCTCAGCAAGCCATTACTTTCTGAAATTGGTCAGTTTTTAAGGCATATTTTGACATTGCCCTGATTTCGATTTCATATTTTATCTGTAAGATATAATCTCAGGTTGTGTTTTTATTCACTAAAGGCTTGGTAATAGAGAGATTATCATTATAAAAAACCGGATCAAAGTACATATTATGCAAAAAAATAAATAAATAATTGGAAAAAATGTATATGAACCAAATCTTCCCTATGGGCAGATCTACGTTGTAGCAACTTTTCGACAATATCACCCTGTTCGTCCAATGACATAGAATTACATGGAAGAAATTTGTTGTCACAACGCAGTGAAGCAACATCAAAGGTATGGCGTTAGGATGCGAGGTTGTGGAGATCTTCTCACAAAATTGTGTTGCTATGTCAAGGGTTCGACATTGGTTTGTGACGTTGTGACAATGTTGCAAAAAAAAAAACCAACATAATTTCCACCATACATTTCTACATGACTGACAGACCAGGGCTACGTCAATTAGCAACATCATGTTTTTGTTATGTGCCCCGAACTAAGGTATGCAAGATTTAAAATTCAGTGATACTGTTTTTATAGACATTCTGCATTCATTCTTATTGCAATTGCAATATATATTTTGTATCTGTGACAGTAAGACCGTCAATTTTAAAACATTCGAATTATTTTGCAAAATAGAAAAAGTGAAAGTGATCCAATTCAGAGATGGCTCACAAATATACTGAAATGAGAATCGAAACCGCAGGGAAACATTTTGATACTCCGTTGTTTCCGTTTTGACAGGTTTGCTTCTGACTTCCTGAAAATATTCTCCAACAAAAAACACGGAACATTATAGAGAGGCGTTATTGCTATTCTGGGGTTTTGCAAAGCCAGGAGATTTGGCAAAGCTTCCATTTTGGAAGGATTTCAAGGGATTCAGAGGTGAATCTTAGATGCTCACTTAAAGAAATTGCATAATCTTCGTATCTACCATAAAATGAGTTGTAGAGACCCTGTGAAAGTTTGCTGCAGTGTTGATTGCATTATATGTGTGGTTGGAGAGTATGGAATATAGAGGAATATATTTTTTTCAATATTTGATATGTACACGAATTTGTAAACCTGCAAAAACGAACATATACAGTCAAACCTGCTGGAGCAGCCACCTCTATTAAGCAGCCACCTGCTGTAAGCAGCCACTTCCAATTCCTCCCAACTGATTTTGCATTGTTTTACACCAGGATTAAGCAGCCACCTGCTGTCTGTGGTTAAAGGCCAGTGTTTTTAACCCCAAATGGCCACCCTGACCTGTATTAAGCAGCCACCTAAGCCACCCCTATCTTGTTACATAACTTCAAATAGCATCCAATAGCATAACATGATAGGGGCAGCATAGAAACAACTAAATAAATATGAATTTCTTTGTAGCCATTTTGGAATAGTACAGTTTAGATGTGCTATTCTTCTATTAAAAGTTCATTTAATTCAAATCATGTGTGTAAACATTAATTAATTAATTGGAATTCATTATTTATTAGTTTGATGGCTTAAAAAATAGGCTTTCATTCACATATTATTTTCACTATGAATGGCAGATTTTCAGCCAGCTCAAAAACCACACCTCCATTAAGCAGCCACCTGCCTTAAGCAGCCACTTTTGCCCGTTCCCCTTACTGGCAGATTAACACAAGTTTGACTGTCCATGAATTTATAATTTGTGTAAGTGTGAAATATTGCAATTCACGAATTTGTGCATGTGTGATTATGAACACTGCAATCAAAAAATTGGCAAAAAACTACTCGAACCCTAATTTTAACACTAAACCCTAATGATATAGCAATTCCACGAATGTTAGTGTTAACAGATACACGAATGAATAATGAAGCACATTCACGAGTGTTAGTTATTACATGTACAGGAGCACCTATGCTCGTTTTTTCATGTCCATGAATTCGTACATGCTCGTTTTTACACCTCCACGAATTCGTGAACATTCCAAATAATGAAAAATATATACATGGAATATAAGGTAATTTTTTGATGCAGTGATCTCCAAGTTAAAATGTTCTAATGTTAAAAAACAGTAGTGCCAGATACGGTCGTTATATTTCATCCTGTCTCGCCAGGTTGTGATTTTATCTTTCATAAACATATATTTGAATAAAATAACCATTAATCAACCAATCCAATCAATCAATCAATCTGATAAAAGTCCGAAAAGTAAAGAAACTCTAGTCACACAGAAGATCCTTGCTACATTCCATTTACCTACACCAGTCTGTCATCCAATTGCCTGAAAGCATAGCAATGTTTGTAGAGAGTTACACACTGGTGGAAAGTGTTTACACAGTTGTTGTACAATTGATGGGCAGGTAGGATTTTGGGCAGGTACTCTCTGGGAAATTGCATGACCCAGAAAGAATAAGTTAAAAACTGTTTTGATTGGATGGTCTCCTTTTTTCCTTTTGTGAGATGTTCACACATTGAAAAACTCAAGGAAGAAATTTTCTGAAATAATAATCTGTGGAAATATTAGCAGCTGGTAGATGCATAACCATCATAACTCGAGGAATAAGACATTTCTTATTACCTGAGATCAGAAGATTGTGAGAATTACTTGGTTGATTATCTGACTGGTTTATTAGCTTGGTAACTGACTGGCTGACTGAAAGACTGACTGAACGTAGGGTTGCTTGACTGTCAGCCAGGCTGATTAACACTCTATTAATTAACCAAACTGCTTTACTAGACTTTCCTACTATCCAGGTAGACTAACAATGCAGCCAAACTGAGCCTGCTGACTGACTGATTGCTATGCTAACACAGACTGACTTGCCAGCTGGCTGACTGCTGAGCAGCTGACTGACTGACTGACTCCCAGCACTTAAGTGATGTATTGTGATGGTCATAGATTTTATTGAACTGATAAATTGGTTTTCTTTCCCATTCTATTCAAGGAGCTACCAGCTCAAAGGTAGTCAGTGAGCGCCAGAGGATTATGGGATAGCGCAAGATGTCACATGACAATAAAAAGGGCGCCCTCTATCGGACTGTCAGGAATCCACAATCCACATTGCCATATTTGGGCATTAGGAGGCTTTTATGGCAAACTAAATCCGGTCATTGTTGTCAGAGAATTGTGGAACAAACGGAATATTACTGGCGTCTAGAAGTATATGTTTTGAAGTATGTGGCTCAGTCTACAGCCTTCATGATGATAAAGGGTTCTTTTTTGCTATAGTATATTCCTGTCATCCAGAGTACACATGGGAGCTCATACCATTTTCTTCAAGGGATAATGCTCGGAAATTCTCTTTGAACTTATTCACAATACATCAAAGTTACTCGTTTTTACAAGGGAACATATTTTTTAGGAAGTAGAGTAAGTAGGCCTGTTTTTTCAATACTATAATCTGTAAATAGCAAAAGAAGGATGGGATTTAATTAAGCTGATTGGTTACACAGTTCCTTTGAGGTAACACAGCCCGTTCTTTTAAGTTATGATAACTGTCAGATTATCATATCTGAAGCAACAAGCTATGTTGGCTCAAGGGAATTGTGCAACCACCTGACATCATTAAAATCGTCTCAAAATTCCACTTATTGTAGTGATTGTTTCAGAATTACCTAAAAACAGTGAAGAGTGTCAGAAAGATTTTGAAAAGTCAGAATAATTGTAATCATTTCTGTGATTGTTGTTTGCTGAAAGTGAGCTGTAGAAAAGGAAATAATATAGTCATCCATTATTGAGGGGATAACACACTGATCCAGGAACAAGGGTTTAGAAAGGAAGAGAAAGAGGTCATGTGATACATCAGGTCATGTGATGGATGGCACGTCACACTCTGCTGCCCATTGTCATGTCACGTGACCCGCTGGCATTGTTTTTCCTTCATGGTTGGCTGTTCAGTTGAGAAGGAGGCCATGTTTCCTGTTCTTGGGGCATCTGCCTTTCAGTGTAGTTGTTACAGAAAGTGTGTAAAGAAGAAAAGTGAGAGAGAGAAAGAACTGGAAAGTAAGAAAAGTAATGAAAAGGAGTAGGAGAGAAGGAGAAAGAGATATTGTTGAGAGTTAGAAACAGACAGACAGCAAGCCACAGACATAAAGGCATGAAAGTTTGCAAAAGGCCATAAGTAGCTCCAACTACAATAACCATTGTTCCCACTTTAAGGGATTTCCAACATGACAGATGGTTTTTGTCAGTAGCAAGAAGACAGCAATGGCAGATACGGTTTTTGCATTTAGTTCGAGAAGTTTCTGCCCAGAATTAGGCACTGAATCAGTTCAGGAAACTTTAATGATTTGTGTGTCATTCTTGTAAATTTGTGCATTAACTAAATCAAGTTAATTTGGTATATAATCATTCTGGGTTCAAACATTGTTTATGTGGCCAACTATACAAAATTATGCTGTTTAATTTACCAATGGTGCCATCATTTCACAAAGCACAGTCATTTTAGACTGAAGACAATCAAATTGAAAACTGGTGCTCGGTGACCTCATAATGGATTCTGACTTTTACATCAATGACTTTGGACTGAGTTCATCAACTGTCATTGGAATGCGAGATACAGGAAACGACAACCTTAAATGTGTCTCTAATTAATGACATCATGACAGTGGCGTCAGTTCCTGTGGGGCTGGTGGGCAGATGCCCCACCACTTTTTTGCCAAAGTATACTTGTTTCTGAATAAAAAAAGGTAATTTTTCCCTTTACATCCTCCACGAAGGCGTGACCACTATTTGCCCCACCACTTTAAAATGAAAATGACGCCCCTGAATCATGACATTTACGTTGTGTCCCCAACATCATCTACATGTGAATCCCCACTCCCTGCGAGCAGTCTCCTGCCCCGTGACCACAAAAAGCATTTCAATATTAAGGCAATTGTTTCCTACATTGTAGCAGGAATGGAGTTAGATTAAAGCGAGTTTGCTGGGCTTCCAATCGCTTGGTCCCGAGTTTGAATTAATCTCTGGTTGGCCAACTCAACCAATTTTTGACTTGACTTTAATTGTGCTGGCATACCTCGGATCAGGAGGGATCAGCTCTTTATTCTTCTTTCTGGAGGGAGCTGCACATCCAATGTTTGTGACTGCAATAATTATGATGATGAGATGAGAAAACTTTGGAGTCTGGCGCATATACCATTTACTCTGGGATGCCCAGGGTTTTCCAGTTATCCTAGTAGAGAACACTAAATTGAGTTCCAGGGTGGGATTCGAACCCATACCCTCAGAGCCAGTGATAGCACTTACAACCATACTTAAACATTAGACCATTGGATGGCAGCTACAGTCATCTTTTGCCTCATTGCTATGCCCTCTCGGACCTACTGTTGCAATTAGCCATTTTTACTTCCAAATTTACACATAGTCAAGATCAGCCGCAAGTCTGGTTTTCTTTGAGTCTGAGGCAGCCAGTATTCATTGGTGTTTTTTATTTTGCTTTATTTTACTGTCAAGTCATCTTCAAAAGATTCTGTGCAAAGACCTAATCAGTGCACTGGCCGCTTGTATAGAACACAAAGAAAATATGAACATAGTATCTTCTGTCCTTATTTATTTATTTTTGCAGGTTCTTTTTCTATTTTGTGTCTTTGAGTTTTTGCTGTTCTGGTTGGGAAAATAAGGCTTCCTTTCCTTTAATTTTGAGGTTTTCAGTGTCTTTAATCTCAGTTCCTGCAGTCAGAAGCCAAACAAGAACTTTTATGTTGAATGCAATTTCAGAAATTAACATAAACTAACAAACAAATTCAACAGAATAGAAGCTCAGATGAGAGGAACTTTAACAAGAAATTCTTTTAAAAAAAGAATTGTAGGGACCTGAGGTTTCTTCAAACACATATTTTATTTTCCAAATATTCAAATAATGTTTTATGTATGTGTAGTTGCATCTATGCCTCCAATGTACCATTAGGGTGGGCTGAAAAAAACTTTTTTTTGAATTTCAGTATGCCAGTGGTACAGAAAGTTGGTTATGGCCAAAAAATGAAAATTGGTGCAAAAAAAATTTTGTGGCATGCGATTTGTGCCGGGCCACCCGGCTTTTATGAAAATGCATATTTTCAGCCATTTCGCATGCTTTTTTAGACCATTTTTTGGCCTGGAACAGCTTGATTGTTTTCAGAAGGCTCAATGGAGTACTACGTCACTGAATAGCTGACTGAACATGTTGGAGGTCCACAAAAATAAGCTGAAATGCCAATTTGATATATTTTTCTAAATTCATCGTGAAAACTGATTTGGGAAAATGTTAGCCGAATGAACTCATAACACCTGATTCTTTCATGGGAAAATAAATGTATTAAAAGTTGGATTTTGACGAGTGTTTGCCTTTAAGCGGTCTCCTGGCTCTGTAACTAATTATTGAGTCTAATGTTGTCTGAGTCTGAATTATTTCAAGACAAATAAACTACAAATCAAATGGTACCAGGAATATACAGTGTCACCAGGGCTGTCCTGGTAAAGACAAAAAATACATTTTGAATAGTTTATTTTGAATTAACAGATACTAACCTAAATCAACTAATTTCATGCTTATACATACCACCCAACATGCATTTAATTTTCTGCCTGAAAGGTAGTCAGTCAGCCGATTCTATGTAAAATTTAACTTGTTGTTATAGATCATAAATTGATAGATTTAAAGTATAGTATACATTTCCATTCAATAGAAATTCGTGTTTTCTATAATTAAGTGAGTTTAATTGCTTGTAAAGTCTTAAATCACCTAAGGAGAGCCCTGGATAGCTTGAAATGTAAACAAAGCAGGACTTTTTCATGGCATGAAAAACTATTTGTTTACATTTTTCAAGGCAATAAACTCCTTGTATTGTCAATAGAATAGCAATTAGGTAAATTTTTCAACTGGAATGTTTTAAATATGACGGAAATCTATCCACAAACAGTCAAAAATGTGGACTTACTACCTTGAAACTATATTTGCCCTAAATTCATTCGACATTTTTGTACATCGGATAGAATGTATCCCTTTTCAAAAGCAAAAGCGTCATTTATAAATACTTTATGATATTGAACGAACGTTGTGCATCATTTCTCTTAAGGATGCCAAAAGTTGCCAATTATGACAGATCATTTTGCAAAATGACAGATTTCCCTGTTCACGATAAAGACCTGCCAGCCATCCATCAATTTTAATCTTTTTAAACTCTCTCCCAGAGAAAAACTTCGCATCACACATCAGGACAGAAAAAAACTTTATCAAAGTTAAACTTCTGTGAAATTCTATTACCGGTCAGTGTTAGAAACAAGGTGTCTGAGAAAAATATGTCTGCTTGAAGATGTCAAAATGTGATGCATTTTAGAATTTTGTGTCAAATTTATGATTTTAATTGAATTCATCTTGTTTGTAATTATTTGCCAAGTTCAGTTGGGTTATGTTACCAGACAAACAGGCGAAATGTAGATATTAGAGAGTGTTGGGCACTGCGCTGAATCTACATCTTTATTACGATCATGATTATGTTTCACCTCATAAGTACAAGTTATTTATGTGTACAGCACAAAAAGTTGTAATATCAATTTTTGGCAAGGCATTTCTATGCAAAGAATGAGTTGAAGTGTGATTCAGGCGTACATCAATGTAGCTGTTTTCTGTCTGCAAAATAGGTGCAGAAATAGGCTAACACTAAATGACCAGATCTATGGACAAAAAGCATTTCAATGCAAACTTCTAGATTTCAGATTCCATATATATCCTGCATCCATAGACTAACATAAATAAAATAAGCATGTGTTCAGACAAACCAATATATATGACAACCAGGAATGTTATGTGTAAAAGTGACTAATGTGCCAAGCAAAAAGTAGGCTGATATCAATATAAAAAACGAAACTTGGGAAAAAGTATTCCAAAATAGAGCAAAAAATGAATGGGAAATACTTTTATCCTGTATCAGAAGTAGCATAAAGGCAAGCATTAGACATGAAAGGGGTAGAAACTACCAGCCAAAAAGCTGAATTGAGAGAATGGGTATATGGGACCACCAAAACTTTGTGGGTAGTGTAAGGTCACATAGCATCACACAGGCATACACCCCACTGGCACCCCAGGGTGGAATGTTAACAGGGTAAATAATGGCCCCTTCTTATGACTCTTTTCAATCTGTTTCACTGAGCCAGCATTTGGCCAGCATTAGGCATGTCATGCACTCAGCCACTGGCTATTGATAATAATTGCCGAATCGTGTGCTCCCTCAGCCCCTCTCAGATTCCAGGCAATTCCACACGGTGTAGGGAAATGCTGTGAAATGGCCGCCAACAAAACAGGCACCAAGTAGGTAAAACGCCTGGTGTTAGTTGACATCAATTGATGGATTGTTAAGGGACACTCTGCTCCTAAATCTGCAATCTCCCGACAAGTCTTTTATTCAGTAGCCATTAACTGATTTAGCTCTATATTTTTGTGCTAAAAGATACAACTGAAACCTAAACCACCACATGCATTTTCAGTAGTAAAAAAAGGCATTTTCAAACTGAAGATGAAAGGCCATAGATATGCATTTTACTTCTCTGCACATTCAAAAATTGACAGATAAGATTTCTTGTCTGAACGACAGTGAACATACACATGACAGCAAGCACTTTTATTCAAAGAGTGTTTGTATTTTATAGGTGTGATGTATGAGAACTTTTTGACAATTTTAAACCATTTGTATACTGACAGCTTGACACTGCAAACGGAACAAACATTCAATTTGAGAATTAAGTTTTATTTTCGGTTGTACCATCCTTAAAGTATGCACATCACAGTTCTGCAAAAGGACTTGAAATCCATTAAAGGAAGAATATCTTATCTTAAGACATTTTTTTTGTCATTCTCAAACTTTACAGTAAAAGGAATGATAGATGAGGTTCAAGGAAAGATGAACCATGTTGTTGGCTCTTTTTAAGTACTTTTGTTTCTTTTCTGCAGTTTTTTGTTCCTTTTAAACAAACAAAATAACATTAAACCCTTTTATCGAAGGGTACATATTTGTACATTTTACATGCAGTTGTTGTCCTTTTGGGTGTATGATTTATGAGAACTATTTGTAGTTTTGACCTTTTTTACGGAGACACCAAGAAAAGAGAAATGGTAATTTACAAACTACACTTTCATGTTGCAAACTGAAACCGGGCATATTTAGGATAATTCCTCTTTCCACGCCTAATATACCATTTATTATTTTGAACTGGTTGCGTCGTAATATTGAAGACATTCAAAATGACAGAACTCCACATTTTTGTCCGACTTAGGGTCAACTTCATCTTATTTTCCACAACTGAAGCCAACGAGGAGCAGTTATGTCCCAAACAAAAATATATGAACCAGTCAAGTGAAATATACATTTTGTTTGCAAATGCCACACTACCCCTCCCCCTGCAATAGATGAAGAAGAAATTTTGCTACTCCTAATCTGCCAATACAGTACATGTCACACTTTGTCTGAATCCCCATTCATCAAACTGACGGCTCTTAGATTATCTCCAGCTTTCTTTGATAAAACTTCACAAAACGAAACATTTTAGAGATTAAAACCAAAAAATAGACAGAAAATGAGAATAAGAACATTAAAAACTTTCATAACTTCTACGCAGAGAAGAATGCAAAAATCTGTGGAATTTTTGTAGGGTGCAATATGATGTGTTCCTTTGGCTTCCTCTGTTGCGGTTAGATAAGTAAAGAAGAAAAAGTCTCTTGCAAGATGTTCTGCTGTTGATGTAAACAACTGAGACATTTTAGAAGATGTTGAGGAGGAGGGGGAGGGTGACAACGCAGACGAGGAATGGAGAGAGGGAAGAAAAGGGAAAAGCGAGAGGATTGAAAAGAGAAGGAATAAGATTAAAGTAGAAGAAGAGGAAAGAAGAACAGAAGGAAGAGGACAGGAGGAGGGAAGGAGTGTTGGGATTTTTAGAAGAGAATATGAGGAGTGGGTGGGAAAGTAGAAGAAAGAAAAAAAGATGAGAAGAAGAGGAGAAAAAGGTGTAGAGAAGAAAAGGGTGAGATGGAAGAACAGAGTGGTGAAAAAAAAGAAAAAAGAAAAGATACGAAAAAATATAGATAAATGGGGAGGAGGAAGAGGAAGGGGGGAAAACATTGGGTAAGCTTGAAAAGACGAATGGGATTCGGAGAACAAGGAAAAAGGAAGAAAGTCAAGATCACAGTTTGGAAATAAAAAAACAAGAAAATTTTAAATTTACATAAAGATAAGGATTCAAGACAAACAGAAGGAAAGGGATAAAAAAAAACTTGGTGATGGATAAAACTGAATATCAATGATCCACTGGGAAGTTTCACTTTACTTAAATTACTAGACTACATTTTATAATGTGTATTTTTAGCTGCTCATTTTTCTCTTTGGAAGATCTTTTTTTCTTCTATCTTCTTTTCAGCATCCCATACATAATTTTAGGGTAAGAGAAGCAAGGTCCATAACTTATGAAGGGCATACATCAAGTCTGCCTTGGAATATGGTTGATGCCAGGGTGCTCTATTATCCGCTATTGGGGCAGACAGGTGCCTGAGGAAATTTCATCAACTGTATAATAGGTATGTCGCTGGCCTCTGCAATGCCCCCCTGACTATCCCAGACCCAGAACAGGGCCTGATGGGAAGGCAAGGGGGTGAAATTGCTCCCGCTGGGAACTCATTGCTTCTTCCCTACAGACCTCCCACCATTGGGAAATCAAAAAAGCCTTGTTGCTATGGTTACTGATGCCTCTCATTCTCTTACCTTCCAATTTTCACACCAGGCTGTCAGCAGGATTAACATTGGAATTAAGATTGGAGCGTGGAAAATGTTGACATACTGTATTTCTATATGCATTGTGTTCATTAGTGTTGTAAAAAGAATAATTGGAATTATATACATTGTACAGTGTAATCAGAAGTAGTTGAAAGACCTTTCTCAACTTGCTGCATGTATTTCACAAGGATATATCAAAAAGGATGATCCGATAAGAATGATAGGGATATAGATATATGAAAGACATAATACAGTCAAACCTGCTCGAGCAGCCACCTCTATTAAGCAGTCACCTGCTCTAAGCAGCCACCTGCTCTAAGCAGCCTCTTCCAATTCCTCCCAACTGATTTTGCATTGTTTTACACCTGGATTAAGCAGTCACCTTCTGTCTGTGAATAAAGGCCAGTCTTTTTAACCCCAAATGGCCATCCTGACCTGTGTTTTAAAAGCAGCCACTCTAAGCAGCCCTATCTTGTTACATAACTGGAAACCAGCATAATATTGCATAACATGATAGGGGCAGCATAGTCTAGGAAAACAACCATTAAACTATGAATTTCATTGCAGTGTGACCAAATAAATTTCAATTAACTATCTCTGTTGAATCTTCCTGACACCATCATTTCAGATTCCCTGGGTGTGGTATGAGATTTTAGAAACTCATTTGGGCAGTACTGTATGTATACCCATGAACAGAAGGCTAGATACACTAGAGAGAAATAAATTGATAGATGGATATTGGATAGACGCAATCTGACAAATAATGTGCCACCAATGCCACCTAATGCAACACAGTCCTTAATGTACCAAAATGTACAATTAACATTTCATTGTGATATAGTGATACCTAAAAGCACTAGAGACTAGTAGAGAGATATTCCATAGTGGGATGTGCTATCTAATTTCTGGTATCAACTGACGCCAAATGAAAAATCTCGCTAAAGTGCAAAGAGCTCACTGAAGTCGCAGGATCACACAGCTCATGGGTTAGTCCACATGTGTGTATGTTGCATTTGGCCGACCACAATTGGCATAAAAAGGAGAGAGGTTGAATTCATAGTACCAGGAGGAATAGGGAAAACCCCACAGGCCCAAAATGGGGTCAGGCAGTTTGCAATTTTCATGAATATTTATGGAAAAAGCCAACAGTGTGCCCTTTGATTGCCAGCCATTGTACATAGAAGGCCACTGTGGCATGGTTTGCTTTCAAAAGTGCACTGCTCCAACAAATAGGTTTTATTGAAAGTTTTATAACAAAAGATAGCCTGCTGCCCTTGTGGTAATATTGTGTATACTGAATGCAGTGTGCTTCAAGGCTCTGAAATATTGCAGTTTGCAGTACATGAAGTAAAAGTATGTGGAATTATAGATGGTTGTGCTATGCTCTGTATAATAATTGAAAGTTAACTACTTGGCTATCCTTGCATTATAATATTATGTGAAATTTTGAAAACAACTCTGGTCAACCCCATCATTGTTATAATACTGCTATTAACCTGTAATTTGAAGTTAGAGTAATAAGAAAATTAGATACATTGCAGATAGGTAGTGAGTTGTTGCCCACTGGCCCAGTTCCGTTTGATTCATAACATGAGTGTTGATTGATGAGATGAAAGAGAGTGGGATTCCTTCACATGTTACTTATTCACCCCATGTGAGGTATATGGGGATCGGAACCATAACTACTCAGCCACCCAGCTGCTCAGCTGACTCTGAGAGGCACAGTGCCACAGGATGTGCCAGATACCCGAGTATATTGTACAGAATGTGCCAAACACCTGAGAGTATTGTACAGAATGTACTTGTCAGACACCTGAGTGTATTGTACAGAATGTGCCAGACACCAGAGTGTATTGTAGTTCCTTATGAGTTTTCTCCATTTCTGTTTGAGAGAGAGAAAAAATATGTTTTATTCTACATGGTTGAATTCGAATTTTGAATTATTCAAGAGGACTTTACAGGTGTGTAATTGAGGGTACCAAACTAATTAAATTTTGGTAAACTATTGTTTGATAGTACCATGGCAGGATGCCATATGATTCTTGCCAAGCCTAATTAACTATGGTCTAAATTTTGTTCTATCAACTTCAGCTTAATGTAAAAAGGTATGATATACAATTGTGACGGATTGATGTTGGGACACTTAATGGTAATTTGCAATGCAATATATCATGAACAGCCTTTCAGTAATGATTGTCAGTATGGTTTGACAACAATAAGGTAATAGCAATTTAGGATGGTCACATGACACACTAAGAATTCAATGTCATTAGAGGAAAGTCACATGTCACAGGATGTTGTGGGTAGGGGTATTTTCTAAAATTTATTGTGATGTTAATGGACAGAGAATGCCAGAATGAGGCAGATATTGAAGGGTGTGCATACCATTGTGTTTTAGCATGTACACACACAATTGAGGCGGGAAGCTATTGCGAAATTGATAAGAAAAGACGGTCGTAATTGATGTTAATGAACTAGGAGTAATCATTCTTAGTTTAGCTGGCATACAAGGGAGCCTTCAGTGATGTTTTCATTAATATTGAATACCCTAAATGCTCCCTGGGGAACTTCATAACGCTGCCAGGGGGCCCACCGGCAGCCATTTTAATAATGTACCTGCCCGCCACAATTCATGGCGGACTATGAATGACGCCTGCCACAAGACACAGCTTTCAAGGCTTAAACACACAGCAATATAAGCCCAAAGTACAGCATTTAAGACTGAAATATCATGCAAACATTATGGTTTAAATCAACTTCTTCAATAAAATAATTTGTAAAAGACGAAAATAATAGTAAGTAATCATTAAAGCTGATAGTAGTCTGAAATGACTTCACTGCACAATTTTCAGGTTTTGAGTCAGCTGAAGTGATAGAGCGAGATTGTTGCACAATTTTTTGAGCTGTCATAACCATTGTTATATCAACAAGGTATGTTAGCTCAGTGGAATAGTGCAACCATCTCACTCTACCGTTTTAGCTAACTCAAAATTCAAATTTTGCATTGTAGGCATCAGAGCCTGTCTTAAACTGTTCAAGGTTTTAAAACACATCCTAATCTTGTGCAAATTGAATAGGCGTATGTCATCTCTTTTCAGTGTTTATAGCTGATATATTGGGAAGAATAATGAAGACAATTTTGGCCTTGTATATTACTGGAAATCTTTGCTCTAGAACATAAGTGTACTGACAGCAGCTTTTCCTTAGAAATGTTTCCATTATTTTCATATGACTTTCTAATCGTTCAATACAGTGATGTTCTCTGTAAATAGACAAATCTGCAATTAACCCATGGTATAGATATGTTTAATGGAGATGAAACTGACAGTGTGTGGCACACATGCAACGTGTGATGATGCAACCCTATGGTTCTCAATAAGGTTATTGTATCTGTATCTTAAAAGTTGTCACCTTTTGATATACCAAACACTGGAGATCTCTCTTTCATGAGGCTTCATGAATTATGCCCTGGCATGTTTGATCCACTCAACGACATACGTAATGTTTCTTGGTATTGTAATGTCTTGTCGGGTTTAGATCCTATTTTTTACTGCAAGCAACTGTTAGGTTATTCTGTTACCACCTGTTTGTTATTAACTCACTAACTCTTCTCTTTCCACTGAGAGCAACATGCCACTAATTAAAATCTAAATAGTAAACATGGAGAAAGATATTGTGACACTGAATCTATGACGGAGGAAGACTGATGTTATATCTAGGAAAAAAAAAGGATTGATGAAAAGTTGATTCAACTCTACCTGTTGAAGTCCAGACTTGCAATTTTTCCAAATGTTTAGAACACATTTGGCAAGAAAAAGTTGCTGACATAATCTAAGATGGTGGTGTATTGTGAGGTGCCTGAATTGTAGAAAAACTACCTCTGAAGTACCTCCTGATTTCATGACAAATTGATCATGCCCACAAAAAGACTGCACAGTATGGTGCTAATTATGTCAGGCCCTGCACTTAAAGTAATTTTGAAATTGTTGAAACAACAATGTACGTTCATCCATTCTTTAATTCCACTGACAGCATGGTGTGAAAATTGGAAGGAGAGAGAATGAGAGGCATCAGTAACCATAGCAACAAGGCTTTTTTGATTTCCCAGTGGTGGGAGGTCTGTAGGAAGAAGCAATGAGTTCCCAGCAGGAGCAATTTCACCCCCTTGCCTTCCCAACAGGCCCTGTTCTGGGTCTGGGATAGTCAGGGGGGCATTGCAGACTCCCGCGACACACCTATTATACAGTTGATGAAATTTCCTCAGGCACCTGTCTGCCCCAATAGCGGATAATAGAGCACCCTGGCATCAACCTTATTCCAAGGCAGACTTGATGTATACCCTTCATGAGTTATGGACCAAGCTTCTCTTACCCTGAAATTATGTATGGGATGCTGAAAAGGGGATAGAAGAAAAAATGGAACTTACAAAGAGAAAAATGAGAAGCTAAAAATACACATTATGAAGTGTAGTCTCGTCATTTAAGCAAAGTGAAACTCCCCAGTGGGATATCAATAATCAATTTCATTCTTCTCCTTTCACCTCCTCCTGTTGTCTTTTTTCTGGATGCGTTTGTTTTTATATCTTGCTCTTTCTCCTATTGTTTCTGTTATATTATGTTCTGTTGTTCATTATCTATCTCTTTCCATGATTTATATACCTATTACCTGCATAATAATTATATAATTTTAAATGATATTTGGTACAGGTATGCCAAGCATACATTGAAATTGACCTCAATTATTGACAGCATAACATGATCATACATTTCCCTTTTTTGTATGTTAATTTTGTATGTTTATATCCTATGATGTTGCCCTAGAAGCTACTGTATCACACGTTCGTTTAGAGGATATTTCACTGGATCTCATGGTTTATAAAACATATTATTATCATTTTTTAGCATTATCTTTTATACTAATGTCTGTTTTAACAACTAAAATTTTGTCTTCCTTTAACAGATACAATGTATATTTTCCATTGTCTAAAGACTATAAACTAGAGACGATCTAAAAAGCTCAACTGATGATTGGAAATAAGACTGTGGCATGGCTTTAGGGTGTATTAACTGATTGGTAAAATGATAGCATTTTTTGAGACAATCAGATCCTCTTTGAATGAGTTTTACCCAGAATATCCCATAGTGTAATATGACAGTATTATAACTGTCTATGTGCTATGCTGTTATGAAAAATTGGAAAAGAGAATGGAGTGATGTTCCAACCTTATTGTACTTCAAAAAATTGGCGATTCTTCTATTGAGGTTTAATTTTTTTTAAAGTTTTGGATATCTCAAGTTCCAGTATTTCCTTGCTTTTGACTTACTGAAGATATTTGCCATTTCACCCGTGTCTTTAACTTAATTTTTCGCAGTGTTAGTGGTTTTCTTGGTGAATAAAGACTATGGAATGTATGGTCAGTGAATGTGACTTAATGTGACTTTCTTCTCTGCTTCCAAAACATTATGATTACAGGCACACTTCATTACTGCAAGGTAGGTGATACTGATGGGGCATTATATCCTGCATATATGCACTATTAGGCTTTTAAATCGGACAGGCAGGTACAATCTTGACACAAGATGAAATATCAGTCTAACGTGAGTCGTCTGAACTGAGTCGGTCCCTCATGATAGAGGTGAAGACATGGCAGTAACTGAAAGTACAAAATATATAAGCATATCCCTAAAGAATCAGGAGAGGAGATCAACCTTTTACATGTTTTTATAATTCCTCATCTCAGAACTTTATTCAAGTTTTCTACATGTACATCAAATATGCCCAACAATATATATGAAGTTTTAAAAAATGTGAATGGCAAAGGTATGCTTAGGTGATTTGTCAGCAGTCAGGAAGCTTTTAAGATTTAACACAAAGACCCGATACATCACACATTTACAGCTAAAAGTCAGCTATATATGTGTAAAAGCTCACTTTAAATTACAGGTTTCATTGCCATATTTTTGTCAATTTTGTTTATGTTCCTTTCTGTTGTATAGAAAAGTTTCATGAAAGATCACTATAAATGTCTTGTTGTATTTATTTTCATATTTTTGCCCCAGAATACTCTGATAATGGTTACTGATAGCACAAGCTTGCAGGTTAGGAGCAGAATGTTCCTTTACAATCCATCAATTGATGTCAACTAAAACCAGGCGTTTTACGTGTGTACTTGGTGCCTGTTTTGTTGGTGGCCATTTTCTGGCATTCCCTACACCGTGTGGCATTGCATGGAATCTGAGAGGGGCTGAGGGAGCACACGATTCGGCAATTATTATCAATAGCCAGTGGCTGAGTGCATGACATGCCTAATGCTGGCCAAATGCTGGCTCAGTGAAACAGATTGAAAAGAGTCATAAGAAGGGGCCATTATTTACCCTGTTAACATTGCTCCCTTGGGTGCCAGTGGGGTGTATGCCTGTGTGATGCTGTGTGACCTTACACTACCCACAAAGGTTTGGCGGTCCATATACCCATTCTTTCAATTCAGCTTTTGGCTCTTAGGTTCCTGCCCTTTCATGTCTGATGCTTGCCTTTATACCACTTCTGATACAGGATAAAAGTCTATATGGAAGTCTGGCATTCAGGACTTGACATAGAAATCCTTTATTCCCTATATATCACAGATGCCTTTAGTATTTCTCATTCATTTTTTCCTATATTTTTTGGAACGCATTTAGCCAAGTTGAGATTTTCATATTGCTATCAGGCTACTTTTCGCTGTTACTTTATTTAAAGCTCACTCTTGGCACATCAGTGACTTTAACACATAATATTCTTGGTAGTCATACACATAGTTTTGTGTAAGTATGCTTATTTTATCCTATTTCATATAATTCAGTGCCTCAACCAATCATGTTGTTCTATCATCTAGGAGAAACTCATACTTACTGGATTTGCTGTAAAATGAAGCAATTTTTCTTCAAAAAGGGAAATTTTCTGTTGGTAGCCTCAATTCTACATCACTTCATCATCATTTCTGTTTTGGTATGATGGCCATATTATTTATATTGTACCTCAAGACCTGAGCTACAGTAAAATCAAAATGATCAATCAATGATTGGTGCAATACTCAAAAGTGCATCAGATGTCGTACCATTTTAAAATTCATTAGATTTCAACACTTTTCTTCCAATATTTTTCTAAGGCAATTTGTTTCTCACACTGGCCGGTAATAGAATTTCACAGAAGTTTAACTCCGATAAAGTTTTTCCTCTTCCGATGTGTGATGCAAAGTTTTTGTCTCTGGAGAGAGTTCAAAAAGATTAGAATTGATGGATGGTTCGCAGGTCTTTATTACGAAGAGGGAAATATGTCATTTTGCAAAGTGATCCCTCATAATTGGCAACTTCTCCTGAGGAGAAATGATGCGCAACATTTGGTCAATGTCATGAGGTAGATGAAGTATTTTATGTATGTTTTTTAAACATATTTGACTTAATTGAAAATATGTGTATTTATCCTGAAGAATTTGAAAACTGACTCTGTATTTGATGTGAAAACTAATCCTGCTAATGTTTTTATTCATGAATCTTGAAATTACAGATTGTACAAAATTCTTGCCTCGATATACAGGGACAGCAGCATTATTTTGATTAAACTTTGAGGAACTCGGGCAATCGCCATATTTAATGTTAAGATGTGCTTCATGATTTATGTATCTCAGTATATAACTGGTATATCAGCACATCTTAGGAGCCAATACATTCTGGTGTGTAAACAGATTTCTGGTGATATAAAAGTGTAATGTAAAACCCCATGCAATGATTATAGTTTTCTTATTTTAAGCAAAGAGTGTCTAATCTGATTAATTCTACATAATCTAATGCAATCTAATTAACTGCTGATGCCTGACAGATTTCTTCTGTGTAATTTGATTTGAAAATATGAATGATGCTGATTTTCTGCAGGCTGGAATTATTTGTCGTGTTAATTTTCACGTGACAGCAAGTAGCTAATGCATCAGAAACGTTGGTGCAGCTCAGTGCTATATGCTCGGCGAACGAAATTGTGTCAGTCAATGATTCAAGGTACTACTAGTATAACTAAAAAAGCAATAAATATTTCTGTTAATTGCATTTTCTTTTTTATGACGCAAATTGTTTTCCCCATCATCCACCCCTGTCCAGCATAGATGTTTATACAGGGGACTGACAACTGTTCAATGTCATATTCTCACATTAGAAAAAACACAACCAACTGGATATGAATGTCGACTTGTGATTCTCAACTAAAAAAGTTAAACCAGGTTTCACATGGGTAAATGGGAAGCATATCTTGGGAGTCACTGTTTCTCCCTTGTCAATGGTAACTGTTTTTTCATAAGCACCAAAGCAATATCAATTTCTCATCTTAAGAAGTGGTTTTTGCCAATTAATAGTTTTATAGTCTTTTTCAGACTTGCTCATGCATGTCCCAGTGTATAAACTTATCAAGGCAATAGAATATTTTAATAATTTATTTCAATATTAAGTTCAGAGAGCCACGGACGTACTGTTGCGTTTCGACTAATACCTCAGATAAATAATTGTTATTCAGTTTCGGATTTACTATGTTGTAATTTACTAATCAACAAACTTCTGTAATCTTAAAGCTACATCTTTCAGTACACTATTTGCAGTGTTTATACAAATAAACATAGTATTACTTCTGCAGTTAAACTTTAAAGTTCAGGATTCACAGTGTTCTTTACCAATTAACTTAGTTGTGTTTTCCTGTCTTTCAGACCTGGACGAATGTAGTAGCGGCTTGCACGCATGTCCCAGTACGGCGGCATGTTCCAATCTTATTGGATCTTACACATGCCATTGTGGATACGGCTTCTACGGCAACAAAGGAAAATGTCACAGTAAGTATTTGTCTTTTGTAATTTTTGTTTGAAATCTACTTTACAGTTGAAGAAATTCATGTGATTGTTAAAATGCAATTATATGACTTGTAACGCAGTAGTTGATAATGTATTCCTTGTAGACAACTTTCTTCAACGTCTTTTAAACCAATTTTCTTTGAATATTTTACAACTAAATAATTGTCAGAGGATACATTTTGGAGTATTTTCCTGAAATGCTAACTCTTGAATGGAATGGATTATTTTAAAATCATATATATAAGGATCTTTCATTTGTCATTGGAGATCGAAAGACAAAGATGTAGGCAAAGCTTATTTTGAAAGAACACATTGTAATCAAGATGTATTATGAGAAAGGTGTTGTTTTGGGAATGTTAAATTGGAGTATAAGCCCAGTAGTCATAGAGATCTAGTCTGAAAGCACACAAGAGTGACACATGAACATAAAAGCCAATGTGCTAATTTCAGTGCAAATTGTTTGCCTTTATTATCGTTTTCATACCTACATGTTTTTCAAGTTTGCAATTTGCTTCATTCCAAAACTGTGATGTCAGAGATTAAGTTAAATTACTTTGTTTATTACAAGCACAGATTTCAGGAAACTGACGAAGTGCATTAGCACATGGTTGATGTATGTTTCACTTAATTGGCCTGCCCTGGGTGAAAGATGCTTCAATGAACTGTAACTGAACCAAACAGACTACTTAGCCTCAAAGGAGAGTTGCAATTACTGACAACAAAAGTTGTTTGAAATTGTGATGACTGGTGTCTTGTGATAAACATCAACACATTTGGTTTGGAAAACAATGAGTCTCTTTTGTTGAGGTGCAAAACTCGGCTTAGACATGTGTTGTTTGTTGAGGTTGTACACATAAAGTAACATTGCCTGGCAGCTTTAAATTCCTTTGTCATTAACTGTGATGTCAAACTCTGAACTGATATGTCACAGATTGAAGATTAGACCAATCACATTGACAGATACCCGATGATGTCACGGTTAAACTGCAAAATGAAGTTTTCAAAAAAACACATAGCTATGAAAACGATAATAAAAGGTCAGTGTTACAACTTTACAAAATAATTGAACTTTGCTGTCCCATGAAAATCATGGATTAGATTCCTCATTGGGAGAAAAATCATTTACAGATCTTCACCAGCAACATTCACTGTGAGCAAATTGACATATTTTGACACCAGGGGACGTCAGTGTGACGTCGTAGACATTAACCTGACGTCAGGTGACATCACACTGACGTCAGATGAGGTAAGAATGCCGCTTGATTCCAGCTGAATGTTATCAGGCTGAGACATCAACTGTGATCCATATGATGTGTTCAATGAACTTGTAATGTACCAAAGTTTTGTTTATTCAGGAAAAACAAAACTGTAACTGAATCCTATAATTTTTATGACTTGACTTCCGTTAATTAGTGAAAACAGACAAATAGAACTGATTCTATTCTGGATTTGTTAATTTTATGGCTGCGTTAACCTATTAAAACTAATGCCAGTTCCTAAACATGCTGAAAGGAACTATTTTTGGCCCTGTAAGAACGAAAGTCTGGGTTGTGAGCCATAAAATTTTAGTGTTTTCCGATTACTTTGAACATCTCACTCTAAAAAATTTCAGACAAAATTGGTTTTTTAGATTCAAAATGGTTTTTTGAAAAACCAAATTTCAATGCAAAAAAC
This sequence comes from Platynereis dumerilii, assembly GCA_026936325.1. Taxonomy (NCBI): domain Eukaryota; kingdom Metazoa; phylum Annelida; class Polychaeta; order Phyllodocida; family Nereididae; genus Platynereis; species Platynereis dumerilii. The sequence continues at coordinate 529,914 of JAPTHN010000106.1, read as the reverse complement.
CAACATGGATTTTTTTAAAATTTCAATGCAAAAAACCAACATGGATTTTTTTAAAAATCCATGTTGGTTTTGCATTGAAATTTGGTTTTTCAAAAAACCATTTTGAATCTAAAAAACCAATTTTGTCCCGACATTTTTTAGAGTGCTCTGACGTTTTGATTTATTTATAGCAACAGGCCAGAAGAATTAAAACTTCACATGAAGTACTAGATAACTTGTTTTGTATTTCATTTTTAACAAACTCCCAATGAAATATCACACTCTAACCCTTTTACTCCTATTTTATGAGCTTTTGTGGTTGAAAAGAGGACCCAGATTGTAGGAGGACAATGTATTGAAATGAAAAAAAAACAACAAAAAACTCTTGAAATAGGCAGAAGAATTATAAGACTTATTAAATATGATTGAAGTAACACGTCATTCATATCACAATTGCATGAAATTTGCTAATACCTGTCTCAAAATCAAATATGATGTTTGTCATCTAGTAGAAGTGATATCGAAAGATATTTTTGAAGAAAACTCCTGTTGAAGAGTTCAAGCTGCTACAGTCTACTGATCTGCAGTTATGGAGTCCGCACCTTCCATGAATTATTTAATCACCGCTTGATGTATGGCATCTAAAATGAGACAGGTCATCCATGCTCTTCCATACTGTGTATGGATGACGTCATACAACTTCCTGTGATGTCATTTGCATTGCACTACCTGCATTTAACATACGTTTTAGTTCCATACTGTGAGAAGGTCGCAAGATGAAATGAAAAAAGATGTAATGCATACATGCATTGTGACGTGGTGGTCAAGAGCAGCGGGTGATTGTTCTCACCCTTCCACAGTTTTGAAGTGGATGGGGCAAAGGAGTTGTTGTTTTCAACTAAAATTGATTTGGAGGCTTGGTAACTCTTTGATGGTTACGAGATAAACTTATAAGTAAGCCAAACAAATTAAGATATAAAAAGGTTGATGGTCAGTTTACATTTCTCTTCTGAAATAAGCAGTGTTTAGTGCACTAAATTTTCAGTCACTTGCCCTGAATGCAATTCTTGAAGGTTTTAAACCTCATTAGCTATTGCTAATAGTGGAAAAATCTGGATGTTGAAAATATCAATCGTCACATACATATGTGATACAGGCAAAATGTAAGTTATACATGTAATACCATGCATGCGTTCTCCAGTCTCGCAAGTCTTTCTTCCCTTAAGGGTATGTTTGAGTTTATTTACTAGTATATCAGAAATAGAATAATTTCAAATGACACCATGACAGCTAAATTATTAGAGTTATCCATAAATTTGCAGCAGATGTAGGATCTTCCGTTTGTCCAAACTTAGGAGCTGGTTTAGGGCATCAATTTATAACTATATTGTATGTTCCACACCTTGCATATTGGGCCATCATTTGTCACATGGTAATAAAGTGCTGCCAATAATGCAATATTACAGAAAAGTATAGTTCTAACAGCCAGTTTCATATATTGCACATTTTTAGACACATACAGTATCCTCTTTCAACAATTGCAACATCACACCTCTAACATCTAAGGTGAACTGACACTTAAAAGTCCCTGAGGTGGTACTTCCGGTTGAGGTACTATTTTTAGGTCCACTTCCATTTCCTGTCTGGAGTAAGATCCGGTCTTCCTGACAGCTAAATTTTGTTTAGTAGCTACTAATGCTAAAATGTATACCTTAGCAATCCTTACTTAGAGTAATAGATATTTTGATAATCTTTAAAGTACTCAAGTACATAGACATATGGGAAGAACATCTAAGAAAGTAAAAATAGCTACTTCTTCAGCTAATTTTCACATTTTTTGCAGTTTTATGATTTCTTCTCTTTTTATAGAAATGAGTTACAATACCTAAAAGATACAAGAATATATTTTTGAAGCGAGATGCATCACCAGCTTTTGATATTTTCGAAAATGTAGAACCAGATATCTATCTTTTTTTTTCATTCTTTTTTGTGGGTACCCCACGACCCATGGTAATCAATGGTTCCAACACCACCAGGACGAGTGTCATGTGATTGAAAAGAAAAAAAACAGCTTATTCTGACCAACAACACAATTGTAATTTAAGCTTCCAAAATATTTTGCGATGCACATTTTTAAATCCGAGTCGTATTGCATGCTCCTGGGTTATAAGGCATTATCACCAATTTGGCTGAGTTGGTGAGCTTGATTAATTCCTATCCAGGCCAATATGAAACACTCTATCTCTGTGGATATCAATTGCTTAAATTGCTAATGTGTCAAATAAGTGATTACTGTACAAACAAGAAATAATGGAAATTGTATATACAGTTAATTACTATCTATTGTTGGAAATTGATAAAAATTGATATTGTGCAATATTATACAGTCTGGTGCCATGGACTTACTGAGTGTAAAATTATAAGTAATGTTTATTTCTTACCACGTCAACATTACCAAGATAATCCACTTTTCAAAATCGGATTCCTGCTAATTATTGTTCAATAGCAAATGTCATTGCACGGATTCTAAACAAGGGTATATGTTCTGACTGCCTATATAAATTTTTTTTAGGTCAATAAACTGCATAAATTCATTCACAAATTGTTTTCTGTGAAGTGCAGGGGACAATACCACCATGCAATGATTTGGTTTCTAGAAACCTGATGGTGTGCAAATTGCTTAGAAAGCAACTCGATAGACCGCATGGATCCAATGCAAAAAATGCAGTGTCACGAAAAAGGTGTATCACTCTTTTAATTCAGGCATTGTTGAGCATGTTGAGGTCGGCAGGTGTGAATGGGTGGTGTAAAGTGGCAATAGTGAAACTTGATAGAACGCATGGAATTGGTGTGAAATTGTCTGCATGGCCGCAGAAGAATTCATGGTTTTGAATAACCTGCACGAGGATTCTCATATAGTATTCGTGTTCAACCAACTAAATACTATTGCCATAACTGTTTACAGGAACCTGCTTTTTGGTTTTAGGCTAGGATTTATACCGATACGTACAACTATCTGATTTGTCCACACATTCTGGGATTTAGGAAGGCCCTGTGATCAGATACTTACCCAAGTTATAACACTATTTAATAATAAAATAATAATAATAATAATCTTTATTTTACGTCATAGGGTTAACAATAAAAACATTAGCTCAGTGGCTATTATGTGACAAAACAAATAAAACAATTAAAACAATAACAATAACAATCAATAAAATAATACTATAAAATAATAGTAATTAGATATCACAGATTACATATATTACATGAGCAAGCTGGCCCCTCCCAAGTATGCAGTAAATTTTTAAAACCATCCAAGTCAATGCATTGTTTCATGTCATTAGGTAGCAAATTCCATAAATGAGCACCATAATAACCAATTTTTTTGTGCCATATCTTATCGTCTTAAATCTTGGAACAAATAAAATAGATGGATCTCTTAAATTCCGCACATTCTCTTTTACATGAAACATTGCATTTAGGAAGGAAGGATTTAGTTTATAGATACATTTGAAAACTTCAATAGCCATTTTCTTTAATCTATTCAAATGTAGAGTCTTGAATCCACTCCTTTTTAATAATTCAGGATAAGTGCTACTCGAATCCATAAGTAGATATCTTAATGCACGTTCGTGAATTCTTTCAATGTTATTGCATGATGTTTTAAAATTTACATTTCTTTTTTGAGTTATATTTTCCTGATTGAGCACCAATGACTATAGAATTAATTTGCTGTGGTGACAAGCAGCACAATTTTACAATGCTGAGTGCTGAGTGAGTCTTTCTTTCAGCTATGCTGTGCAGATTGAGTCAGGTCTGAAAGAATTGATGGAAATTAAATAGAAGCAGCTTTTCATAATTTTTTGCATGTAAACATCCCTCAATAATGGAATAATGGATGTACAACTGTGGTCAATACTGGAATAATTATCCTTGCCAGATAAAGTGTTAATGACATGCTATCTAGCACATCTCCGGTAAACATCTCAATTAAAGTAACATCCATCCAACACTTCATATTGCATTAGTCATGTTAATCCCATATGCGTGAAGTGATTTGAAATTTCAACAGCAATATGATTGAGATATATTTAGAAAGATAAGAATAATTAAGTGCCATGACACAAACATTGTTTAATTTAAAGAGAAACTGAATTATTGATTGTTGTTATCTTATTAATTTTGAGAGGTACTTCTTTTAAAAAACAATATGATAAATATGATTCCTAATCCCAGATGTAGAATAAATAAAGGATATCTGTTGATATTTTCCGACCCAGAGTCAAAGGTCTGGAAGAGTTTGCCTGAAAAAGTGGGAACTGCATATATATCAGAATATTTTATGAAGAATCCAAAAACCAATTTGTTTGAACAGAATTCCTACTATTGATTTGATATCGAAAAGTGTTGATGTAATGAGCAGTTTGCTGTAATTAGCACTATTCGAATCCATATTAGAGTCTGATAATCACTCAACTTATCTTCCGTTATCAACAGGTGTCCCACAAGGTTCTATTTTGGGCCCCTTACTATTTTTAGTTTACGTGAATGATATAAAATCTGCAAGCTCAAAATTTTATCCAATCATTTATGCTGATGACACGACTCTCTCCACAACTCTAAATACATTTACCTCAGCTGATAACAGTAATGAAATTAATTTGGAGCTAAATAAGATTTTAGATTGGTTAAAGCTAAACAAATTATCACTCAATGCCGAAAAAACTAAAGCTATGCTCTTCACCACAGGTATTAGGACAGGTAGAATAGATTTACCTAATTTGACAATAGATAACACAAGGATTCAATGGGTTGATAAATTTAATTTCCTTGGTATAGTGATAGACAGTAACTTAAACTGGAAAGAACACATAAGTCATATTTCTTTCAAAATATCAAGGATCATTGCTATTATGACTAAATTGAAACATTTCATTCCTCGCTTTATTTTAGAAACTATTTATAAATCACTCATAATACCACATCTCAATTATGGAATCTTACTCTGGGGCTCACAGGTCAATAGACTCTTTCGGTTGCAAAAGAGGGCTGTACGTATCATTGTAAATGCACAATATAATGCACTCACAAATCCTATTTTCAAGAAATTAAAACTAATCAGGACATCTGATATGTGTGCATTCCATGATCTTAAGTTTTGTCATAAATTAGAAAATAATGACTTGCCGACTTACTTCAGATCAGTCTTCATAAAATTTACAGATCATCATAGCTTCTTCACACGAAATAATAATAACTTTCAAATTCCAAAATTAAGATACTCCTTTTCAAGGAATAGTATTAGGTACAGAGTTCCAATAGCATTTAATAACTGTCCATCGATCGTCAGGAGCAAGATCTACACTCATAGCATCGATGGTTTTGCCAGGTATGTAAAAAATCATTTTATTGAATCTATTCCTGCTGATTGTCAAAGCAGAAACTGCTATATCTGTTCGAATAGCTAAATTCATATACCTCGTATTCAAAAATTGGTTACTTAAAACATCCTACTAATTAAGAATATTTAGTACTGTCATCCATTACTCATTCACTTCATCTTCAATCTTTGTTTCATGAATGCTTGTAGGGACTTTCATCATCTCTCATTATTCAGGTGGCCCACCAGCAGCGATGATCTTTTTTGTCTTTGGTGGGTCTCCTCTTTCGTCTATATTTATTTGTTTCCCCATTTCATTCCATCGTCATTAAATATTTATACATGTAACGATTAGATGATGAAATAAATGAAATATGTCTGTCTGTCTCTGTCTATTATAATTATTTTATTAACTTTCATTACAGTGTCTTTTTGACATTGCAAAAACCATGAATATTCCAGGCTGTGTATAATTATTTATACAGGACCAACTGGGAACAGGATAAACAGAAATGGACCTTCAAGAAATTTCTATAGAATATCAGTTTTATTTTGTTGCCGTCTTTTGCTGTTAAGTTATTTATTACCCATCCTATTGTGCAATCCTGGCATAAAAACTTGGCCGAAACCATGTTGCGGATATTGTGGAAATAACATTGTAGAAAAATATCTAAGGATGGTTTTTGCATGTCAGGAAGAAATAACCATAAATGTCAACTCAAGTCACATTTGATGTCATTAGGAGACACATTTTTCCAAGTGATTTGCTGAAATGCATCTAGAGCACAATAGCTGCTGCGTTTTATGGAATTACAAAATGTTTTTTTTTTGTGCTTGGAATGCTTAGCAATGATTGTAACTGCCAAGTGCCTGATGCTATTTCTGCCTTTTTTTGCCAATTTGATTCTGTTCTTATATTATTTTCATTGCAAAGTACATTGTTTTCTCTTGCTGATTATATGACAAATGGTTGTTTGAAAAACCAAATTTCAATGCATTGAAATTGGATTTTTTTGTAAAATCCATGTTGGTTTTTTGCATTGAAATTTGGTTTTTCAAAAAAAACATTTTGAATCTAAAAAAAAAACAATTTTGTTTGAAATTTTTTAGAGTGAAGAATAATTTTTATTCTGACTGAATTTGTTGTATATGTGGTCACATCAGGATCAGGTATATCATTGGAATTTCATGTAAGTAATTTCATATTACATTTCAATTTATAAAAAATTGTGTAGATTATGATTATATTATCATATATGTATGATATGTCTATCAAAATTGTTATTTAGTCGTTTCATTTTTGTCTCACTAAAAGCTGAGATAGTTTTTTGTAACTGCCTAAAGATAATCAAATTCTTGAAATCAAAACAGTGAAAACCCTGGCCTTTATTATATACTAACTTCTGGTCTATTCTTTTTCCCAAAGAGTACATTCATTAACTTAATTAGCTTGCTCCTGCCTGTCCCCAACCTGTTAGCTGGACTTCTAATCCTTTTGTGGATTGCCCAACTGGACATCCAGTCACCATTTCTCAGAGCTTTTTCTGTACCCAAAAGAGTACTTTGATGAAAGAGGAAGCACCTCTGTCCACACTTCTTTGTTTCCCACAGGAATAGAGCCAATTTTAGAAGGCACAGAAAAAAGGAGACAAAGAAAGAAAGGAAATAAAATGATTAGGAGAGCCTTTTAAAAGAAAAGTGAAAGATTTTACTCCGAACCACTCCAGGGTCTGCATGCAGTGTAAAATTTGAATTTTGCACAATTCCTTTGAGCTCTCATAGCTTGTTGTTTTGAGTTTTAAAAACGACTAAAGATTATCATAACACAAAAAATAAAGCTACGATAGCTCAAACAAATTGTACAACCATCTCACCCAATCATTTGAGCTGAATCAAAATTTCAAATTTTACAGTGTAGCGTCTAGTGCGTACCCGCATAAGATACAGTTTATCAAAGAAAAGCCAACAGATTATTATTGAAAACATGGAAGATACAAATTACTTTAGCACAAGGGTCGATATTGCTTAATGACTATTTTGCAGAGCCATATATTTAAAGTACACACCGATTGGTACAGGGTGTCATCACACAGCATAAATACATTTTTAGGAACTTGTGCTCGGTGTTCGGTTCGGCCTATTTCCTTGCCGCAAGGCTTGATTTCAAAAGGAATATTTCAAATGATCACTTGAATTTAAAAGCGATCCCACATATCTGTGTTTAAATTATATCCCAGTTGGCACACGACGTAAGCCCCGACATTGCTAATTGGTGGAGGGCTGGTCTGTTGGTCACATAAATATGTATGGTAGGGATTATGTCACCCCGACGCGAACACGACGTCGGGGTTTTTTTACAACATTGCCACAACGTCGCAAGTTAACGTCGAACTCTTGACATTGCCTCACAATGTTGTAAAACGTCGCCACAACGTTGCATGCTAACGTCATGCCTTTGACGTTGCTTCACAACGTTGTGACAACATAATTTCAACCATACAATTCTACGTCATTTGACGAAAAGTTTAACGTCGTTGCAACGTTGCTGCAACGTCGATGTGCCCATGGGCAGTCTGGTAAAAAAGCACTTTCAAAGCTTTACTGAACTGCGGTATGCAGCCCACAACTTCCATGCATTATTTAATGACCTCTTTACGTATGGCATCTAAAATGAGACAGGTTGTCCATGCTCTTCCATACTGTATATGGATGACGTCATACAACTTCCTGTGATGTCATTTGCATTGCACTACCAGCATTTAATGCACGTTTAAGTGTCTCACCCCGAGACGGTCGCATGATCAGACAGAAAGTGGTGTCAATAGCAACTGGTGGTGATTCCCATCCCCCTAAACTGTGTATTGAACAAAAGGCTTCACAAAAAAACTCAATTTTGAGCTTTTGTAATATTATGCAACCATTATCAGATTATTCAATGACGACTTTTTCTGCACCACATTTTAAATGTATGTTGATAAAATGAACCATTCCAGCAATGGATTGATGATGATTTGGGCTTTACGTCCTTTATTTTTCGCAGGCTAATTAGGAGAGGAGGAGAGAAGAAATAAGGCAAAGGATGACTTTTTGATACTATTGTCTAACAATGGTCCAGATGGCACGCAGAAAGACAACGGATGAATGATATCATTGTCCAACATGAGTCCAGGTCACAGGTGACACAATAAAAGCTGGACTCGAACTTAGGACTAGTGATGCAGACCGGACCACCTTTTAGAGGGTGGTCCGGTATTTACAAAGGTGGTCCGGTCCTGGTCCAGGATGAGGTGGTCCGATTTTGTTACTGGACCGGTCCAGAAGCGGTCCATCGGCATTTCAAAAATTATTATAAATTGAGGGTGAAAACAAGCTATATGACAGAAATTTCATTATTAGAGATGACAAAATTCATGCGATACTCTTCATGACATGAAAAATCACTGGACCGGTCCGGACCGGCACTTGACCGGTCCGGTCCAACACTGAACCGGTTTTTTGTAGATGGTCCGGTATTTTGGTGGTCCAGGGCTGGACCGCGGACCGGACCGGTCCAAGGCGGTCCGGTCTGCATTACTACTTAGGACTCACCATTTGCAAGCCCAGATCATTCCCAACTGAGCTCTCCCTGCAAACAATCAAAGCCAAACAAGTTGAGACTTTTTTGTCTGCTATCAGCATATATGTCATCAATTATCAGCAGCTGTCATTAAAACAAGATAAAACATTTCAACCTAAAATATTGAGGAAACATTCACTTCCTTCTGTAACAACATCGACTTCTGAGGTTGAATGACACTTAAAAGGCCCCGAGGTGGTACTTCCTGTGTTGATACTACTTTTAGATCCACTTCCGTTTCGTAGAGTTACGTCCGGTCTTCCTGTCAGCTTGATTTTATCTAGCAGCACCTGCCGTTCATTCTATAGTAAGTGAAAGAGATTGAAAAGTGTTAAGATACACAAGGCAAAGTTCCCCAGTTTCTGAACTTCAATGAAATGTCTATTTTAAAATTTTGTTTGCGACATGAAAGTGGCTTCTCGCAAAACGTAACATTAAACAAATGCGCAGCCTTGCAAGTTCCAAGATTGAAAACAAATAAGCGATAATTGGACAGTTCGGTCAATTTTTCATTTTTAGTTTGACGACTAACTCGACCTCATTGATGGGGATGATATGTTGATTTTTACCATTTGACACCTCTGTCAGCCAATCACATGCCAGTATTGCATTGCAATAATCCTATATTCTTTGTTGTCCACTTATCATCTCATGTTTGACTTTTTAGTGTTTGTCTCATGGTATAAGCCCGTTGTCAGCAAGGTATCGGGATTATGTGTTTATCTCACCTCGGGCTAAAGCCCTCAGTTGATTAATCACATATTCCCTCTGGGGGATCTGGGGCAAATTGGGATGCTTTCAATGTCAACTAATTTTGCTCAATGCTGAAAGCACTGAGCCACTCAGAAGTTTGCATGAATATCACCAATACTATTGAGCTTAAATCCAAGGCATAATAAATTACACGTAGACTGCACCTACCGTGATCATGACTGTTCCAATGTGCCGACGGGGCGCATTTGGACATCAATTAAAAAATCATTTTAACACTCCATGTGCAATAGATATTACTTATAAGTAATATGTAAGACTATATAAAGTGCATTTATACCTTGTAGTGCAAATGGTTAATAAAACAGTCTAAAACATTTAACATAAACTGTCCTGGGTGCGGTCATTTATGTAAGTGACACACAGTGCTTTGCGATAAATTTATTCACAGAGCAATGTTATCCACTATGCCTCTATGTCCCAGGTCATTAAGTTAACTTGGACACTTACATTCTGCCATATAAAGTGCGTCCAAATGTGCCCGTGTTCACTGTCCCAATGAGCCCGAATATGACTTTTTACGCTAATTTCTCAGGCACCAAAGAGTGTGTTTATCAGCATAGCAATTCAAAACTGTTCATTACGATGTATCAAATTCATACAAGCATTGAGAAAGCCTCATTGTTCATGGTTTGTCCACAGATTGGTTTGAATTGAAAACCCCTGAATTTACTTTAGTAGTAGGAAACAAATTTTTCCTCGCTATGTTTTTGCATGTTGCTGTAATTTTTCAATAAAACAATGGAGCATCAGGATGTGAAATTACAAGATAGGATGGCACTACCATATCATATACCTTGCCAGGAACCAAGAAAACCCCACCGTCCCATAGTGCCCTGCGTCCAAATGTGCCCCGGTTCCCTCTACCGTGGGGAAAAACCCATAGATCTTTATTTACAAGTTGTTTTTTTGTTGGAATCCTGACAAGTCAATAAAGAAGACAGAAAGTCGTAAGTAAACAAGCAATTTGCAAATGGCAGACAAAGTACATGTGCCGCCTCAGAATCAGTGACGTAAACATTGGATTGGTGTATAAAATTGGCAAGTCCCATGCTGTGAAGTGTGATTGCCTTTAAAGCTGCTTGCAGAGGGAGACAGATTATAAATATTCATTATACACTGATTCTGAGAGTTCCAAAATTTATTGTTATCTCCCCCGTTTGGGATTTTACTGACAAAAAAAAAAGCAGGTTAGAATCTGAAAATGAGGTGTTTAACTGACTTAAACCCAAGGTGCCTCTTAACTTTTAAAACATCATTTTCGCAAAATAAATTAACTTCCTGTTTGTATACTGCTAATCTTGTACTTTAAACAGGGCATTAACAGGAAATATGTGTTAGCCATGAATTTTGCGGGTTCTAATATGGATTTTTGTAGCATTTAGACAAAACCGGAGGTTTGTTTATGTCAGTTTATTTAATACACTGTTTGCAGGCAGGCATTCAATTGTTTAGTTAACGTGCAAAACTGTCGGTTAGCGCCAACTTCTCGCAGCTTAAAAGTATCTTATTTAGTGACGTCTGATGTCAGTTGGATGCCGACTTTCAAATGGTAAATGTGTCTATTGCAATAGACAGGACCAGTCTTTTTTTTCATGTGTGATATAGTGAAAATGGATGGTGAATTGGTGATGCAGCATGTTATTATGGTAAATAAACGGTTGGTCTTGTGGTAGCATGCTGGGCTGCCAATCCCTGGTTTCAGGATTTGAATCCAGCTTTTGTTGGGTCACCTTGGCCTACATGTATGTTGGACGGCTCTTTCAATCATCCTTTGCCTCATTGCGGTGTCCTCCTCCTGTCCTTATCAGCCTACCAAGTGCATAAATACAGGATGTAAAGCCCCAATCATCCGTCATTACTCTGTGACAGTAACAGCTCAGTTTTACAGTGTTGAGTGTCACTCTTTATTCGACACAACTATTTAGGATTTAGCCAGGTGTGAACAAGTGTATGGAAATACAATAAAACCTCTTCTTCTTTTTTGCTTACCAACATCCCTCAATCACTGAATAATAGATGTACGACTGCGATCAATACTGCGAATACTGACACAAAAGTTAATGGAATAATTGACCATGCTAGATCAAGTGTTAATAACATGCTGGTGACATGCTATGATAAATCTCTGCCATCTAAATATCAAATTGAATAACTAATGTTCATGCAAACACACAGCAAGTTCGGTTCTATTCAAAGGGTGCATAAATTAGCGACAGTGTGTAACTGTACAGACTAGGATAATCAGCATGCATAAACTGATTAAAATGCACTCTGTGCCTATGATGAAGCAAGTTTTAAGACCCTACTTTTAGGAACAGAAAGTACATCTTATGGGTCTTATGATCTAACCATAGAATTGATTTTCAACATCTAGGCAAATGTTGTGATTTTTTTGTAGTTTGATTAATTGATTTACTGAGTAGTTCTCTAAGTATTTGTTGGGAGTCGAATGTTTGAGACAAAACGATGAATAATACATTGATTACATCAATTGAACGACAGAGAAGGAGGAATATTCTCGATTTTTTATGACACGTTCAGGCATAAAGGAAAAAATTAGATCGGATACATATCATGTATTTATGGTTGGAGAAACCTCTGCGGCCTTGGGTGAATGTGAATTAAGTTAATCGAAAGTATAAGTCAAAAGTTTCTGATTAACCATTTCTGATTGGCAACCACAGTTATCTGTCCAAAGGTGAGTTACAATTCTCAAACGTCAACTGAACGCATTCGAACATCCATAGAACTTTTCATGGGGATATTGTACTTTACAACGTACATGTAATGAAGTCCAATCAGACACCACAGTAACATTGTTGTTAGATCCGATTTACCAGCTAAACGTCTAACATATATTCACTTCAATAAACAGCATTAATGCACATTGTATCCTTTGATTCACAGTGATTTCTATTGTCTGCACATCAAGCCCAGACTGAGTGCAGGGGATAATACTGCAGAATGACATGGTTTTTAGAAACCCGATAGTGTGCAAATTGCTTTTGAAAGCAACCCAACAGACCGCATGGATCTAGTGCAAAAAATGCTGTGTCACGTAAAGGGCGTATCACTCTTTTCATTCAGGTATTGTTGAGCATGTTGAGGTCTGGTGGTGTGAATGCGGGGTGTGAAGTAGCAATCCCGAACCTTGATAGAATGCATTAATGAAGTAGGGTTGAAATTTTCCATCTGAAAATGGCCCATTGAAATAAAAATATTTAGACGACATTAGCAACATTTCATCTATCACCATCTATTGCACACGAATGCCAGTTCTACATTGTGTGAAAGTAACACCAATTTCAGGACAATTGTTCAAACTCAAATTTTGACTTGAACCCAATTGATTTATTATATTCTGGAGATACACGATGCATTTTTTAAAGTATAGATGGGTATAATTGCTATTCTTGAAGCAGATTTTACACTGAAAAATTTACAATAATGTGACTAAAAGACGTTTGCTTGTTACCAAGACACGACATTGACAGCAATTGACCAATGCATTTAAAATGAATCGATTCACGTAGTAAGACAATAAATGTGTGGCTCTTATTACTCAGCCTATGCTGGAACCATTTTGAGACCCCTACTTTCGAAAATTGGTCTAGCATTTGATATCATCTCATCATTGAAGGGATTTTTTATTAACTACAATGTGAAATTCATTCAGCCAAGCCCATTAACATATAAATATAAAAATCTATATAACGAATACATGGATGTATAACTTGACCCAAAATATTTCAGGATTTTTAATGATGAATATGCATACCTGAACATGAAAAAACTAATGTGATTCCTTATATAGAAGTTGTTTTTTTTTTTAAATTCAAGAGATCTTCATGGCAGATTAGTGTTTTTTTTTTGGTTTTATGCTACAAACGTAATATGATTAGGTGAATAGATCCATGCCTTATTCTTTCGTGACAGATTGCAGAAATCATGGTTGCAAATATTGTGGCAATAATGTTACAGAAAAAAATCTGAAGATTTTTGCTTATGAATGAGAAACGGCGATAAATGTCAACCCGAGTCACCTTCTATGTCATTGGGGAGAGACAATTATTCTGGATGATTTGCTAAAATGCATCCACAGCACAATGGGTGAGCTGTGAGAAGGCACTATTGCATTACTGAATGTCAGGTTTTTGCTCAGTTGTGTCTTTTTTAAAATAATTATTATAACTTTTTGATTCAAATAATTTTAATGCAGGAATCACCACATTTCAGTTTACACTTTTACATCCCAATATTTGTTAAATAATGTTTATATTTTTCAATATTTAGCATGTGAACGAAGTTGTAAATCTGTAAAAACGAACAGATACGCGACCGGGGCATTTTTGTACATGCAGCCTTTAATGTCCCCTCTGTGGCAGTACCTCTAACATTCATCAAGAATCGAATTGATAAAGCTAGGATAATAGGTTTTTCATATAACAATATAAATTATTCGCCCCTGAAGTTATCCACAGTTGCTCAATTAAATTGCAGTACAACAACGGTATTACTTTAAATTCTAGGTCTTGCCTTAATAATTAACTTAACGAAGCTACACCAACAGAAAAAGGAATATGAATTCCTTCCACATAATGTTGCTTTAGCAAATCTCAGGATTGCTACTTTTGAAATGCTTGGAGCCATGTGAAAGCCAAAAAATGAAAGTTTGAAGTTTTGGTTAATATGTTTAAATTTTAATGGAAAGACTTGTTAGTTATCCATATTAATGTTTCCCGCATGGAGCTAAATGATATCAATTACGAAGATTGTAAATAGTATGTCGATTATACTGAGGTGAAAAACCTGTGCAATTACCGGATGTCTTTTTTTAAGGATATATTCGCAAAAGGCATAGATGAGGAAAACACATATGAGGATAATAGTAACATCATTGGTAATGAGTAATATATCTCAAACTTATTCTGAAAGACTGAAAAGAATGTATGATGGGATGTCTTTTAACATTAGGCCTACGCTTTAAAGTCAAATCAAAGGAATTGATAGCAAGAGATGATGAAAAAAGTAGACCACACTCTAAAAAAATTCAGACAAAATTGGTTTTTTAGATTCAAAATGGTTTTTTGAAAAACCAAATTTCAATGCAAAAAACGAACATGGATTTTTTTTAAAATCCATGTTGGTTTTGCATTGAAATTTGGTTTTTCAAAAAACCATTTTGAATCTAAAAAACCAATTTTGTCCCCACATTTTTTGGAGTGCATCCATTCCAATCTGAAATTGTTATCCTTATAGTTTTTCTGATGTTTTTGTCGCAGTTGTTACAGCCGATAGGTCTACATGCCCGATTTGCAAATCGGGCTGCCTTTTGCATGCCAGACACTAAAATAGGTCTTTGTCATAATATCTACTCCCCTCACCATGCTTTGCCAATATCCCTACAAAATATCCAAAAAGTGCAACCAAGCCACATTTTCTACTGAACTTTTCCATAAGTTCTAATGTGCTATGTTAGAAACTTTGTCATAATATATTTGACAGACATCTCTTCTACATCAAATAGTGACCAAATAGTGCCTCATGGTTAGAAACTATTTTGACACTATTTGTAGAAGAGATGTCTGTCAAGCACTGCCATCTCTTCTAACTACACAAGGGGGCAGCACTCCTTAAGTGCGCTGACACAGGAGAGACACCTGGTGACAGGCAGTGAAATGACATCTATTTAGCCACATTTACTTAAATTAGCCTGTCTCATGAAATTCCTGATCTTTTCTCAAAGGAAGTCAAGTCATTGTCAATCTGAACTGCCAGGGATGGGTTGAGTTCTAGTTCAGTGAAGCAGATATTGATAATTTCTGTCCAGATTCATTAAAAAATTATTTCCCAAATGATTTGAAAATTTTTTTTTGAAGGGGTTCTTAATCCAATAATATTGACCAGCAAGCAAACAAATGCACTGAAAACGCTTGCAAACAAAACAGTCATTGCAAACGAAGTGACGTCAGGCCATGAAGTCACTTGATGACGTCACTTGATGACGTCACGGGCTGGCCAGTTCATGAATGCCAAGAAGTCGCAAACCGAAATATTCTTGGTGCAGAAAATCATTTCTTAAAAATAGCATTTTAATGCAATCGTCATGGAACTGCTACACAATGTAGCCAAGTGATGTTTGCATCTACGCTGCAAATTAAGGGCGTGAAGATACATTGAACAAATTTTATTCGCCAGCCCTCTAAATTTAGACATGTGAAAAATTTGTTTTTCCGCGGTCAGAGTGCCGTATTATACAAACGGTTTACCCGAAATTACTGCCGTGTTCAGCGAAGATGCAAGAAGTAACCAGGAAGGTGCTCTATCAATTTCAAGGCTTTAACTGCAAAATTGAAGGAGCGAGGTCACTTTTACTGTCATGGAAATAGTTTTTTTCTGTCTTTTTTTTCCCATGTCAAATGATGCGAATATTTTTGGGAAACCCCTGGGAATCAACGTAAAAATTGGGTTAATTGTCCCTCATAACAATAAAAAGACCTTAACCAGTTATTTGTTGATACAACACAAGCCAATTTTGTAAATCCGGTTAACTAACAGAGAAATTCACTAACACAGGCTAGAGTTAACCCACTCGTAGATACAATCTAGTACAGAAGTCACAGTCCCCTCTCCTTGGAGTAGATCTATATTGATAATATATGTCCAGATTCATCAAAAAATTATTTCCTAAGTATTCCCTGGCTTTCATGATTTTCCTATTGATAGTCTGTGAGTTTCACGGCACTGAACATGGTAGGCCTATGTTTTGCAACAGAGAAATAAGCTTTTTCGGATCTGAAATTCGAGATGTTTTGTGTTTAAACAAATGAAGTTTTCGGCTGCTATAAAATTCTTTAACAAATTCTGAAAGCCAGGTGACAAAATTCAAGTATTGACTCAAATATTCCCATGCTTCCATGATTTTCATATTGATGGTCTGTGAGTTCCATGGCTCTAAACATGGCAAGTTTTGCAACTGAGAAATAAGCTGTTTCGGATCTGAAATTTACGATCTTTTGTGTTTATACAAACGACATTAGACGTTTTTGGCCACAAAATGAATTGTAGAAAATTTCTGAAAACCAGATGACAAATTTAAGATATTGACTGAAATATTTCCCAACTTTTATAATTTTCCTATTCATAGTATTGGAGTCTCAGGTCTCTGAACATTGTATGTTTTGCAAAAAAGTTAGCAGCATGACGCACATGAAAATCGTGATCTTTTATGTTTAAAAAAATGGCCTTATTGACTGTTAAAAAAATCGTGGATAAATTCCGAAAAGCAGGTGATGAAATTCAGGTGTTGACTGAAATATTTCCCAACTTTCATAATTTTCCTTATCATAGTATTTAAGTTTCAGGTCTCTGAACATTGTATGTTTTGCAAAAAAGGTAGCAGCATGACGCACATGAAAATCGCGATCTGTTACGTTTTCAGAAACGGCCTTATTGACTGCTCAAAAAAATCGTAGATAAATTCTGAAAAGCAGGTGATAAACTTCAGATATTTACTGAAATATTTTCCAACTTTCATAATTTTCCTGTTCATAGTATTTGAGTGTCAGTTCTCTGAACATTGCATGTTTTGCAAAAAAGTTAGCAGCATGACGCACATGAAAATCGCGATCTTTTATGTTTAAAGAAATGGCCCTAATGACTGCTACAAAAATCGTAGATAAATTCTGAAAATCAGGTGATAAAATTCAGGTATTTACTGAAATATTTGCCAACTTTTGTATTTTTCTTATTCATGGTATTTGAGTTTCAGGTCTCTGAACATTGTATGTTTTGCAAAAAAGTTAACAGCATGACTCAAATGAAAATTGCGATCTTTTATGTTTAAAAAAATGGCCTTATTGACTGCTAAAAAAATCGTAGATAAATTCTGAAAATCAGGTGATAAAATTCAGGTATTTACTGAAATATTTTCCAACTTTCATAATTTTCCCACTCATGGTATTTGAGTGTCAGGTTTTTGAACATTGTATGTTTTGCAAAAAAGTTAGGAGCATGACGCACATGAAAATCGCGATCTTTTATGTAAAAAAAAAATGGCCTAATTGACTCCTAAAAAAATCTTAGATGAATTCTGAAAATCAGGTGAGAAAATTCAGGTATTGACTGACATATCCCCAAAGTTTCATAATTTTCCTGCTAGTCATAAGTGAGTGTCAGGGCTGCAAACATCACACGTTTTTCCTGAAAAAGAACAGCAACTCTACTGCATAGCATGGTAATGTCACAATAGGACCCAGTACAGAGAATAATTGGCAGCAGCCAAAGTACCATACGGTCAGCCAAAGCTTCAGATGGTAAGGCAAAGCATCTGATGGAATATCATCTGATGAAAAAGGGTCTGATGAAATATCCAAGTAGCATCTTGGGGGATATTTGATCTTTTCAAATATCCTCATAGTGCTATTTGGAATATCCAAAGTCTTTTGAAAAGCACTTTTTGCTATTAGACACAATGGCAGTAGAGACATTGTCACAAGCAACAGTTTGAATAAAACTTTAAAAAAGGTGTGTTGACCTAGTTCTCAGTCTATTTTGCCACTGGTGCCAACAAACGGTTTCCTTTTTTTTCAATTTTTCTTTTACCGAAGCCTTTACAAGGTCAATAATAAAAACATAAAGTCAAACTTAAACAAGCAATTTGCAAATGGTGGACGCAATAGACACCCTGGCAATCAATGGAGTAAACATTGGCATATGGATGTGCCCTCCACTGGTGGGAAGTCCTGCTTGGTTTGGCATTGTGCAAGACGAGACAGAAAGCTTGCCTTTAATCAAGTTGAAACACTTTTTAAAATGTAGTATGAAATATTCTTTAAAATGACTCATATGAGGCATCCATTGGTACCCATAAGAGGCACAATCACCCACTTTACTGATGGGATAGGACCAGCCCGGTATAATGATATCAATTGCTTTGGCACATGTGTCAGACAAGGATTTTTTTATTATTATTTTTTTTTGAATGACGTGGTCTTTATTTGTCCCAAATAACATTTACAATCAAAAAAATATATGATATTGGAGGCCATCGAACCCACAAAGAGTTATGTGAGGGCTCACCAAATTAAAATGGATGAAAATGAGATGAATGAGATGAGGGACGATATCTTCAAATAAACTTTAAAAGAAATGCTCTCTGTTCTCGTATTATATAAAGACAAAAATTCCTTATTTGATGAAAGTCACAGGGTAATGGAAGGAAAACCTCCAAACCGCGTTTCACATCTTAGGACACAACCACAAACTCAAATCCCCAGAAAACACAGTTTTTTTTATGAGAATCACAGGGTTCTGGAATTAATTCCAAACCGCCTTTCAGATGGTAGTAAATCTCTGAACCAAACCAAGTACAACCCAAATCAAACAAAAACAATCTTTCAAAGTCAGAAGGACAAAAAGCAGCAAAAATAAAGCGCAGAGACAATATTTGAGAAGAAATAATTCATACTCTTCTTTTCTTCTTTCTTACTTTTTTTTAAAGGTTGTCAATTGGATTATTTATAAGAAAACTCTTTAGATTCTGTTTAAATGTGTGGTAGCTGCTATTCCATACAATGGAATTCTTGAGTAAATTACTCAATTTCACTCCTGTATATCTTATGCGCCGTTGGGAAAGGCTGTGTTGCACTGAGGTATTTTCAGTGTGAATTGACTCCTGGTCTGATATTCATGCTGCGGTAATTCAAAGAAGCTTTCAAATACACATGGCAGCATTCCTTTTCTATACTTAAAGACAAAAAGGCTGCTACAGAAATAGTACAGTTGTTGGAAAGGCAAGATTTTTGTTTCTTTGAAAGCATAATGCAAATCAGCAGTAAACGAAAGTGAAAGAATGATACGCAAAGCTTTGCGCTGAATTTTAGCAATAGGTGTAAGATAAGTTCTGCAAGCACATCCCCAGACTTCGACACAGTAAATCAGGTAGGGATAGATAAAACTGTAATAGAGAGATGTCAATGTCGTGGAGTTCAAATACTTCCTGGCTTAAGCAATTATTCCTATTCCTTTTGCCATCTTCATTTTTATATGATTAATATGCGGTATCCAAGACAAAGTCTCATCTAGAATCACACCAAGAAATTTTGCCGTGACAACCCGAGTAATTTCTGTACCATTAAGGTACAATTTGTTAGTATTTTCTTCAATTTTTGCTCTTTGACTCCTGAATATCATGTAGTTTGTTTTTTCAATATTAACTTATAATTTGTTGGAATTCATCCAGGTCATGTACTTGTGCAATTCATTATTTAAAGAATTTATTAGATCACCCAAATTGTTACCCGAGATGAACAGATTAGTGTCATCGGCATACATGATGGGACAGACAGAGTTTGAGACATATTGGAGGTCATTAATATACAGTAAAAATAATAACGGCCCTAAAATGGAGCCCTGAGGCACCCCACATAATATATCCATTTTCTCTGATTCAGTATGTTTGAATAGAACAAACTGAGATCTCTTTGTCAGGTAACTACTATACCATTTATAAGCCGATCCCCTTATGCCATATTTCCATAATTTATCAAGTAGAATGTCATGATTGACACAGTCGAAAGCCTTGCTCAGGTCTATAAAAGTACCTATGATGTGTTCTTTTTTGTCTATGGAGGATATGATTTTGTCCACCAAGTAGGTTAAAGCACTTGCTGTATTATACTTGCTTCTGAACCCAAATTGAAGGTTGTAGATTGACTTGTTTTTTTTCAAGAAAACTAAGAGTTCTGGTGTACATAATTTTCTCATAGACTTTCGAGAAAACATTTAAGACAGAGATTGGTCTATAATTTTTGATTTCTTGGGGATCACCAGCCTTGAAAATGGGCAAGACTCGAGCAATCTTAAGTTCAGATGGAAAATGGCCATGAATGAGAGAGAGATTCAACAAGTGAACAAAGGGAGTCAGATACAATGCATAAGTCTCTTTGAAAATGTCTGTCCTGATACCGTCAGGACCGTGACTACTGTTTTTTAAATAATCCATGTTGGTAAAGGACGCTTACTTGAAAAAACTAATGTGTTGCTATCTATAATTTGACATAATTATCTAATAGTTATTATTTTCAAGCATAGGCTTACTGCTCGACATTGATCATTTTTAATATCAACACATTCGAATATCCAAAGCGCTATTTGTTGGCATGTACAGGACAGTCTTACAAAAATAATGCACGACACTGTAACATTGTTGTTTATAACTATTTATCAACTAAATATTCATGGCAGCATCAATGCACTTCAATAAACAGCATTAATGCACAATGCATTCTTTGATTCATGGTGCTTTCTATTGTGTGCACTACAAGCAAAGACTGAGTGGAGGGGATAATACTTCAATAGAATGACTTGGTTTTTAGAAACCTGATAGTGTGCAAATTGCTTTTGAAAGCAACTCAATAGACCCAATGGATCCAGTGGTGTAGCCAGACATCTGCCACAGGTGGGGCAGTGGTGGGGCAGGACTTCTTGAGGGGGGCAAGACCTTTATCGACATTTATCGACATTTTTCGGATAAAATTCACATGACTCCACAATGGTCATTTTCATCATCATTAAACAAGTTAAATTGACCATGAGGTGCAAGAAATTTGATTATATCTTGTATTTAAATAGCATTTTTTAAGGCATTAGATATTTTTCTGCTAAATGTTAAGTTATCATATATCTTGCATAGATTTGCTTGACTGAATGCCACTAAATAGTGAATCTAGATGATTGGATCCATAGATGAAGAAAACACCATAGAAAAACATCGGAAAAGTGACATTTTTATCAAAACAAGAATTCTGGTATCAATGAAAAAATTCTTTCAGTCTTGAACAGGAAACAGAAAAGTTATAAAGCTCATCACATGGCAATCATCATCTTAGCAATGTCATGACACTAGAACAGAAAAATTGCATGATTTTTCATCAGATTAGGCCTATAAACTATTCATAAAATTTATTATAGGAATGTAATGAGTGTCATATAGAATAATAAAAAAATTATCTCTATCCTTAATTAGAACAGAGCAGTGCAATAACAATAGCAGGTCTCCTAGCAGCCCTCCAGAAAAAAAAATTGGAGTTTGGCAAAAAAAATTAGGATCATTGTACATTGAGCGGTTACCGCTAGTGCATGCCAGAAGCCATTGCTATATGCTTGCAGAAGCCATTGCTATATGATGACATGAACAGTGAAAACCTCCCGATATTGACATTTGCAAATTTTTTATGCTATGCCTCAGTGCCAATCGTGACTATTAATCAAAAGACACACCTGTTTTTCCCTCACAGGAAAAGAAACTGTTTTTCTGATGACAGTGTTGCTTGTTTTACTAATCTTAATGGCTGTTATTTTATTTTTCTATTTCAAGTAGCATATAATTCATTTCAAGTATTACATTATTACATCTATAGCAAAATGTGACTGGGACCAGCCTATAAAAAATTATATGATATAAATTTGTGAAATATCACGTAACAAAATTGTTATTAAGCATTTCATGATACTGATATACTATGATATTATTGCGTAATCCGTTGTTTATCAATTATAGTTTTTTTTCTAATTCTTCCTGTAAAATAGCAATAATTAGCATTTAGAATAGACTTAGCATTGTAGTTTGTTTTTCATTGAATTTTTCATTGATGATCATTGTATTTTGTTATTTGATGACAAATGTATCTGTTATGATATGAGGATGTTAATAAAAGTTTATATATATATCATTAATTGTGGTCATGTAGGAGCCTGTTTTAGTCACATTTTGCCAAAAAACAAGATAAAGGGACAAGATATTGTCTTCATTTTTGACGCCTTCATTGAAAGTACACAATTTTTTCATTCAAGATAAGTCCCAAACCTTGTCGAAATAATGTACAATGAGCCTTAAGATTTTTTTCAGTCAAATATCTGACATTTCTGACTCAAAGATTGAACTTTGTCCTATGAAGAGACAAGATTTGCCAGTTTACTAAATTTACCATTTCTGAATTTTAAAAAAATAGGACAGGCAAAAAAGGAAAAGTAGGATGATTTATAAAAAAGGTAGGAAAAGTAGGAGTTCTGGGAGGCCTGCAATAGAGACACTAAATTTCAAAGTAGCAACATAAGTCTCTGATATGAGTTAAGAAGCATGATCCTGTTTGAAAATATCTCTACAAACTCATCCAAATCAAATGAATTTGACCTTTGTCATTCAATATGGAGGTTTGAGAGCCTCTCATCTGCCATTGAATTTTCACAAAGGTTTTTGTCCTCTTCATGACAGAGAAGCTTCGCTCACAAGAAGCACTGGACGCTGGGATTGTCATTGCAATTTTACAAAGCCTCACTGTATGGTTGAAAAAATTTGACAAATTCGGGAGAGTTCAGTTGGTGTTTCGAGGCCCTGCATTTTTCGGCTCCACCAGTCGCTTGGCCCGCTAAATAATTAGGTCAGCGTTTGAAACACTATTTGGTAGAGGCCATCTTAAGCAGAATAGTAAAACCAGTTCATGCATTGGACCTTTCAGGCTAATTTTATTTCAGTTTTCTCCAAAGCCAGAGGGGGGCAAGAGGGGGGGCAAGAGCAGCCACAGGGAGGGCAATTGCCCCACCTTGCCCCCCCCTGGCTACGCCACTGAATGGATCTAATGCAAAAAAAAAATATTGTGTCACATAAAGGGTGTATCACTCTTTTAATTCAGGTATTCTCGAGGTCTACAGGTGTGAATGGGTGGTGTAAAAGATCAATCCTGAATCTCGACTTCCTTGTGTTGAAATGTAACTCAACATGAAAATAGCTCTTGCTTCTTCAGGCGTCAGTAACTTGCTGCTGTTGTGAAGTTGTGAAGTTGTAACACAACTTTGGTGAATTTACCAAAATAATTACAGTTCCTGAGAACACCTGATAAGTACATTCAATTTTATTAATTATAATCAGGGTGTACATTAGTCACTTTTTTTAAACGAATTAAAAACATTAATGGACCCTGAATATTCCCATTTTTTAAGCAATATATATCTACAAGAGCATAAAAGATCTGAAGTGATTGCAAATATAAAAGTTTTTCTTCTGGAAATGTAATAAATCTCCGTGGAAGATTAGTCCTTTTTTGCCTTCTTGTATATGACAAACTTTATATGATTTTGTGAATAGTACCATGTGATGTCTTTGCATAAAAAGTTTGCAGAAATCGTGTTGCAAATAGTGCAGGAGTAACGTTACAGGAAACATCTTCAGATGATTTTTTCTTGTGAATAAGAAACGACGATAAATGTCAACCTGAGTCGCATTTGATATCATGAGGGAGAGACAATTATTCTGAGTGATTTGCTTAAATGCCTCCATGGGACAATGCTTTTGCCGCATTAGTGCGCTGTGGCATTACTGAATGATAGGTTTTTTGCGATGTTATTGTGATGAACACATGCCTCTTAATCTTTAGAATTCGGATGATTTTTGCTGGCAGCTTTTGAAGCACAACAACAACGACTTTTTGCCAGAATAATTTGTAATAAGACATTTTTATTCACATAAAGCATTGGTAAATCAAGAAAAATGGTACAGGTAATGTTAAATATAGTAGTGTAGCTAGCTTATGTTGGTTGACCCCTTTCTGACACTGCCAGTATTGCTAAACCAATCTCTATTTGAGATATTGATTTAGTCAATTTTAGACATGTAATGTATGTATTTATGTTAATTTGATTTATATATTAAAAACATATATTTTTCATGCGCTAGTCGTGTGGAGTTTAAACTATTACACGTATTATTTGATAAACAATGTCAATCTTCAAGCTCAAAACTAACAGTTTGACACAGATCTAGTTCACTTATCAAACATATTATGTATTTTTCTGTTCGATTTACAAATGCTATGCTCCAATCTGTCCCCAAGTGATTGGTATTGGTACCCCGATCGTGTAATTTATGACTGTTTTGGTTTTAGTTCAAACCTGGTCTTAAGTATCTTGCTTACTGATCAATGCTGCCATTTTAACTTATCATTGAAATTGGTCTTAGTGTTAATTTTCGAACTTCTTAAGCCAGGTTTTAGGCTTTGACCTAGCTTAACTCTTTGGTGAAATCAGGTAATTGAGTATTAATTGTCAGAGATTGTTAAATCATGTTTATGCTGCTTATTAGGATTACTTGCCTTATGGCTGACAATTAGCTGATCACGAATACCTAAATGATATGTCTCTTCGTGGCAAGTAAAAGATCCCTCACATGGGGTAAATGTGTAACATGTTGAGGACTCCCGTTCTCTCTTCCATCTCATCAATCAACCCTCGTGAGCGCCCAGAACTGGGCTTAGAAGGCTGCACTTACCATATCTATCTGTCTATCTATCTATTTACTCCATCAAGCAAAACCATTCTGGGAAGCTACTTAGTCATAAGACATTCATTTTGCTGTGATCATATAAGATAATCAATGCAAACTTAATAGATGTAATAAAATCAACTGCCTAATAATATATGTAAGTGATAAACAAAACATGTAAACAGATCATTGACTTACAAGTACATGTATACAGTGTAAATGAATTGATGGCCTCAAAATTCTACACTAATCTATTTGAATATCATATTACAAGTTCAATGGATGTAAATTTCATTGTCAAACAAATTTCTCTTCACTAGCTGCACAATGGACTATTTTAAAAAGGCTTTTCAAAGGAAGCAAACGATTAATGTAAATCAGTTGTAAATTTTTTCATTTTGAAAAGATGTTACTCTTCTTGCTTTAACAGGGCTTATGCATGTATCTCACTCATCAATAACTTGAAATTATATTGATCAGCTGTTGCAGTATTTGTAGTATGTTTTAAACATTATTGTTCATTTTTATCTCCAAGTAGGACGTGGTTTGTGTCAATTATGATACGTAACAATAGATTTCTCAGAACTGCTTTGTTGAAGAATAAAGACCTAATTTACATATGCACTCTAGAAAGGTCATACATAGGTAAAATGTTCTTACACAGTTAATATGTCAGACCTAGACAAATATTATACATATTGTAAGTCGGTTAATTGGATAATTTATTCTTGAATTTCAATTTTTCGAACTACTTATCTCAACACCAAACATGTAACTGTTGTAGTCTTAATTTCCATTTTAATTGGATGATTATGGTCAAGTAAAGAATCCTTCCCTTCTTCGATAGTCACACGCCCAGTTGACGCTCCCTTTCATATTTGTCTCCCTGTTGTACACAGTTACTATATTTGTGTGCAGTTTGCAGAACAATTGTACCTCGATCAGGTGTTCCACAGGGATCTGCTATTGTGCTCCTACCATGCATGTCAACAACACATTCTTCACACCCTATTTGACAAAGGCAATTATTTCCATTAGCAGTTGTTGAGGTGCCTCCAACATTCATCGAGAATACAATAGATAATGCTATAATAATTGGTTTTTTGTATAACAATGTCAGTTTTTCGCACCTCAAGCCATCAACAATGGCTCAATTTAGTTTGCAGTTCACCAATATTGCTCAAACACAACAATATCACTCTAACTTCTGCATCTTGCTTGATAACTTTACAAACCTAACAGAAGAGAAACATCAATTCCTTCCATATTATGCTACTACACAATTTTAAGAGTGATACTTTTGAAATGCCTGGAGCCATATAGAAGGCAACAAAATTAATGTAAGTAGTAAGTTGTGGTGAATATTTCAATCCGAAGGAACTGTTAAGTCATTTCATATTAATGTTTCCTGCATGGAACTACATGATATCAACTATGAAAACTGTAAATGATATGTGGATTATACAGAGGTGAAAAACCTGTGGAATTGCTGGATGTCTTTTTTAAGGGCATATTTTGAAAAAGGCATAGATAACGAAATGAAATTTGAAGATAATGGCAACTTCATTGCTTTGAATCATGTTGGAACTTAACAGTAGTTGACAGTAATAATAGCTTTTACTTATCAGGTGTCACTGACATGCTGTTGTTGTGATATCGTGACATATACCTGGTGAACACTGCAACTTACACATCCTTGGCTATGTAATATTTTCATGAAACAAGGGGAGTTGCTTTGGAATTTTTCAAAGGGTATTTATTTCATAGAAATGCCTACTTTAAGACACTAAAACCTTCTATATGCCAAATACCCTCAGGTTCATGATAAGGTCGATACAGTACCCTTTTTAAGGGTACTTTTCTTGTTATATTCAAAGAATAGATACATGAACAACAGGTAATTTCCTGGTTTTTTTTAATGATGTATATCTTTATGAGTACAAAGGACTGACGTGAAGTGTTCAAAATATAGAAGTTATTCTTCTGGAAATTCAAGACATCTCTGGGGCAGATTGGCTTTTTTGTCTTCTTTTATATGACAAACCTAATTCGATTTGGTGAATAGTATCTTGTCATATCTTTGCATAAAGGTTTGCAGTTCTAAGTCAAGTTGCAAATATTGTTGGAATAACATTACAGAAAAAAATCTGGAGATGATTTTTGCTTGTGAATGAGAAACAGCGATAAATGTCAACCTGAGTCGCGTTTGATGTCATTGGGGAGAGACAATTATTGCGAGTGATTTATTAAAATGCATCCATGGCACAATGGCTCAGCAGTGTCAGTGTGCGGTTGCATTACTGAATGCTGGTTTTTTTTTTTGTCTTGTTGATGCTGTGAACCCACGTCTTCTTTCCTCATAATTAAGATGACTTTTTTACACAAAAAAATTTAATATAGGAATAACCATACACTTTACCTGAATGATTAATCATAGTATATGTTTTTTGACACTAAAATATTTGTATGCACATTTCATTGATATTCATGCATTTTATTCTAGTTGTCTTGTTTGATTAAAATCTTCCAGTTAAACTATTTATTAGAGTAGAGTTGAAATGGTGTAAAAAATATCTATTCTGCTATTTTACCGGTTTATGCATTACTTTGTTTTATTTACCATATGTCATATTTAAACCGAGTCAAATTGATTTTTCTTTTAATCTAATTATTCCTGGTAAATCAGTTCAAATATGTCTCCAATCATTTATTATCACCTAAATGTGTATAATTAATTGTTGTTCTGCTTTCAAGTGTACCCAACATGTCAGAGCCATCATTGTTGCTCAAAGCGATAACTGGCCACCAAAGAATTATTTGAGCTTATCTGCTAAAGTGTCCCCTGTTAAAGAAGAAAGCACCTCCGAACACTTTTGTGTTATTTCTGGTGCTATGGTCTGCCCTCGGGTGAATATGCCAATTTTTGAGTTACGAAAAAAGAGAGTGATAAAAGTTCAAAGGAAGATGTGACAAGATAAGAGAAGGATTCAGCCAGTAGTTCTAAAAACATTCTAATGATTGGCATCAAGAACTCATGACGTATTTGTGCATTTCTTAGTAGATTCGTAAAAAAATCTCTCAATCAAAGTACAGTATAACCAATTGCTTCATTAAACATTATCAGTATATTGGCTAAGCAATGCTTATAAATATAGTATGGGTAAAACTTATTTATTTGTGAACATAGAAGTTCTGAGAAATCTCTTGTAAAGCATAATAATTGGCACAAACCATGTCCTACTTGGAGATAGAAATGAACAAAATGGACTATATAATGTTCAAAACGCATTACAAAAAAATGCAACAGCTGATCAATATAATTTCAGATTATTGATCGGTGACACACATGCATAAGCCCTTTTAAATTAGAAAGAGCAACTTCTTTTTAAAATGAAAGATATACAATAGATTTACCTTCGTTTGTGGCCTTTGATATTCATTTAAATAGCCTATTGTGCAACTTGTGAAGATACCTTTTTTTGACAATGAATTTTGCGTCCATTGAACATGTAATATGATATTCAAATTGATTAGTGTAGACTTTTTGGGGCCATCAGTTCATATACACTTTCAACATTAGTTACATTAGTTACATATAGTATGAAGCAGTTGATTTCATGATATCTCTTTCGTTTTCATTGATTATCAATGTGATAACAATAATATTTAAGTCATATGATTAAGAATCATCTCAGAATGGTTTGATATACTCGAGGGGTGTATACTGGGATGTACTGCACCTACCCATGGTATGACCTCATATTACAAAACGCATTTAAAGTACATAGCTAAGCTTCGGGTCTCGGGAATATACTGGGGTCTCGGGGAGTATACTAGGGATGTACTGCACCTACCTATGATATAACCTCATATTACAAAACGCATTTAAAGTACATAGCTAAGTAAGATGGAGTTCCTCAGTACAATCAGGTCTGGATATTTGTATAGTCCCATATCCAGCTAATACACCCTTCTATTATGACCTTTCTATGTACTCTGAACACAGTTGCTACATTTGTGTATGGTTAGCATGAACAATTGTAATTCAGGTGTTCCACAGGGACGTGCTATTGTACTCCTACCATGCATGTCAACAACACGTTCTTCACACCTTATTTGACAAGGGCAATTATTTCTATTAGGTATTGTGGCAGTGCCTCTAAAAGCAGTCAAGAAGTCAATAGATAAAGCTGGGATAATCCTTTCAATATGAAAACATCAATTATTTGCACCTCAAGCCATTGGCCCTTCACCAATGGTTTCAATTAGAGTACTGTAAACTAGCAGTGGTCCAACACAACTATATCTCTTTAAATATTGCATCTTGCTAAACTAGTAGCTTTATTCAGCTACTCTAGGCAACTCTCCTATCCAGACAATACCCTCAACAAGAAATCAAAAGGTTGTGGTTGCTGTTGAGAGTGTATAGTTTTTCCAATGTATATATGTAATTTATGTATTAGGTGCTGATGAGATAGGTCTCATATAGAACAAATGATTGGGGCTTTACAGCCTGTATCTATGCCTTTTGGGAGGCTAAATAGGATAGGTCAGGGGGATAGGACACCGATGAGAGACCAGTATAAAAGCACCTAAATTTCCACAGCTTTTTGATAATTAATCTGTGGAGAAAAACGCTGCAAGTTTCGATGCTGCGACTTTATCCCTCCCATTCACACCAGCAACGCCTGAATTAAAAGAGTGGTAGTACACCCTTTCCTTGACAAGTGCTTCTTTCTTTTTAAACTAAATCCAGGCAGTCTATCAGATTGCTTTCAAAAGCAATTTGCACACTATCAAGTTTCTAAAAACCATGTCATTCTATTGAAGTGCAATTCCCTGAACGGTGGTTCACAGAACATGTTCTCCTGAATTCAGTCTATTTTTGATGCCCAGGGCCTATGGATGACAAGCGTACAAAGCCTGTTCTTGGGATTAATATCCGCTAAGGTGGTGACCATTAGATTATCAGGGGGGTTGGAGTTTTCCTTGATGGAAATTATTCATTTCACTCTAAAGGCAGCCATAATTGTTTATTTCAAGCGCGTGAAGTCCCTGAATATTCATTCTCAAATCAAGCATTGCCTTATTAAGGAATACGCCCTCCAGAAATTATTTATTTCAAGACCGCACAAAAAAAAACCATCAATTGAAAACAGAAAGTAAAGCCCACATCATCCATCCCTGCATCAACAGAGCAACTTACCGAAGTTGTTGCGAATGAATTGTAATGCTTTCTTCCACATACTTGGCAATATTCAGAAATAAATAAAAAAAGGAAATAAGAAGCAAAATTGCAAAAGCTTAGATTATAACATTATGTTAAATAATTGATGAGTGAAATACATGTGTAAGCCCTGTTAGTGTAAAAAATATCAGCTTCTGTCTCCCTAGTATAGAAAAAATATACAATTCATTTACTTTTGCTATAAGTTTTGCTCTGAATAAGCTTAAACACTCAATTGTGGCAACACATTTGTTTGACAACAAAATTTACACCCTATACAATTTGTAACATAATATTCATGGTTAAGCTTATTGATGTCAATATACATACATAGATATCAATACATATTCTTTTAAATATGCAAACACATTATCTGGGTATTATTGAAATTTAATTTGCTGAAATGATGACATCAGCTGATTTCTGTGCTACTCAATCGGCATATTTTAGAATCTCAGTTAATCGTTTTACGATTATTTTGCTAAATGTAAATTGTCATAAACTGAAGTGAGTATCTGCCATTGAGTTGCCATAGTCCTATAGTACTAGAAGTATTGTAATTCATTGATTACATTTAAATAATTCATCAACAAGTTAAATATAAATCAATGTACACTGAAAGACAAAAGTTATGCATATGCCGTGCACTCAAGAATCTCATCTGTGGGCTCAATGTTAGGTTCTACTAAACAAAAGCTTGACTTAAAATTAACTTTCATAATGTGGTATTGGGACACACTGAATTCAATTGTCAAAGAATTGTGTGCTTGCATGTTTCAGGATTGATATAAGCTAATATTAAACAGCTAAAAATGTGTTTTCTGAAAAGAGCCCTTTGTCAGCTATTTTGTAAATCAACATTTTTTCTCGGTTTTGTGATTTATTGTTTATGACCCTGTTTTTGGGTGCTTGACACCATGGAACCATCATATTACCTATACCTCCTGAGCATCTTGGCTACACAGCATATGCATAACTTTTGTCTTTCAGTGTACTACTTTCGAGAAATGGTTAACACACTGAGCTATAAAATGCCAGTTTTTGGGCCAAGAATAACTATGGTGCTTACCTGCCTGGGGTTAAATCTTTCACCTTTCTTTGCCTTTTCTTTATTCCTTTCTATCTCTTTATTTCGTATACATCTGAAATTATCCTCCTGTCCTGCGGGCAGTCCATTGAGTCCATAACCCGAACGAGGTGCGATCTGAAGTGCTTTCATTTTTATCAAGAGGCGCTCAAACCAAATTTCAAAGAATTGGTTAGGGACCATTCATAAATGATTAATGGGTTAGAAAATCTTTAAAAAGACTGAAAATGGTTCTTCTTGTGTCTTTATTAAGTAATAGATAACAGACTTTCAACAAGAAGATTATTTCTGGTGCTGCGAAAAAGTTCAATCCAATGCATTTCTGCTAAAGCACTTGTGATTTGTGCAAGCCTGTCAATAATGTGTATCACAATATCAGCCCTGTCGGTTGTGTGACTGCTAATACAATATATAACCACTAAATGTTGTATGTACGCCCCAATTTAAATGCATTAAATCTAACTGTTAGTCTGGAATGATACTGCCTACCTGCCACTATCTAGCTGTCACCTGATACTCTAAAATGATTATCATTATGCACAAAATAATTGGTTGCTGATTGCATTACAAAAAAATCATCAACCATTTGGTTATTTTTATTGTGGCTATTCACAACCACAAAGCCAATCATGTTAGGTAACATTTATTTATCAGATCTCATAAAATATTAACTGGCAACACCAGACAACTGTTAAACAATAGGATAGCAGGTTGGAATGTTACAATCATTTGTCTCATCTATATCACAATCACACATTTGCAAAATCAATAGACCATCACAGACAGGTATTGTGTTTGCCTAGTATTTTGGTTGGTTGTTTGAATTCCATTCTGTGTGACAATGCTTTTTTCTAACCCCAAAGTAGGCCTAATTCATAATTCATGTGTGGCTCTGTAGCATAGTGGTTAGTTAGCATGTCTGCCTAGTGCACAATGGATGCAGGTTCAAACCCCGCTCCGGCCAGGTCCAGGGGTTAAAACTACAATGATTATTGGTATGTTTGCGGTTCAGTACCATGAGCGCCAGTGAGCAGATTTAGCTGAAATAGGCGCTATACATACTTTATCATTATTACGTATTATTTTATTTTATTTATAGTGCGGTAAGCAAGAGCAATTTTTGTCGCCGAACGCTTAGCCAACCTTCCCACACTAGTCATGTATGTACTGAAAATCATGGCAATTTGTCCCTCTCAGAACTTCGTGGGATCCGTCATTGTCATTTTGAATCACACTAGTAAGTCGCCCGTAGATTGGAAGGAACAAAAGAGAACATAATAAAATAGATAGGCGCAGATAGAATAGATAGAGAGATTGATAGAGATAGATAAAAAGAGAGATACATAGATACATAGATACATAGATACATAGATACATAGATACATAGATACATGTAGGGCCAAAATTGAGTGAGAGAATGAAATAATAGACAGATGGACATGTATGATAGTTTTAAATTAGTTATGCTCAGTAATGTTTCCCATTGCTTAATCAATAGTTTGAAATACTTGTACTGCCGTAGTTGTAATTCAACACAATAAAAGTGGGCAAACATTTTTCACCCCTCGTGCTTTTGATTTCTCCCCTAAAAAGGGGCATGGCATTGTTGTGCATCTGATGGTTGCTTATTGTCTGCTGCGCAAAAAATGTGTTTCATATCAAAAACGATATGTAGAACACTTGGACGGACCTGAAAAGGGGAGAGTTCTGCCTTAGTAGGCCCAGGAAGACACAGGGTGAATTAGAAGATTAGGCATTGAGTAGAACTTGAGATAAATCCCGTACGCTATCATTTTAAGATAAGAGGTGACTCCATGCTCGCCGCCATTATTCTTTTGTGCGGTGAAATGGTGGCGCCTCTGGCGGCCATTCACGAAATTGGGAAAAAACTACCCAAAATCAATCGAAAATTCAGATCCTCCGTAGTGGGTGAACATGGCAATACAACAACGTTGGCTTTGGTAGATCTAGACCGGCTTACTGCTTTCTCCTAGCATGCCAGGTTACATATTAGGCCTATATAATATTATTAATTACTTGATGGTTTGTCCAGAGAATGGTGGAACTTGAACCCTTTTGAATTTGGTAGAGAACTAGGAAAACAAACTTTTTCTCACCAAATGTGCCCCGGTTCCCCCTCTTTTTAAAACTGACTTGAAGTTCCTGAACTTTCAACTTCACTCTAAAAAATGTCGGGACAAAATTGGTTTTTTAGATCCAAAATGGTTTTTTGAAAAACCAAATTTCAATGCAAAACCAAAATGGATTTTTAAAAAAATCCATTTTGGTTTTTTGCATTGAAATTAGGTTTTTCAAAAAACCATTTTGAATCTAAAAAACCAATTTTGTCTGGAATTTTTTAGAGTGTTGGTCAAATGGGGCTGGGCGTTGTTTGTCAATTTTAGATGCCCTCATTTTAAAAAGGGTGTCAATATTTCAACATTGCCTCAAAGTGCCCTCCATATCTGTAAATTTCTGGATAATTGTAATAGCAGCATGAATGACATGGCTGATTGGCGACACCATTTACAATCATTAAGAGATGTTAAATGCTAATGGTTCAATAGCAAATAGGTAAGCTCACAGGTACTGACCATTGAATCTACCGGAAAGAAATCTCACTATTTCCTAGCTACAACATTTAGACTCTATAATCAAATAAGACTTCCTTTTGAATTTTTCACAATTTTCATTGTGACTTCTAACTTTCATTGTTTGCCTTTACTGAGCTCCAGGCATTAAGGTTTCTTTACATTGTCAAGTAGTTTATTGACATAATTTCATTTGAGATTTTTATCATGGAAATTGGATTTACCCATAATACAAGAGAATTTCTCTCTGATTTAGGGATATAAATCGTCTGAATTGAATTATAAATGATGAATTGAGGAGAATAATTCTCACAAAAGCTATCTTTAATGTGTAATTAAATGATGGTTTTGGTAAATATATTGGTTTTAAATCGGTTAAAGCTAAATGTAGAGTTTTTGAACATAACATTACATGGATAGATTATTGGAAAGTGCATGCAAACATAATATAGAAATATATTTAGACAGATAGATATTCAGAGAGATTTTAAACAGATAGATAGATGAGTGGTATGACCTGTAGACTAGATAGATGATAGATGACCCAATACCATCATTAAATTGCAGTCTGATGATCCATGTCAATTCTGGAAAATCAAATAATATATAAATGTAATTAACCTGACCTATTAATATATAGGACAATGTTGAAATAATGAACAAAATTGATGGTTACTGATAAAAAAAAAATTAAAACTCCTTTGCAACAGCTTTTCACAGTATATTATATTATTGACTTGAGATACATGCACAAGCCTTGTTTAAAGAAAAACTAGCCACTTATGTTACTCTAGTCAGAAATGATATGCACAAATGAGTTAAGAAGCAGATGTATTTTGTTTAAAAAGTGTTAGTAGTCCTACATTGTATTGCAACATATTTGTTTGACATTGAAATTTACACCCTATTTAGCTTGTAATACGATATTCATAGATCAGTTGATGTTATCAATATAGAATAGCATTTATACCAGTAAATGGTGTGTTATCATAATAAATCTGACTCTAAAGTTTGAAATGTTTAAGACATGACTGATTAGTGATGTTGCCTTGTGCAGATGCCCTGATTGGATCCAGTAATGCTGCACTTGATGCTTAATGCATAAGTGTTGAAGTTGGTTGCTGATTCAATCGGAAATTAAGTTTCCATTTCTAACCATGTGTTGCTTGATAATCCTCAAAGTTGGATGTTATTTCATCATGGTTCTTCTTAAAGTTATTTCTGTTTATGCTACTTATCAAGCCAGCCTACAGTACCATTTGTGAACTTGTAAGTTAAACAGGTATTGTTTTGCCATTGTTTCGATGCCAAACATCCTTGGCTTAACTGCCCATGGAAGTATGGATGCTTATTTGATGAGAAAAAAAGTCACATCTCTTTAAATTTTGACAATATGATAAAAAGTATGTTATTTCAAAATGTTTATTGGATTTCATTGACTATTCATTCTGAACATCACATGCGCTTCATATATTACCAGTTAACACATTTCTGGCAAAAACCACATCTCCCAATTCCTATATCCATAAAATGCTGTCATGCTGAGCCATTGTGCTAACAATACATTTAATACTAGCAATACTAGATTTAATCCCCATCCTTTGTAACAATAATTGCTGCACAGTTCAAGCCACTGTATCAACTTTCAGGATTGTCACTCTACACCACCCATTCACACCTGCAGACCTCAACATGCTCAACAATGCCTGAATTAAAAGAGTGATACACCCATTTCGTGACACTGCATTTTTTGCACTTGATCCATGCGGTTTATCCTGTTGCTTTCAAAAGCGGTTCGCACACCATCAGGTTTCTAAAACTGTGCCACCCATGAATAATGCAATTGAATATATATGTCCGGATAATGTCCCTGAATTCAGCACAAAACCTTATCAGATCAATTGAATGCTACTTATTGTTGTGCATTCATACAAGATATGTTTATGTACCAATGTATTGGATAACGAGCTATTAGTAACAGTTTTCAATGAAACATACTATTTATTGTAGTACACATATCCAGTCATACATACACCACCTTACAAAGAATGGCAACACATTAGTAACATTATTGTCGACTAATCCTTGAATGACATTATTTCCTTTTTTCCCTGTTTCACACATCTACCAAGTCATATTAACTGTCAACATGATGTTTTGTTTGTACATTGTAGTTGCTTGGAGTTCTAGAATGGTTCCTAACTCCACCGGCAAACTGTTGATCAATTTTCAAATACAATGCGATAGCACAGCATTTTTCTTAACCAAGAATCTCTAATTTGAAGCCTGAGTTTGATTTTTTAATTTTTAGTTGTTGTCCAAATAGGCGGCCTCCATTCTTCTATGCAACCATGCTTAACCCTACATGACTTCGTCATCGCCATATGCCAGTGTTTACTCCATTGATTGCCAGGCGGCACTGCTATTGTGTCCACCATTTGCAAATTGCTTGTTTAAGTTTGACTTTCTGTTTTCATTATTGGTCTCGTAAGGGCTTTGACAAAAATGTGGGGGAGAAAAATGGAAAATTGTCTGTTGCTCCAGTTCTCCTGTTCTAAGCCACTAGACTGAGTCACATTGTGTGAACACGTATCTCAACTGGGTCAGTGAACTCGGGTAAGCATTTGTTTTAAAAATTAATTGCAGAAACATTGATCAGGATTATACCACAGATGGATGGAAGGTACTTTGTTATTATTCACCAGATATCAGTTACTCTGGACCAGTTGTGATTTTAGGAGTTATGCAGTGTATGCATTGATATCATCCTTTGCATAATTTCTGTTCTCTCCCTCCTGTCCTTATTAGCCTACCTAGTGCATATAAAACAGGACATAAAGCCCAAATCATCCATCCATCCACCATGCACTAGGACCCTGCACGGGACGGGAACGGGACTGAACTTGACAAAATTTGGCGGGAGTGGGTCAAAATTCGGAAAACTTTATTATTGTAATGCCTAGAACGGGACGGGAACGGGAGCAGATTTTGAAAGAACGGGTGGGAGTGAGAGGAAAGTCTAGTCCCGTGCAGGGCCCTACCATGCACCCTATTTTATGTCTACCCACTATCTCCTTTGGACTACTCATTATAAAGTGCTACTTGTAAAGTAATTAAATTATCAGTTGATTTATTTATATTAACTTCGGGCTAACCAACCAGTCACATCAAGAGGGTATAATCAAATTTATGACTTTAATTTTTTCGCAAGGTTGCTTTTTTAAAACCCCTTTTCTGCAACTCTCATTGTTTGCTTTTTTGGGGTTCAATTTATTAAGATTTCTTTACATTCAAGTAGTGATATTGACAAAATTTCATTTGGAATTTTTATCACGGAAATTGAATTTAACCATAGTTCTGGAATTGCTCTATGATTTAATGATCGGAATTGTCTAAATTGAATTAGAATGATATATTCTCCATTGATTCACAAAGCAACTACATTTACCCATGAAACAGCTAAGTGATGGTATTTGATTATATTATAAGCGTGTTAAAATGTACAGTTAAGGGCTTTGTTATAATAGTTTGCCTTAAGTAGCGCATAGTATGAACAAGAATCCGCGGATTCAAAACCGACCTAGCGCAATGAAATTGTAGGTGCCATTGCTTAAACCACTGAGCAACTGATATTGGAAGACAGGAGAAATAGTTGATTGGAAGATGCTAGACTATTAGTAAAGAATCAATGCAGTTTGAACAGATTTCTAAACAAGAACCCGCGGGTTGCATAATGCAGGTGGAATTTTCTACTGTAGGATTGCGTTTGACACAATATTTTCAAAACTTGGATTTTCATATGCATATGAGTTCTGAAACTTCAGGCCTTGGTAAAAAACAACTGTTTCTGGTCTTATTTTTCAGCTGTCAGAAGGGCATCATTTTGTTAATATCAATAAATGAGAAAATCCTGTCTCTTAATACCCTATACGCATCCCATAATGCTCATACACGCCATTGCAGATGTTCTCCATCAGTGAAAATCTGAAAATGACATTCAAATGGCAAGATCAAGGTGCTCCGTCCAATCCACAAACTCATCTACGAAAACAATCTGCAACCAGATATGGAGCACTGAACACGTTTGTAAGCAAAAACAGGTATATAGAATGTCTGAAGTACATCTCAAATGTATTTTTTTTTTTATTACACATAAGGAAAACAGGAAAAAAGAAATATTACTTTTTCCGGACCATCATAAAAACACTGTTGTAATTTTGGCTATAAATGAGAACATCTGTCTCCCTATTTATAATCCAAAATGCTCCTAAACACCACTGTAGATGTTCTCCATATGTGAAAATGTGACTTTCCAATAAGATAATGCTATTTAGATGGCAAGATCATGGAGTTCGTCCCAATCCACAAAACCCATTTTTCTACAGAAACAATCTGTCAACAGGCATAGAGCAATAACCACTGGATTTTTTAAAGCGAAAATTAGTATATAGATTGCCTGATATCTATTTCACATATATTTTTCTTGATTCTTAGATTTGGGGATTAGAAAAAATTATATATAACTTTTTTGATCGGCAGAAATGCATCATTTTACCCCATATTGTCACAAATATGATTTTTTAAATAAAAATAACCCATACATAATCCAAATTGCTTCTGCACACAAAACTAGGGGTTCTCCACTAACGGAAAATCTGATTTTCGAACACGAAAATTTACTATTTGATAGCAATATCGGGGTGCATGTTCTAATCCACAAAACCCATTATATGGTAAGTGACTGGTATAATGCAGTTGCGCATGCGCACCTGCATTAAAAAAAGGAAAGATGGCTGTCAAAATGGCCGCCATCTTGGATTTCTCAACATGTTACTCATCCATACCCACAGGCCAATACCCGTACCAAATTTCATAACTGTAAGTGAAATATTAAGGTCACAATGGTCAGTTCAAGAATGAAGAAAGATGGCTGCCAAAATGGCTGCCACAAAGTGGCTGCCATCTTGGATTTCTCAACATGTTCCCGTCTGATACCCACAGCCCCATACCTGTACCAAATTTCATATCTCTAAGCGAAATATTGAGGTCACTATGAGCAGCCAATATGGCTGCCAAAATGGCCGCCACAAAATGGCCGCCATCTTGGATTTCTCGACACGTTCCCAATCCATACCCAGAGTTCCATACTTGTACCAAATTTCATAACTGTAAATGAAATATTATGGTCACAATGGGCAGTTTAAGAATGAAGAAATATGGCTGCCAAAATGGCCGCCACAAAATGGCAGCCACCTTGGATTTCTCGACACGTTCCCAATCCATACCCAGAGAACCATACCTGTACCAAATTTCATAACTGTAAGTGAAATATTATGGTCACAATGGGCAGATCAAGAATGAAGAAAGACGGCTGCCAAAATGGCTACCACAAAATGGCCGCCATCTTGGATTTCTCGACACGTTCCCAATCCATACCCAGAGTTCCATACTTGTACCAAATTTCATAACTGTAAGTGAAATATTATGGTCACAATGGGCAGTTCAAGAATGAAGAAATATGGCTGCCAAAGTGGCCACCACAAAATGGCAGCCATCTTGAATTTCTCGACACGTTCCCAATCCATACCCAGAGTACCAAACCTGTACCAAATTTCATAACTGTAAGTGAAATATTATGGTCACAATGGGCAGTTCAAGAATGAAGAAAGATGGCTGCCTAAATGGCCACCACAAAATGGCCGCCATCTTGGATTTATCGACATGTTTCCAATCCATACCCAGAGGCCCATACCTGTACCAAATGTCATAACTGTAAGTGAAATATTAAGGTCACAATGGGCAGTTCAAGAATGAAGAAAGATGGCTGCCAAAATGGCCGCCACAAAATGGCAGCCATCTTGGATTTCTCAACATGTTCCCAATCCATACCCAGAGGCCCATACCCGTACCAAATTTCATAACTGTAAGTGAAAAATTAAGGTCACAACGGAGAAAAACCTTGTCTGTCATTGCCAAACGTGGTTTACATCTGGTTTGTGGTTGCAGTTTATGCCTACTGTTTATGGTTTCACCTGATCCATTTACAGCTCCTGTATTAACCGGCCTCCGCTGTTAGGCCGGTTAAAAAGGAATTAAATGGTTTATCCCTATGGGAACATTTCCGTTGCAGCAACATAGTGACAATTTTGCAATGTGAAAATGACATAGGATTGCATGATAGAAATGACAATGTCACAACAGTGTGAAGCAGTGTTGAAGGTCTCGGAGCTGGCCTCGTCCTCGAGACTGGCCTGGGGTCCATATTTTGATGGCCTCGGCATTGGCTCCGCCTCGGACGCCAAATCCTTGGCCTTGCCTCGGTCTCGCATGTCTCTGGACCAGGGGTGGGAGCCTCGGGACCGGTCTTGGCCTTGAGGCCGGCCTCGGGCCATATTTTGATGGCCTTGGCCTTGTCTGGGTCTCTGAAGCCAAATCCTAGACCGAAGATATGACGTTAGCATTCGATGTTGTGCCAATGATTCGCAATGTTGTGAAAAAATCAAAATGTAGGGGTTCACTTCATGGCAACATAATTTCTACCATACATTTCTACATTACAACACTCAAGCCTTCCACTAATTCGCAAGGTCGTGTTTATGTCGTGTGCCCCTTTAGATTTGAATAATATTGAAACTGAATTCCGGTTGTTTCAAAGTATTTGCAAAATGTCAGAATTTCAAAAGCACTTTATGTCATATGGTGGAAGACCCAAAAACATTTAAATGCATTGGATTTACTCGGTCACCTGGAATGACAAAGCAGAACTTGATATGTTTGGCAGTCAGCTGATTTTGTAGAATGGTAAATAACATTAGTTGGATAATGGCGAACAATAGATAAGTGCAGTAGCAACATAATCAATAACCATTAGAAACCTTTAGTTGTGTTTATTCACACTCAGAAAGCTGGTAGTAGTAGATGACAATGATTTAGCACTTGTCATAAAATAACAACTATCCAACACCAGACACCTTTTAAACAATAACTAACAATGGGTGGAAACACATTAGTATTGCCTCTCTTCCAATCCCATAATTTACTTTATATGGCTGTTTTCACACATTTACAAAATCAATTGATTATCAGGCAGTTGTTTTATGCTTGCATAGTGTTTGAGTTGATCAGCTCCATATCGCCCCCGGG
Source organism: Platynereis dumerilii (assembly GCA_026936325.1). NCBI lineage: Eukaryota > Metazoa > Annelida > Polychaeta > Phyllodocida > Nereididae > Platynereis > Platynereis dumerilii. Next base: position 488,795 of record JAPTHN010000106.1, on the reverse strand, counting down.
GAAATAAATGACAATACCATATTCAAATGCTTCAGCCTTGTGACGCTTTGTTACGCTTTCATTGTAAAGAATAATGTACACAAGACTTCATTAAAATGAAAAGCTTAATTTAATCAGAGGAGGAAAGTTTAATATGTGATCCCCCCTGGACTTCTTCTAAGTGAAAGTTGCCAACACAAGTCATGCCAATGTTTACACCATTGATTGACCTCTGTTTTGTCCACCATTTTCAAATTGCTTGTTTAAGTTTGACTCTTTGTTTTGCTATTGGCTTCGTATAAGGGCTCTGACAAAAAATTGAAAATGTTTTAGCAGTCACTAGATTCAGTAATGTGGAAAAAAAGAATGTTGCTGGGTCACCAGACTTTGTTTAAATTGTCGACAAAATAAAAACATGGATAAAGGAATAAGGATGGGCCTAACAACAACTAGTTTAGTCAAAGATACCTTGATATGAATTGATGATAGTATTTCAAAACTTATATATATATATATATATATATATGTACTAGACGATAAACATAGATAAATTGTTATATTGAGAACAGTTGTTCTTAAAGGCACATCATCATTCTGTGTATTTCTGTTTGTATGTCTGCATAATAATAAATTGTGGTAAATCAATGGTAAACCTATTTAGTAATCTAGTTTTTTTGCATGCAGAACTTTGAATAAGGGACACAGTTTAACACAATAACCATTATGATAATTGAATAAAAAGTATCTGAAAATCATTTGCAACAGCTTTTCACAGCATATAACATTATTGACTTGAGACACATGTATAAGCCTTGCTGCAACTAATTAGAAGGCGCCAGTTATTTTACTCTAGTCTGAAAAAATATACACAACTGAATGAGAACAAGAAAAATATATTTGTTTTTTTTTAGAAAGTCTGCGCTGACTATGGTGTAGAGTTTGAGGTAACATATTTCTTTGATATGAAAATTTACACCCAATTCAATGTGTAACATGATATTCATAGATTATGAGAGATGATTTTGATGCAAAATGATATTTAAGGAAGTAAAGTGTGTGTCAGCTTTACATTTGTTTTGTATACTATGGTAGGCTAATTAGAACAGGCTGAGGACAAGGATGATATATTGCAATCTGACATACATGTAGGTTGAGATGACCCAGCCATATTTTCTTGATTCAAATCAGGACTCTGCAATTGGTATATTAGGACGAATAGCAAAGGATTTCTAAGATGTGCCTGCATGTCTTGTTAAGATTAATCAGAAACCAGTTTTGAGGGTTCTGACAGTAACTTTTGTCTGTTAGATCATGATCGGACAGAAAAAATGGATGCCAGAACCCGAAAAGGAGGCATCTTTAACTTTTAGAGATACCTTTTAAATCCTACATTTTGACAAATAGGCAATAATTTAATTGATTGTTTACTGCCAATCTGTAGCAGGCGTTGATATTTAAACATTTCAGTTACATCTTGGCTTTTCCAATGGTAAAGTAACATGGTGAGGTATTTTAGCTATTAAAACACAATCCTTTACTTCCCATTTGGAGATGTATCCTCAATTTCATTTAACTTTTCAAGTATCCCCTTAAGTATTAAAGACGTTGCTAATACAACTACATTGTATCTAGCACAAAAAGATCCAGTATTCCTTGATGCCATAGAACGCTGTGATGCTGAGCCATTGTGCTTTGGGTGCATTTTGGCAAATCGCTTGGAAAAAATGTGTAGCGTAATGACATCAATTGCGACTTGACTTGACATTTATCCTCATTCCTTATTCATGAGCAAAACTATCCTAAAATATTTTGCAAAATTGCTCTAGTAATATTTGCTACAGCGATTTCTATTAAAGGTTTTTGTTACCATGTCGCGATATCTTCGACGGTTGTCTGATTTCATGTGTTTGATTTGTTGTCATAAAAGTGTCATGAAAAAACTAATTTGCGACAAGTAATTGTGCATGTACCTGGAGTGACATTGATATTATATTGTATGTTATTTCAACCTTATTCCCTTAAAGTAAGCTGTATGTTTGTTTTACTTGAACACACACAGATCAGTTAGAAAAACCTTATTAATATACAGTTTATGGTTTCCAGTGTCAAAATAGAATGATATGTTAAATTTTAGGTAACCTCATCTATCTCATTTCATCTAACCATGTCTTCTGTCATAATCCCGTATCTTGTCTTATAATATGATCTCACATCATCTACCTTATTTCATCTAATCACTTAATTCATATCTCTAACTTATCTATCTTTTTCTTTTTAAAATATCTTATTTATTTATCCCACGTCATCTGTCCTATCTTATTTAATTTAATCATGCCTTATCTCATATCTCCTATCATAGCTTGTTTATATTTTCTATCTATCTTATTTCATCTAGTCATGTTATATCTCCTATCTTATCTTATTTATTTCATCTTTCTTATTTCATTTAATTATGTCTCATCTCACATCTTCTAACATAGCTTATTCATCTTTTCTGTCTATCTTATTTCTTCTAATCATGTGTCTTATTCATCTCATGTCATCTGTCCTCTCGTATTTAATTTAATCGTGCCATATCTCATGTCTCCTATCATAGCTTATCTTATCTATCTAACTTATTTCATCTAATAATATCTCATCTCATATCTAATCTTATTATTCCATGTATTCTGTCCTATCTCATTTAATTTAATCATGCCTTATCATATCTCCTATCATAGCTTATTTATTTTTTCTATGTATCTTATTTCTTCTAATCATGTCTCATCTCACATCTCCTATCTTATCTTGTTTATCTCATGTCATCTGTCCTATCTTATTTAATTTAATCATGACTTATCTCATATCTCCTATCACAGCTTACCTTTCTATCCAACTTATTTCATCTGATCATGTCTAATCTCATAACTCTTATCTTATCTTATTTTATTTATCTCATCTCATTTAATGAATACTTATTTCATCATCTCTCACTTTGTCATCTTATCTCATCTCTCTTATGCTATTAATTAAGTTTGTGTATCTATTTTATCAATTCATTGTCTATCTATTTTATCTATCCATTTTCTGTCTGTTTTATATATCCATTGTCCATCTATTTTATCCATCCATTATCATCTATCTCATCTCATCTGTCCTTTTTTTCCTTCCGATGCTATGTTATGGAACTTATCTCTTTTGTCTGTGTTAAATTCTCTTTTATCTATGTCAGAGTATTATCTATCTTATCTATTTTGTTTTGCCTCCATGTAATCTTACATCACCCCATTTCATCTTGTTCTATCTTATCTTGTAGATTCTGCCACACAAGTAACAATATGACCCGGGCTACATCATTTAGGTCCAGCCCAGCACCTTAGCATGTTAAGCAAAAAGAATGATGATTGTGTTCATTTAGGTCAATAAACATCAATAAAGTCCCATTTAGGTCCCTTTTTACTAGTTTGGGTCTTGTGTATACAGGAAATAACACAAAATTGGAGTTCTCTATATTACCGCCAAATAAGGCATTCGGCTTTGTAGTCATGTTACTGGATAGTCCGGGATAACACATGGCTGGACACAGGAAGTATGTCTCGAAATACATATATGACTAGTTTGCGGTATAGAGGAATGACACCCTTCCGAGAAAGGAATTGCTGCAGACAGGTCACTCAAATGCACAATATATATAGGCAGACATCATAACACATATATATGGATACTGGCAGACAGATTGATAGATCTATCTAGACAAGACAGATAGACAGATGGGTAGATAGATAGATAGATAGATAGATAGATAGATAGATAGATAGATAGATAGATAGATAGATAGGTAGATAGGTAGGTAGGTAGGTAGGTAGGTAGGTAGATAGATAGATAGATAGATAGATAGATAGATAGATGGATAGATAGATAGATAGATAGATAGTTTGGGGCTACTGGTAGGTAGGTAGGTAGGTAGGTAAATAGGTAGGTAGGTAGGTAGGCAGGTAGGTAGGTAGGCAGGTAGGTAGGTAGGGCGGTAGGTAGGTACAGGTAGATAACAGTGTTGCAATAAAAAAAAATCATAAGATTACAAGTAAAAGAAAACTATCATCCACTTTCATCTGCTATCTCTATGACATAATTTTTAAAAGTCAAGATTGTTTCTTTTGTGACAGTGCTTTGACACTGTGATTTTTATCCTCACTGCAATTATGACAGCTACCTCACACTGTGTCTAAATGCTCCACTGTTTGGGCTAGATGCTGCTGCCCCCTGTGTTTAGGCCAGGCTCAGCCGAACCACACTTCTCTGGAGCTTGCAGGCTGCTTCAGATGGCCAGAGAGCTTCAACAAGCCTGGTGGAAGCTCGGGGCTTTCTGTGAACAGTGTTACTGATGTAGTTTTTGGACTAGTGCTGTCTTAATAGATAGCAAATGCCATCGCAGTATTATATTTAAATGCATGTGTCACATGCATGTTGCATATATTTGTAGCATTAGAATCTCACAGGATTGTCTGAACTGATTTGTGCTATCACATTGGATATATAGATAACTAATACATGGATTATGTCATCTGAGTGTTTGATGTTATGAATATATATAAATAAAGGCATTGTTGTGCAGTGTGGGTCATAAGTGCTAATAAAGCACTTTAGAATTGGATTGGATACTACCAAAGGGTGTCTGAATGGTTTAAATGAATTTGATGCATCATTTGATCTTGATCAGATTCAAAGTTCTTTGAGTGTCTGGGATGTTGCATATGGATCTATGCGCTAACTGAAATTGTTTCGAAAGTGCATAAAATCGTATGAAACTTGATGAAAGTTTCATGTGTTGATGTTACAGTGGATTAAACTTTGGATAATGTCAATAATGTCATAAGCATCGGATATTAGGGATATTTGAAGGATATTTAGTGGATTTCTGACGGTTTAAGGATATGATATGACAATGAAGTTATGACGCTTGGACGTTAGGACAGACGGCGTCAAAATGAACGTCCTGGCCTGGACAGGACATACAGGCAAATGGAATGGATTAATAATTTTGACTCAAACTTTCGTTTTCTTTCTAGTGTGCAGTGTTGGGTGCCCAAGTGGACTTTACGAATCTAAGCCATGCAGTGATACACAGGACAGGGTTTGTTCAGGTAAGGGCACTTTCCTATTTCTGTTTTATACTGTTTATAATAATGTTTTATAATGTTGTATACTGTTTTATAATGTTTTATACGGTTCTATTGTTACTTATGAGGTTTAGATATCATAGGTGTTATTTAATCATAAATTGATGCACAGACAAGTAACTGACAATGGACTCAAGACTGAAGTTATTTTATCTATTTCTCAAATGCTAAGTTACAGGAAAGAGGACATCTCTAAGACATTGCCAAGTACTTGTGGCTGGCGAGATGCCCCCCCCCCTCTAAAAAAATATATTATAATGTCATCACGTCAGAGAAATCCAGTTAAATAAGATATAAAAAAATTACATTGCTAACACATAGTCTATACATTGTATAAATGTGTGCATAAGTGATGAGGAACCCATTCAATTGGCTTATATATTATCACACATATGATGAGAAAAAATAAGAGGACACCAAGATGAGACCAATGTTTCAGATAAGGTATTTGCACATTTGTTGGAATACATATCCAAGGAATCTGGGCATATGTCATAAATTTGAATAGTAGCATGTACATTATAAGACCCCATGTTGTAAGACCAGCCTGCCTAATGTGACTTTCTGTGTCCAGAGGAGAGACTGCACCCCCATGAGAGACCACTTAATGACTGCAGATCTATAGGGTGGTCGTATTATGCAGGGATCACTGTATCTTTGACTTAAGTTAAGACCTAGTGAAGACTGATTGAGCCATGATACATAGGCACTGTTACCCATGTTAACCAAGAACATATTTAGACATGTGTATTTGGATGAGAATAGATTTACTCCTCTCATGGAGGCGCCACCTGTATTACCTGGTGGAATGGTGGTCAACTTGCTCTGTTAATAATCGCAAAATTGACAGATTTATAGCCATGGACTGTCTATTATTTTTGCACAGGATACTTATAAGGTCTTTTTAAGTCATGCCAGATTGTTTTCATGACTTCTTTAGGAGGCTTTTAATGGTATTTTGTGACATGTTTATGTTGCACATGAAATCATGAAATCATGAATTTAGCATGTGATGGATTTCCATGCTAACATGTCAGTTTTCAATGCTAGCATTTTAACACTTGTATGCTAGAATGTAAAAAAAAAACTGAGGAAAACAAAAGGCAAACAAAAGGATTTTCTCTTTGAAACGATTTTTGCTTTGAATGGAATAACATGCTTTATTCCCAGTTCAGTGGAATGTTCAAAACTGCCATGGATTCTTTCATTTAAAAAAAAACAAAAAAAACAAAAACACGGATTGTATGCCAATCATCTGGTGGACTATGAAAATTTAATATGTCTGACAATGAAAAACATATTCGTTTTTGGAGTGACTCTCGAATTTTTGGGCCTATACACACTTTATGTCTTTCTATGAACGTGGAATTACATTCAGATGTCATCTAGATTACTACGAAGTACAACAAAAAATATGACCACTGAAGAAAAAGGTAAATTGTTTTCACCTGAAATGGAAGATACTGATACTAACTCTGAACTTAGTGACAATGAACTTGACCCTGATGATGATGCTTTGTCTGATGCCAGTAGTGTCACATGTGAACCCCCAGATATTGATGAAAGTCATTTAGATCCGGGTCAAATTGAAATGATGAAGGTTTTGAAGCACCTTGGTGGAAAAGTGGATAAAATTGAAACTAAACTAACTAGAGTTTCGAATCTTCAGAAAAGACTAGAGAAAACCACAAGTGAGCTGAAAGTGTGCAAAGCTCGTGTGAATGAACTTGAGACAAAATATGATGAGCTGCTTGAAAGAAACTTATCTCTAGATACATATCTGAGAAAAGAAAATCTAGTCTTCCGTGGTATAACTCAGCATCAAAATGAAAACTGTGCCAATATTCTGAGAACTTTCTTTCAAAGTTATCTGAACATTTCCAACCCAATGAACATTCTGTTCCAAGACTGTCATCGTCTGCCTGGGAAAGGTCCAAACAGACCCATTATGTGTCGTTTTGTGAAACGTGAAGACCGTGATTTGGTGTGGCAAAAGAAAACTGCCCTAAAAGGGACAGGTATGTTTATAACTGAAAACTTCCCACCAGAAATCGAAGAAAGGAGGCGGGTTCTCTATCCTATATTGAGTGCAGCCATAAAAAAGAAAATGAAGGCCACCATTAAATATGACAGGCTCATTGTTGAAGGAGTTTCTTATGATGCTGCATCACTTAACAAACTTCCACCAGCTCTGAACCCAGCTAAGTTGGCAACAGTTACCAAGGACAACATCACATGCTTTTTCACCGGATCCTCTCCTCTGTCGAATTTCCATGTAATCAAAGATGGAATTAAAATTGATGGCAAAAGTTATGACAGTGTTGAAAGGTACTTTCAGATGCAACGTGCGATTCATGGAGAGAAACCTGAAATTTCCCAAAAAATTTCGAAAGCCAGAGGTCCTTTGCAGTGCAAAATACTTGGTGATGCGATTACTCTAAATGAGGACAACTGGCTCCCTCATGCTGAAACCGTAATGTTGAAAGCATGTCGCGCAAAATTCCAGCAGCATAATCCTTCCAGAACTTTTCTTTTGGACACAGCTGATACTGAACTGGCGGAAGCAGGGCCCAATAAGATCTGGGGCATCGGTCTACATATATCAAATGCTGATGCTTACACTAAAAAGTGGCAAGGCAAAAACTTACTCGGTAGCATTCTTATGAAAGTGCGGGATGAACTCAAAGCAGACTCTTCATAAAAACTTGTCTACCATACTTTTTATCCAACATAAATTTACCTTGCGTGTATTGCTATCACTGTGCAATCCATAATTATTGAGTGACTATTTCTTTATGGACACGGTTTTTTGTTTTCATTTGTTTGAATCATTAGACTTGAGTAGTTCCCTGACAAATATATTGATTTTTTTTTTAAATTAATTTACAGAATTAATTTCTTACCCTCCCCCAAATGGTAATTTTGTTTAAATCTCTTGTGTTTTCTTTCTATTATCATTTAGTCTAATCAGATCAGCTGTTTTATGCTTTGTTTTAGGTGTTGACCTCAAATTCATAATATAAACAAGTAGAGAGCTTACATGTTTTTAACAGTTATTGACAACTTGACTGTTTGTTTTGTTAAGATTGAACAATGTCATCTAAATTGCTGAATTCATTATAACTGCAAACTGTCCAATCATGAAGTTTTTATAAACTTTAACATTGATACGCAAACACCTGTGATTAACTTGACATGATTAATAAGCTGCAATGAAAAGAAATCGTTCATATCAATATGATTGTATTGAAATGTTTTGTTAACTTGTGTGTGTTGCATAAAAAATTGACACTTAATATTGTATCTTTTTTAACTATCATGTAAAATGATCAGGCTTGATAAACCATGCTGCCGTCTGTGGTGTAAAACTTTTTTTTTTTTCTTTTTTAATGCTATTATGCTTGTGATATTTCACATATATATATATTTGTTTCGCAGTGTATTTGTGAAAACGAATTCTTTAATAACCATTTCAAATGGGATCAATGTTTGCTTTGGTTTGTTGTCCCAAGCTAAGCTGGATGTCTTGTTTTGTAACTTAGGTCTACTGACAAGTGATTTTGTTGGTTCTATTCCACTCTTTAATTAATTAGTCTTTCATGTTAATACAAATGTTTTGTCTAGCTTAATGAATAGCTTCATATATGCAATTTGTAACTCTGAAGTTTTCATTTAATTACTTGTTTGAAAATTGTTATTTTCTGCTATTCATAAATTTGTGCATTCCTGGAACTGGTTTTGTTTGGTAATTTGGATCAACTTATGTTTTTCAAAAAGATTTATGTCTGTAAACCAAGCCTGATATTCTCTTGTGTGTTTGATGACAAATTTTAAACTTCCTTATAACCTATTAATCCTTTTGATTGTTTATAAAACTTGTTTGGCCTGCAGTTTGTTTATTATTGTTGCTTAATAACTTACTAAGATTGATCTGAGGTCCACTTTAACAGTCAATCTATTTTTGTTTTAAATTTGTTATCATTCGAATAACTGTTTTGTTTCATAACTGAATTGATCTGATTTTGAAATTTTGGAATTTAAACTGGCTTGTGAAAGGACACTTAACTAGTATTTAATGATTAGGATTATTCTTAACAAAGAACACAAGTATGTTTGGGGTAAAATCACAGTAAGAATTATATGCGGCGGTTTACTTAATTATTTATTTATTTTATTTCATTTATTAATTTTTTTTTTCACTTTTTGTCCTGCTTTGTCTTTCTTTTGTTATAACATTTAATACTATAGGGTTAATGTATATATTTCGGGAAAATTCATTCAAATATATCAATGTTATTTTCTAGCTATGTTAAATGTATATAACATTACTGTTCATGTTTGGTTTTGGTTCTCTATCTGTGCTAAATCATTCATCATGCTTTTCATGACTAATCGGTATTTTCAATTCTTAATTTGTTATATTTTTTCAATTCAGATTCAAATTCCTGTTTGTGAAATTCTGCTGAAATGCACCATTACTCGCTGGCACCATTGGTATACTTCATGTTTCTACTTGCTGTGTAATGTCGTCTGGACTAAATTTTGACAATTCTGAAGATGTGGTAACCTCACTTTCTTTTGATGTAAATTCTTCTTTAACTGAATTAATTGACTCAATTGAACTCAACAATGAAAACATGATAAGTAATGAACCTGGTCTTTTCCAACCATCACCTTATTACACTAACAGTGACTTTAAAGGTTTTCTTTCTTCTAAGTCCGAAACATTTACTGTTGTTAGTCTCAATTGCCAGTCTTTGAATGCCAAGTTTGAACTCATCAAGGCTTATATAGAGGACTTTAATACTGATTCTAATAAAATATGCGCTTTATGTCTACAGGAGACCTGGCTCACAGAGGGTAGCGACCTTTCCTTGCTTCAGCTTGAGGGTTATAATCTTATTTCTTCTGGTAAGTCATCCAGTGCACATGGAGGTGTAGCTATATATTTAGATAATAGATTGGAATACAAGAAAATTAACTATGATTTTGACTCTTCAAACTGGGATGGCCAATTTATTGAAATTTCTATTGAACAAGATTTGCAAAATAGATGCTGTAGAAAGATTTTAATAGCTAACATCTATCGACCACCAAGACAAAATTTAGAAAATATTACTGGTTTTACTGAAGACCTGAATAAATTTTTTAGTGAATTTGAAAATGTAAATAATATTATTGTTGCGGGTGACTTCAATATAGATTTATTGAAATTTAAAGAAATTAATAGCTTTAACAATTTTCTAGAATGTGTATTATCTTCTGGACTTATACCGAAAATTACTTTCCCAACACGACTCACAAATAGGAAAGGAACATTAATTGATAATTTTTTTGTAAAAACTTCAGATGATTCCACTTCTATACCCGCAGGTATTTTATTAAGTAGTATTTCGGATCATCTACCTTACTTTATTTGTCTAGATCATCTCTATTACAAAAAATCTGACTCTAAATATATTCAAATTTCTCCCCCTTTCAAAGAAGCAATTGGAAAAATCAAAAATGAACTTCTGAGTCCATACGTTATACAACAATTCAATGACATATCAGGTTCTAGTAGAAACGCAAATGATTGCTATGAAGAATTTAATACAATTCTATCAAATATTTTAAAGAAACATCTTCAGCCTAAAACCATAAAGTATAAGAAATATAAGCACAAGAAATCCGAATGGATTAGTCAAGGCATTCTAAAATCAATTCATTATAAAGACAAACTTTATGTAAAACTTAAATCAACCCCTAAAGGTACCAATCAATACACTGCCATTCATACAAATTTTTCAACATATAATAGAATTTTGAAAAAGGCCATACTGGAAGGAAAGAAAATGTATTATCAAAGTAAATTTACTAAATTTAAGTCTGATATAAAAAATACATGGGCAACTATAAATGAATTACTGAGTAGGAAAAAAGAAAATAATAACTGCACAAACTATTTTGTTAAGAGTGGGGTACAGATAAATGATGCCAAGGCTATCTCAGATGAATTCAATTCTTATTTTGTAAATATAGGTCCTACTCTCGCACAAAATATAACACCACCTGAAAATAAAAGTTACAATGATTACCTATCAAATCCAGTTGTAAACTATTTGAAATTCAAGTACATTGACAAAAATGAAGTTATTCGAATCATAGATTCTTTGAAGCCAAAATCAAGTAAAGGACATGATTTGACTTCCAATAAATTGCTGAAAAATTTAAAACACGAAATCTCGAGTATTCTGGCAGAATTGATAAATAAATCTTTTAGGGATGGACTATTTCCAGATTTACTGAAAATAGCAAAAATTAATCCTCTGTATAAAAAAGATAATGCACATTTCTTTGAAAATTATCGACCCATATCGATTTTATCTAGCGTGTCTAAGGTCTTTGAGAAAATTATTTACAATCAAATCTATGAACATTTCTCTGAATTGAAGTTATTTTATAAAAGTCAGTATGGCTTCCGTTCTTGTCACTCCACCGAGTTGGCCTCCCTGGAATTAGTAGACAGAATAATACAAGACATGGATAAAAACAAGTGCCCTATCAATATTTTCCTGGATCTCTCAAAGGCCTTTGACACGCTGGACCATAAAATTCTATTATCTAAATTAAAACATTATGGCTTCAGGGAAAACTCACTTAGTCTTCTACACAGCTACTTAAGCAACAGAGTACAATTTGTTGAATTTAACAATGTAGCCTCAAATAAATTACAAATAAAGTGTGGAGTCCCACAGGGCTCCATACTTGGCCCATTATTGTTCATCATTTACATGAATGACTTCCCCAAAGCTACCAATTTATTCACTCCAATCATTTATGCAGACGACACAACTCTTTTTACCAGCTTAAATGCAAACTCTATTAATAACAGTGTTTCGACCCTTAATGATGAATTAAAACAAATAGTAGATTGGTTAAAATTGAATAAACTTTCTTTAAATACTAGCAAAACCAAAGCTATAATTTTTCATACTCCACAAAGACAAGTTTCTGCCCCTAAATTATTTTTGGATGGCACAGAAATAGAGTTTGTCAAAAAATTTAACTTTTTGGGAATCATACTTGATGAAAACATGAAATGGAAAGATCACATTCAGGGTCTGTCTAAAAAAATATCAAAAACGCTAGGAATTATGAACAAAATCAAAAAATTATTGCCGTCTCACGTTCTACTACAAATATATAATGCTCTTATTCTCTCCTATTTGAATTATGGTCTCATGGTCTGGGGTTGGTCCTCTAGTAAACTTTTTAAATTACAAAAGAGAGCAGTCAGAATAATAAGTAAAAGTAGCTACAATTCGCATACCTCACAACTTTTTAAAAAATTTAACTTACTTAAACTGAAGGATCTGTGTGCACTGGGTGATTACAAATTTTGCTATAAACTCCATAACAATATGTTACCAGAATATTTCAATATTGACATGATTGATAGATTGAATGCCTATCGTGGTCATTCCCACAATACAAGAATTGCAAATGATGTGCCGCTACCCTCTGTGAGACATGAGTTTGCAAGACACAGTATTTCATATATTTATCCATCAGTTATAAATGAAATGGCTGCCAACTTTAAAGAAAAATTAACTACTCATAGCCTTGATGGTGTCAAATTTTATTTCAAACGATTGACAATTGATTCTTATACTTCAGAATGTCCTTCTACAAATTGCTATGTTTGTGCAAATTAGTAAATCTGTTTCACTTCAATTTTGTGAGTTATCACATCTATCACACTTAATTTCATTTTTTTTATCATAGAGTTGCCTGCGAGTAATGGTACATATGACTATATCTAGATAATATAAGTTGACCAAATTCCGTATTTCGTTTTCTGTTTCCTTTTAATTTTTTTTTAATTTTTTTTATTTTTTTTATTCTTTTCTATTACCATTTAATTTATGTTATTATCATAATATTACTTTATGTATGCCTAGTTTTGATACCCATGAGCGGCAACTATGCCTTCGGGTATCAATTTTGTATTTACTTGTTTATTTTGTATATAAGTGATAATAAAAAAAATCTGAATCTGAAAAAAAAAAAAAAAAATCTCAAAATAGATGACTCTTCCTGAGCTGAAAACCCAAGTGAAAAGATTGTTCTGTTCAGGTGATGTTATTTTGAGTTGTTGGGCAAATTAAACAATTTGGTTTGTTTTTCAAAGGACATTCCCAAGCATTATACGATTTTAGACGACAGGGTCACAGTTTTGTTGGTTTGAAACTTCTAAGCAACTTTCAGTTTTCAATTTGGTCACAGGACCACCCGGGAACTCTTACCATATTGTAAATTTAAATATTATTGCTTTTTGTTTGATATATATAATACTAACTGAATAATTTTCTGTGCAATCAATAAGCAAATTATTAAATCAATCAATCAATCAATCAATCATGATTGTGCTTCCTTCTCTTGATTCATCACATATAAAAAAAAGATTTCAAAGGTGAGATATTGTTGGCATTAAGACAAATTTCTTGTATGTGTACTTCAAAATATTGAGAATTTTTAAGATACATTTTAGGCCAAGATATTAGTCCAGTTACTCCTGCGCATTTCAACGATTTCTCTATAAATTACACACAATTACAACTTCAAATGACCTCCATGTGTTTGACCACACAATGCAGGATGAATCAACTTATAAAAACTTTAATAAAAACTTTAAAAAAAACGAGTTAACAAAGTAAACATATTGATAAAGATACAATTATGATGAGTAACGTCCAAACTGACCACAGTATTCAATAGGCTGGACATCTGTATTTCATATGCAACAGGTTAAAACTCGTGAGTGTAACAAAAATTTGACCTGCACATTGTACTAATGTTTTTGTATGCAAGTTTTTTACCACGTAATGTTTTTTATGATGACATTTCTGTCACATCTACAGTGATTCAAAATCTTAATGACTTTCTAAATACGTTTTTCGTGTTTATTAAACACTCTATAGGGTCTAAATAAAATGGTTATCGATTTTGGCTCTGTCTGCTGTTTGTACTTCAGATTAAGACTAAATGTGATAACTGAGTTCATAATCATTGTACAGTTTTTCTTAAAATATCAATTTTAAAATAGCCATGTTGAGTGCATTATACAATGCATACAATTATAACAATTGATTTGACATATAACAATTGATTTGACATATAACAATTGATTTGACATATAAATAGATAGATAGATAGATAGATAGATAGATAGATAGATAGATAGATAGATAGATAGATAGATAGATAGATAGATAGATAGAAGAAACCAGAACGTCAAAGCTCATAAATGGCAGCGACAAAGCCCATAAATGACAATTACAAAATCATCCTGATCACAATATTACCTCTGCCGACTTATGTTTTTAAACAATTTGTATTTAATTTTTACATTCCATTGTACAGTTTTGCCAAACAGTTCCACCAATTGTAAAGTTAGTTGATAAATAAATAACGTCAAAGTCAGCAAACCACATCTATAATGTCACAACGTTTATTCTTGGTGAAATTGTCATTTTCAAGAAGTAATTCTGCACAGTTTCCAACATTATGTTAGTCCTAGATGCAGAGGCTTATATCTGGCCATCCAAGTTTCATCGAACTCTTCCTACGTTCTTAGCCATGCCCATACAGCTGCATTATATAGGCCTATACACTGTGTTCCACATTACCCAACCCTATATATTTTCCAGTGGAATTAGTACATTGATTGAATCTAATTCTTGCTTATTGTGTCTTCCAGTATATAGCCTGCAGAGCTACAGCTGGCTGAAATTTCCTGCAGAGGGTAACTGCAGTGTTATACCTGCAGGCGAAGTAGCCAAATTCAGTCTGGTCAACAGAAGACAGACTCTCCCAGTTCCATACTATACTCTACTACACATATATAGCTAGCCCAGACCAAAGTTAAACTCCAGTCGAAATGTTTTAGACTTGATATAAATGTAGTGCAGTCAGAAGTCTGTCATAAATAGCAAGAGCAGTTCCACTTTGCAATTAAAAAACATCCAATGCAAGGGAATTGCATCTGCCCTGTGCTGATAACAGTCCTTAAAGCCAGAAATGTACAAATGCAGCAAATGCAGCAATACAGATGTTTTCTCTTTTTTCTTTAAATTATTTTGCTAAATGTACACAGTTTTTCATTTCATACACATTGTACAACTGCATTCTGGCAAAGTAATGCAGAGTTTCACTTGCTCCTAAGGTCAGTCGTTGCAGTACAACTCTGCAGATTTGATCTCATTGTTGTGTTCACTCTAAAAAATGTTGTGACAAAATTGGTTTTTTAGATTCAAAATGGTTTTTTGAAATTTAAACCAAATTTTTAAAACAATCCATGTTGGTTTTTTGCATTGAAATTAGGTTTTTCAAAAAACCATTTTGAATCTAAAAAAACAATTTTGTCTGGAATTTTTTAGAGTGTTCTGAAAAGCTGAAAGAAGTGAAAGACATGTCGATATGGTTCCACTGTGTTTCAAAGCTTATTTCCAGACCGACTTGGATTTTAGGCTATGTCAGAACCACGAAACAGACAGACGTACTGACAGAAAAATCCAGATAGATAGAATAGAATCCAGATAAATAATAAAAAACAGCTAAATAGAATAATTCGATGGTTATTTAGAAAAATTCTAGATTGATATAAAAAATTCTGGATATATATAAAAATCTGGATCGGGGTTGAAAGAAGGGTTCCAACCATGCAGCAAATCAAGCTAGGAGATAACCAAGATGTACAATGCTAAGCATCCTCAACCAAACTGCTTGTGGAAACACGAATTTTCATCCGATGAGAGGAAAACATATTGGGTCATAAAGGCCAATATGTGAGGCATGTGGAACAACAATGGCAGCCAATTTTCATTGCTCTAGTTGGAGTTAGGTATGGCTCTAAGACTTTGATAAGTAAGTGAACCACCCTTCCCTACGAAATAATATAGGGCCCGTGTTTCACTTACTTATCAATGATTTGGCCCATTCCCAACTCCAACTATAGAGCAAAGAAAATTGGCTGCCATTGCTATCCCACATGCGTCACATATTGGCGTTTATGACCCAATTTGTTTTCCTCTCAACGGGTGAAAATCCGTACTTCCACAAGCTATTTACTGGGGATGTTTAGTACTGGTACAGTGGCACAATTTCATGCGTTTCACTTATTTACAGGTGGCACTGTACCTATCAATCAACCAAAAATCAAACTAGTCACAGCCAACCAGCAACCAATAACAGCAAAGTGACAATGCAACTTGTGCAACATCCAGAAATTACTAGAAACATGCTGGAAACACTCTTCAAATATTAGAAACCAGCTTTCTAAAATTCCTAATATTCGAGTTACAATGCAATAAATTCCCGAATCTTGATTCAAACCAATTTAGCATATTCATAGATTGTGTCGTGCAACTTGATAAGGACTTAATTTATTTGATGACGTCATTAATCAGGTTGAAGACGTCATCTTGTTCTCAAGAAAAGTATTTTGGGGTAAGAAAAATTGGGGAATTGTCTGAATAAGTGAATTCACTGCATGGAGATATTAAAATTGAGAAATTTTAGAATGTGTTGTATTTGGCACTCTATTTAGGTAGTTGATAACAATTATTTCAGTCACAAAATTAAACCATATTGGTCACATTGAAAACCGTTGAATAAATGCAGGCCTAACTTTCTTGGTGAAAGCAGGCATGATATAGATTCTATATATAACTCTTTTTCAGACAGTGATACGGTTAAATTTGCATGGTTTTGTGGTCTGGTTGAATTATCAGAATTGGTTAGTTCCTTAGATTTGCATAAGTGTGAGTGACCATATACTCCAAGTACCCAGCAATAGAGGACGTAAAGCCTGATTCTCCCTTGTGGTCCCCATCCAACATTGAAATTCTCCATTTCAACCTCAACCATTTCAAAGCAATCAAACTTCTAAAATCTACATATATACCCTGACTAAATGAACCTCAAATGGACTGTCAAGCCTCAACTCCACCAGTCTTACATGTATTACAAGACCAGACAAGCTGCTATCAACTGGCAAAGACCAGTCCAGTAGTGGTCAGTGGAACTGCTTGCCATTTAGTGGCTGAAGTGACCACTATTGACAACCTATAATCACCATCCGTCCCCCTTCCAACCCCCTTCCTATACTTGCATGCATCCCACTGCAAGCCTTGAAAGTTGGAGGTTGGCTTGTCTACTGAAAGTGCTGTAAGACTTCTTCGAAGGAAATATTTTCCCTTGAAATTTATTCTTGAGCAAATATGAGTCTCTTAAGAATGAAAAATATATGTGAATTTAATGAAAAACTACATTAACTATTTTTGTTTGGTTGATTTAGCCATTGAGTTCTAAGGAGATATTATGTTAATAGGCATCTATCTATATATGATTTGGAACATATAGATAGATAGATAGATAGATAGATAGATAGATAGATAGATAGATAGATAGATAGATAGATAGATAGATAGATAGATAGATAGATTTACAGAGAAGCAGCTACGCAGATAGACAGATCTATCATGTTTTGCTTGATTGATTGATTGATTGATTTAAAAGGTATTTTATTAATGTATTGACTGACACAGGTATTGCTTTATTGAAACACATCATTCAAGTGCAATGATCCAAGGAAAATATTTTCACAGCAAGCATAGAATTTCACCTGTAGCCCCCTCTGTGTTATTTACTGTCCCACTTTCCCACTCAAACCCCCAGCGGGGATGTGTAATTTAATACCCTCAGTGATTAAAAATCGATAATCGATTAGCAATTAGCTTGACGAAGTGGACAATTTGATACACTTTATTGGTTATCGATTTAACAGTATGTAATGTTGTCGAATGTTGAAAAAATGTGAGATTTATTTACATTACTCCAAACTGTAGCTCCATCAAATGTGTCTATAAATTAGCTTTGTCAACCAAACTAAAAGCTTCTATATTGTGGAAGTGCATGCCACTAGTTGTTAAATTTCTTGGTTTAAAATGTTCCTGCAATATCAATTCTAACCAAATGTGAAAATGGACTCCCTATTAAGTTTTACACAGCTCTATGAACACATTTAGTGGGAATGGTCAGATATTTTTGAAGTGAACAAAATAGAGAAAGGGTTAAATACATTTTCCATTTCACTGGTCTTTCATACAGAGCAAAAGTTCATGAATGTTACACGAATTACCCATGGGATATTACTCAAATGAACTCCGTTATGTAGGAACTAAATCTGGCTATCATTTGGGTATATCATGAAGCTATATAGTCATCAAAATAAGTTATTTTCAGCTTATTATAGTTATTAATTCGGGTGTAATCATACGTTCATAATATGTATTTTAAGCATGGGGTTATATATAAGCCATGTTTGTTAGTCACCTAATATGACCCCAAATTGTATACTCCTATTATATGCTCCTATTAATATCTATATGCACAACAGGATCATTATGGTGTGGGTATTCTAGTTTGAAAAGGGCGATTTTCTGCATGGGGTACTTATCAGCGCACAGGGATGTTTCCCAATGTTTAGGGGTGTTTAGCTGCCCAGCTCACTGCTCTAGGGGTCCTGTTTAGGAGTGTTTAGGAGATTGTTTAGGCCTGGTGCTTTATTACTTGGACTATTTGTGGCGATCACACTGTGGTCATGCAGCCAAGGATGAAATGGACTAGTCCTCGATAGATTGGCTAAAGGCTAGGGGCACTGACCATGCCCAAATGCTTAATAGGCTGGAAAATGCTTCTGATATTTACAGCTATCTCTATCATGACCCCCACTGACAACCTAATTGAAAAAGATTGGTCAAGATTGAAAAAAGATTTGCTCATGTTGGCTTCTACAGAAAATTGTACAATATGCTGTTGCACAAAGTGTCCAAGATAAGTGACTGAAGTGAGTGACTGAATACAATAATTTTATCCCAGACCCGCATATATGTGCAATTTATTTGACCACATGCACTAAAAGGACTGTACCTTCTTGTCCTATTTCAGAATATCTATTTCTGTAGATTCTGGCTTTCTACAGGGGGGAGGGTTGGTCTAGTGGTAGCGTGCTGGGCAGCCAATCGCTGGGTCCAGGGTTCGAATCCAGCTCTTGCCAGGTCACCTGGGCGCTATGTTGGATGGCTGTTTCAATCATCCTTCGCCTCATTGCCATGTCCTCCTGCTGTCCTAATTAGCCTACCAAGTGCATAAATACAGGAAGCAAAGCCCCAATCATCCATCATCCATCTGGCTTTCCACATTTTATCTATCTTTCTGCCTATCCACATTGTATCTATCTATCTATCTATCTGTCTATCTATCTACCAATCTATCTGTCTGCATGTACCTGTCATTTTTTTCAAAATATTTACTGTCATCATTTATTCATCTATCACTTATTTATCTTTCTATCATTTTATCTTTGATTTGATGCAAAATCAATACCATTTGACACCAATCATTGATTATATCTGGAAATCACACACTTTTTACACATGTTGAATACCCAAAGTGTGGGAAATTGTATTCTCCCAGCAAGGCTGTGGGGGTAAATGCATTTTTGACTGCTTTATGCATCCTAAATTAGGTACAACCTCAGGGCAGTTGAAATTAGTTCATGCATATTCATTATGTTGTAAATTTAGATTTCCTGATTTAGATTTTGAAAATGTATTCAACACATTTTATTTTACCTGTACGATGAACTGACTGGCAGGACACTTTTGATCCTGTTTAACTTTACATATTGTCAGGGGATATACAGTGTTCAAAAGCATTTTCAATTCGAAGTGCTTGCATATAAAGTGTAGTAATATTCTTGGATTGGTGTGTTCCTCTGTCATCTTTGCAAAATTTGCTTATAACGCACATATTTTATGAAACGATATGCATTATGCATGGATCTACATTTAGTTATATATGTTCTTCATGTCATTACTCTTGCTGAGTGATTTTCCTGCTGTAAAAACAAATTAAGCCCTCAGATCTACACTTTGAGGTTTGTAATAAAATATTCTGGGATTGATTTATTTCTCTGTCATCTTTGCACAATTGCTATGCTTCCCACGTAGCAATGACAAAAACATCTTTCTTGAATACACAACAAAATAAACATCTTGATCTCAGTAAAGATTGTCTTTCAATTAAGATTCTGGAATTATTTGCTTAATTGATTGGGAAAACATTCACCATTCAATCATACTTCAATTGTGACTTGGTTTATGTGAATGTTTTCATCAATGTTTACATAAACCTGCATCTTATAGATGTATATTTCTTTGGCGCAATTAATGTGTTTACCTTGCGGTGAATAAGAGGTGTCTAAATTATTGATTTATTGGTTATAGATGACTCATCTAGACTGTAGCTGTCAATTAATGAGCCGTACATTTGTTTTGTGTTCGGCTGATATAGTTAGTGCGTCCCTTTAAGGGAATTTTGCATGAATGATCGAGTGTCATGTATTATGCATTTGAACTGTCAGGTGTAAATGAGTGCTGGCTGGCAGGGCATGCTGTAATGAAGGAAAACACAATAAAGACACAATTCTTCTTCTAATTGTTCAATCAGAGGAACTCTGTGTCGTCCAATTCTTTACGCACTTGATTTTCGTCTAATGTTACTCATATAACTCATCTGCTGACATGGTGTTTTGTAAAGTAATTAAAGTTATAAACGGGAAGAAGCTGGTACAAGTGGTCTCAAGAGCAAACAGAATTATTTAAATCTATCAACTTTACACAGGTTATCATAATCTGGTTACTGTTGATGGATGAGGAGTACTTACATTCAGCTGTGATTGGCAGTCAATGACCTCACAACAGGCCCTGTCCATTGCATTGAAATGAACTGTCAATTTGTCATTCAGTAACTTGTGACCTCATTGATGCACAGTTGGTGAAGTATTTGGATAGCATTGAAAGTGTAGGATATGACCTCGCTAATTGCTTATGATTCATACAGAATAACATGGCATGGGTAGGAATATGACCTCACAAGAGCATTTCAGTCCAATTCTGTAAGCGCCTGATATTTCTCGAATATAACTCATATCTCTTATCTTCTAACATGGTTATTTGTAAAGGTTATTAAGTCATGATAAATGTCATGGGCTCAATCAATTAAAGTTAGTTATCTGAGTCATGTTAAGCAAGACACGATGTCAGTAACATGACTTATCCACAGTAGGATAACCAATTGTAGGAGTTACAGACAAAGAAGGACGAGTACATACATTTAGCTGCTTTTGGACATCAATGATGTCAGAACAAGCCCTATACTTTGCATTGAAATAAGGTGTAAAATTTTCTTTGAGTAACTTTTGACCTCATTGGTAAGTTGTGTGACTTAATCAGTGAATTTGGCTAATAGCTTTGGTAGTATAGGATATGACCTTACCATCTCCACGTTAGAGCTAGTCATAAAGGTTAAAATGGCAAGGATAAGACCCACAAGGAATATTCCAATACATTTCTTTAAGCACTTGTAATTTGTCAGCTGCAATTCAATGGTGGTATTTTTGTTGCAAAAAAGTCAAGAGTTGATGAATTTTTTACTCTGACACGGTGAAGTTAATTACCCTGATTGCTTCCGAATTTCAATGCTGTTCTGGTTGACCTGTTTTGAGATGTCAAAATTGTGATGTTTTACTCCAAAGGTAGTTTGATCACTTTGATGTGCTTGGTAGAATAGATTTGTAAAACTGTTTGATGTTGAGAGTGAGTCTAGTTTTATACCTCACCAGTTTTAAAATGTAAATATTTTCTTAATATATGAAAACTTAGTTCTTGACTTGCCTTGAAATAATATATATCCAATAACTTTGGAACAGCCTGATGAACAACCGGGTTAAAGATGGATATACAGTGTTTGGATGGATGATACATAGATACATAAATATGAGTAGCTATCTAGATATGGTAAATGCAGCCCCTTTAGCCCAGTTTACCCCATGTGAAGGATCTTTTACTTGCCTTGCACAGACACTTATACAAGGGGCTGCCAAGTTTATGCCTGATCTAAACAACATCAAGCTGGGAGTTTGCTGATGAAGGTCCACTGAAAATTTGGGATTCTCAAACTTGGGTTCGAAGTTCGAGCCTATGCAGGCAAAGACATTCAGCGGCAGAGTAGGCCTGGACAATAAGACCTAGTTCCCAAAGTCAAAAGAATCATAATTGAAAAGAGTGTCATTTGAACTCATTTCCAGTCAATTACTAAAATTATCCCTGTTGCAGTGGTGAGCCACTACATGCATATAATATGACCAAAGTTTGACCGCAAACAAATCCATACTTTCCGAAGTAATTCATTCAATATGATAGGCAAAGAAATGAATTACGAACTTACTCATATTTTTACTCAAAAACTTGACCTCGGTGACTCCTAAATTGATATGTTTAATTGCCTCGAGAAAACGTGTTTCCTACATTAAAAAAATATTTGATTTTTTTAATCTATAAAGGGAAGTCTAATGAGATTGTGAAACGTTATAATTGCGAACTTAAATCGAAATGATATTCTGACGATATTGACTATGTTTTGTGTGTAAGAAATTAATTTGCTGATACCAAAGTGCATTTTTGTCAATTTTGTGATGAATAGGATATACTTATCCACTAATTAGGCTGGATAGGACAGGTAGGGGCTTGTGGAAGATGAAGCATCAGTCTAACATTGGTTGCCTTGGCTTGAATTGAATATAATTTAACATGCTACACAGTGCTACAGACTGCACTCTTAACAAAAAGTTTTTATATGGAACCTTTAAGGGTTCTATAAGCTGGTATAGATAAGTAACTCTAAACGGATCTTTATCAACTTTTAAAAAGGTTCCAACAGCAAACAAAACAACATTTAGATAACTCAGTATTTGATTTTCCTAGGGCAAGGTGGATGAATCATTGAGCCTTTTCGTCCTGCACTTGTCACTTACTATTAAATGGAGATTATAGAAATTATTGTGACATAACATAAAGTAAAGACTGGAATCATTAGCTGATTAGTCTAAAATGCAGAATATCTCTCTATACATAGGTATGTGTATAAATACGTGACCAATTTGACATGTGACCGACCCTAATTGGTCTGCAATTTCAATAGATTGACAGTAGATTTGTTTACCATAATAAAAGGGGAATTTTCCATGGCATTATCTTCACTTTGATGTATGCCTTTGGCAGCACCACACTGATGAATGATTTGTGTCCAACCATTATTGATGGCAACTGACTCTTGTAGGATGTGTCCAAAGCCATTACTGTATTTGGATATTTTTGGAGTAGGTTTTCAGGCTCTCTACAAAGACTGGCTCACTGTCAATGCTTTGTTGTGAAATTGCAGAACAATGAAAACACTACGTACTGTGTCTCATTATTGCAACTGTATTAATCGTAGACATTCAGCCTCAGACCCTCAGTGTGTAACAATTTGTAGGCCTTCCGGAAAGTCTGATGTAAACATTTCTTGTCAACAAACGCAATACAAGTTTAAGGGTGGTCACTTTCTTCGAGCGGCTATACATGTCATTTTCTGCACTGAATGACATCATATTCTTGGGACGTATCATGTCTTCAGTAAAAAATCAGCACTTTGTGATATCATACACTTTATATAATCATTATTAAGATATAGGTCAAGGTCTTGCAAGAGCATGTACCCTCAAACCTCAATACTATTCAGATTGATGTGAGGTTGTACTTACTTTTACAGCATTATTATATGATCTCTCTTTAGCATAAAGACTTTTGACACAAAATCCATGGTCATGCCAGTAAATATAGTAGCTAACCTCAATAGTATAATGCAAGCCTCTGATAAAAGATATGCATGCAATATCAGTGATGTTTTGGTTAATACTATGAGACATGTTTAACATGGAATTTGATGACTGAGGGGTTTACTCACTTTTAAGAGCTATTGTACCTTACAACATTGGGTGCCAGGGTTGGTCTAGTGGTAGCGTGCTGGGCGGCCAATCGCTGGGTCCAGGGTTTGAACTCAGCTCTTGCTGGATCACCTGGGCCTATGTTGGACCGTAGTTTCAACCATCCTTCACCTCATTGCCGTTTCCTCTTGTCCTAATTAGCCTAACAAGTATAAAATACAGGACGTAAAGCCCAAATCATCCATCCAACCTTACAACATAATTTCTGCAGTGCCACTTGACTCTGTGTCTGCCTGGGAGCATTGATTAGTACTTATATCCAATCAAGCATATTTTTAGCACTCTCAATGTATACTACTTCAAGTGTCATTAATATTTATGACTCTACCAGAACAAGGTGTTTCTTTTGTTAAAGTGAATGCTACTGTAATGGCTCATAAATCAATCAGTAAGCCACCCATGTAGGAATGCTTACAATTTATTTATAGCTCAGGCATTCAGGTCCTTTTTAGAATGTTATTTCGTCAATTAATGAGCACTTGAAGCTTTTAATGATGGGGGGAATCTGTTTATATATATTGATTGATACAGATATCATCATAAAAAGTTTATATGACAATGCGTATTATGTGGCATTGCTTGAAAATGCATCATTGACAATAATGACACTTCTAGGAAGTTATGACAAAGGAATTACTGCTGTGTGTGTCGATATGCACTGTGGCCATATTATATCTCTACTGTATAATTATATGAGCCTTTAAATATATATTATTTTACACAGTGACAGATCCAGACATGCCGGGTTGTCTATAGTTGGTTGAGGGATAGGGAGGTTGGGAGTTTTCTAGCATTCACGGGCCCGCGACACTGCATATTTTCATCAAAACACACTGTGCTACTATTTATCTCGGACCCCCTAGCCATCCTCAGATCTGCAAACTTTGGATGAATGCAAATATATGTCATGACAATATTATTTAATGAGCACCTTATGATTAGTTTCAGTGAACCCTTTTTTGTGAAATTATCCAATGTTAAAGACATTTGGTCTCATGTCAGAAGGTCGTACAATTTGTGTTACATGGTTGTTTTGGACCAAAAATGGTTTTCTTCAAAAATGTCTAAAATAGACTCAGGACAACCAATTAAAACCAAAATCCAACATGATAATGCAATAATTAGGTCTGTATATGGCATTAACAAATTTGTTCACCACATAAATCAATGTAAAATCCAGACTTCAAATGCATTTAGCTCGAAAACTACTTCATTCCACTAAAGTTGCTGTAAAATACAAAGTACTCCATGTAACACCATGAAATTGTCACTGAAGTTGGCCAAGACATTGATCTTACTGAATTGAGCAGTGAAAAGAAGTATTTCTGCTCCTAAACTAAGACATAGATCCACAAAGTTATGATACAGCAACCCACACTAAACGTTTTCAAGCATCACATGTATAACTAAGCTAGAAGTCTGAGTTCATCTCAAAATCTTAAGTAAAAGGTTTCAAAACATTACCAATATACCTAAGAACTAACTTGAACATCTTACTTCAATAATTATTGAAAATTTACTTGACATCTGACATATATCTCTGGTGTCAATATTTGTGAGGTGATTAGATATCAGTATCACAAGTGAGTATGTAATTTCAGAGCAATCCTAATATTTTAATAGAAATTCCTGCCCTTTTCCATGATATGAGGGCACAAAAGTAAATTATGACTAGTTACTCATTAGTTTGATCACTTTTTGGTCATTTTTGAAGTCCAGTACACTGCTATGAAGCCAGCGTAAAAATCTGTACCAAAACGCGTGCATATGTTACATTTTTTTCAGGGTTTTTCAGAGCATAACAGAAGTCACAAAATCATTGCAAACCTAACCATATTTTATACCACAGTAAACCCTGATTTATGAGCATTTGGACAATAGCACTTTCCACATTGTATGACTGTACTGGTTCGAGTTCTGGTGGTTTGAAACTTATAACCCCCCTCCAACTTGACTGTTTTTTGCCGGTGTTACAAAAATTTCAGGGTAAACTAGACATGCTGTACAGCAAGTGGTTTACTTGCACACAAAATCTGAGATATGCAATTGAAAGTATAACTCATGAGCATTTATTTGATGTATGTTTGAAGTTACTAGCTTCACTATTAACAGTTTCAGACTAAATTTAAAAAAGATGTTGATTTTTTTTGGCAAGAGGGACAGGTTGACGTTGCTTTGCATTAAGGGCTCCACAGAAGGTATGATAATACTTAGACAGACGATGTAAGCTTTTAGGGCTTTATGTGAAATTGGGTATTACTAAAGAGAAAACCAGAACAAGATATCTCTTGTCATTGGTATGCAATCTCATTTTTAAGATGATTTTTTCAAAGCTGATGTAACAGGGGACACAAAAAAATCACCTATTTTCTCAAGGTTTTTGGTGGTTAACAGCCTTATTCTGTACGGAAGATTTATTTTTTGAGGTCGATACGAAACAATAGAAGCTAAGCATTCCAGTGATGTATAATAAGTGATGGCAAGTACAAGATATGTACACGTAATCATCACATAAATGTAAAATTTCTCAAATTTTACGACATCACGACACACGACCATTTGTCAAAATTGTGCAGTGTGTTGAGAAACCTTTTCATGCCTACAATATAGGACTTGGCCGTCAGCCATAGACCATTGGTTTTGGAGAGATCTGCTAACAGAACACGTGTGCAGAGTTTTATTGAACTGTTGTAGCTGATAGACTTTGGTATTGATTACATAATTTGCCAATCACACTGCAACAGTTTGTGATTGTACACTGACAAAGTCAACTTTTATTGGTACAACTAGTTTTGCACAACATCATGTTGTGTGTATTAGGAAAATCTGCATAAGCCCCAAATGGCAATGGTTTGGTTGCCAAAATATATCTAGATGCAGTTGGCTGATGCCGAATGAGCATGTGGGCATTTTAGCTACTTGTGACATTTGGTAAAGTTGACTTTAGTGTTTTAGTGGTCGTCAGTGTATTAGGCATCATTAGTGTTTTAGGCATCATTAGTGTTTTAGGCATCGTCAGTGTTTTAGGCATCGTACATCAATGTTTTTGGCATTTTCAGTGATTTTGGAAACAAACAGGTCAGAGAATTTGTTTGTAGTAAAATAACATGACATTTGCCTAAGAGTGGACAACAGTAAAGTTAATTAACAAATAATTATTTTCCAATCAATCAAACTCAGCGTATATTTTACACAGAATGATCTCAGTGCTCAAATAAGGCAGATACTGCACTCGACTGACTAAAGCAATAGTGACTCTGCTGAACAGCACTTAAGCGATCGTTGAATTAAATTGAGTGAGATGCAGTGAAACAGATATTTGAAATAAATAGCGGGAATTGATCAAGGTGGTCCACTGTCACTGACACTATTGCTATAAGCCATTGATCAAGGTGATTTGCTCTGAAGTGGCAGTGTGGGGGGAGGGTCAGATGGATGAATGGATGATTGGGATTTACGTCCTCTATTTATGCACCTGGTAGGCTAATTAGGACAGGGGGAGGACACGGCAATGAGGTGAATGAGGATTGAAGTAGCCGTCCAACATAGGCCCAGGTGACCCGGAAAGAGCTGAATTCGAACCGTGGACCCTGTGATTGGCAGCCCAGCACGCCGCCACTAGACCAACCCTCCCCCCCAGGGGGGAGGGTCAGCTCAGCGGTGGCAACGTGCAGGTTGCTGATCGTTTGGTACCGAGTTCGAAATCCAACCTCTGGCTCGGTCACCTAACTAGACCTGTGTTAGACGGCTTTTTCAATCATCCTTTGCCTCAATGCTGTGCTCTCCCTTTGTCCTGATTAACCTGCCAAGTGCATGAATACAGGAAATAAAGCCCCCATCACTCATTCATCCCCCGGTGTGGAAGTGCCTCTTGTTCTCTCTTTGGGTAGGTATTAGACTTGGGACCCAGCGCAGTGGTAGCTCAAAAGGTTACTCTCTCTCTGGGACATAGGTTCGATTCCCGGTCCAGGCAACCCATGTAAGAAGGATGTTTCATCTTGTGCCAAGTATGGTCACTGTCTTTTTACCATGATCCTTGTCTGTCCTGTTAAACTTGGTCAATGCCAAAATGCAGGATGTACAATGTAACTTTAAATTTTTAAAATCCCTATCATCCCCATAATTTATAATATATACACGTAGTCATAGATACAAAGATGGTTTCTACCTTTCAGTCAGATCTACATGTATCACTCTTTTACTGTCTCTGTCTTTAGCTCTTTATTGCATATACATCTATTCTTTGATGACTAATGATTACCAGAAAGTTATAATATTGCTGAAATGAAAGTAGACATGCCAGATAAAATGACAAATTTGAAGCCGTTTCAATTCTCAAATGGTCATGAAGCTGTTCTAAAGAATCATTTTAATGAATTATTGTTTTGAATCTTCCATGAAGCTCCATTCAATGACAATTGGGACATACTTTATCCTTTTCCTGGAGATGTTTAAAGAAACTAAAGCCATCTAAGTTCTTAAGGAAGATATTTTCCAATATCATAAAATGTCCCAAGGATGTTTTTGCCAATATTGAATGTCTTCTGAAATCACAAGCTAGCAGTATTAAGCAAGATTTCTGGAGATTTCAAGTTTTGCAATCCTCAGCTTAACTGGGCATGTAAAGCTAGCTTTAATCCAAAGCTGAGATAAAGCTGGCTTAAGCTTCGGCTAATGGATTGCTTTAAATCGTTTGGAACTTGATACATGTAACTTTGCGAGTTTTTATTCTGTTCTATCCGCTGTTTTTTGCTAGTTTTCCATCCTTTGAAATCTGCGTTTTTGGCTTTCATCACTTAAAATGTTTCACTCCATTTGATATCGACACCTAACCTGTTTTCGTTTCTTTCTTTTCGTTAGCATTAACTTCAATCATGCATAGTTCTTTCTACTCGTGTAAAGTTACAGTTCTAATGATGCTCTCTAAAACTAGAATCATTTTTGCTGTTTTCAGATGTGCAGATGTTTACAAACGTCCATCCTTTCTTCTCCCACATTGCTTCCTCTCCCTCTCTTCTTCATCTCTCCTACCTCTATTCTCCATCTCTCCTCTCTCTCTTATTCCTCTTCCTCTCTCCTCCCTCTCTTCCCCCTCCATTTTTCCCTCTCTTTTCGCTCCCTTCTTCCTCCCTCTCTCCTTCCCATCCTCCCCTCTCTTCCTGCCCTTCTTCTCCACTCTTATTTCTCTTCTCTCTCTTATTGTCCTCTTCTTTTCTCCATCTCACCTCCTATACCTCTTCCTATCTCCTCGATCCCTCCCATCTCCCTTACTCTCCCACCTCCCTCACTCCCCCTCCTTTTCTCCGTCTCACCTCCTCTTCTTCCTCTCACCTATCTCCTGTCTTCCATCTCCCCTCCCTCCTCTTTCTGCTACCGTTCTTCCTCCCTCCTCTCTCTGTCCCTTTCTCTGTCCCTCTCTCCCCCTCTCTCTTTTCCCCCTCTATTCGCTTCTTTCCACCTCTTTACCCTCTTTCTCCCTCTTTGTCCCTCTTTCCCTTCTTTCCCTCTCCGCCCCCCTCTTTCCACCTCTTCCCCTTCTCTCTTCTCCCACCATCCTTCCTCCCTCCTCTCATTGTCCCTCTTTTCTTCCTCCCTTTTTCCTCTCTACCTGCCTCCACATCGGTCCGATATTTTCTCAAAGCCTACTTCAATGAGATAGACAGACAGACAGACAGACAGACAGATTTAATTTATTTTGACCCAGATAAAGATTACAGCAATTATAAGAAGTTATCAATATAAAATTGGTCTAGGAGGCATACACCTTGGCTCGTGCCTCTATCGTGTATGACCCCCTATATAAACAATTACAAATTTAAAGTATTTCATACATTTCCGGAATTATGCTGCGCTACTGGCAAATAGGTGGAGACAAAAAATGTAATAATGAATATACAAATATAAGGATTTTTTTTAACTACACAAAATCAAATTAGGTACAATATACATCTGGTACGCGCTGCTAGGATGGAATAAGATATATTAAATGTGGTTTGATAGGTTACTACATGATGGGCACAATACAAAAACTCATCTTTTTGTCAACTATATGATAATTACCAGTATACATTTTTGATATCATATCATATATATCAGTGGGCTACCTTATACTACAAATGTAACAATTTTGAATAGTACATTCTGTTTGGTAGGAATTGATTCGTATCCTTTTAATATAAAAACTCAGTCCCCAAAGACTGTGGGTTTGCAATTTATCTAGAATTCCAGGAGCAGTTTCATTCACAATTTTTGGTATTCTATTTTTGATTGAGCTGTCAGAAATATGGTAGTGCAGTCGTGGTACAACTAAGTTCTGTCGGTCTCTGGTAGGATAGGGATGAATGTCTGACTGCATTGGGAAATCCATGGCAAGAAAATATCTAGGGACATCTCGATTTCTTATCTTATAGTAAAATTTCATTTCTTGAATGTAAAGAATGTCTTCTTCAATTCACCATACATGATACAAAGAAACTACCCTTATAACAAACCCATAACATCCATTATACATGAACAAGATCGTGTTACTCATGTCACGATTGTGCCAATAACTTCCTGCCTCTGTAACTTAAGAAGGTGGCATTTGATTGCTCGGATGAGATTGACCTTAAATGACATTTATTTGATCTCTTAAGTATCAATTACATCACTTGAGCTTATTTGCCCTACCCTTTAATTATTTCTTAATGATGAGGCAAACTGATCTTCAAATTAGTCATATTTTGCATTTATATAAAAATGCTATCTAGACTTACAGAGCTCTGATAAATGACAAATGCTTACAGAAATGACAGGAATGTTCCTAGTGAGGTGAGGTCATATCCCTATACTTGCCATGTTATTCTTTATGATTTATATGAAGTGAGGTCATATCCTATACTCTCAATGCTTTCAGTACAAATCAGTAGAACAGTCACACCACTCAACACTGAGGTCACAAGTTACTGAAGTTACCCAATGACCAATTGACAGTTCATTTCAATGTAGCCCTGCGGTTCATACTTATGTTAAATTCTTTTCAACACGAACACATAAACAATTAAATGATAATCTTCTGACGTTTACCATTGATTCAGCAAATCGACGTGTTTTGGTTCAGCCGGTTAATCTTCTGATCAAATCGGTTTTTTTTCTGTTTTTTTTTTCTTTTTCTTTTTTACTTCTGGAGACCTTTAAAAATGTTGTGGAGGTGTTTAATGTTTAGGATCTTTAACAAAAAATGTGTGATTGTCTTTTCCCTGTTTTGGAAGGTTCAATTGCTTTTGAAGTTCTTCTTTCGTGGTGTGTACAATGTATTTTTGCAATTTGGCATTTTCTTGCAAGTTTGCTCTGATTGTACCTTTTTATCAATCAGTGTTCCGTTTTGTACCAGTTTATGCTCAAATGAACAGGCTTTGCTCCGATTGTGGTGAACAGCTGCTTGATTCAGATTGGACTCTGATTTTTGCTGAAGAATGGCCGCGTTGGTAATTAAAGCGTTGTACAGGCATGGTCAAAGGCATTTATGCCCTCTCTGTTGACCCTTCTCTCCCATCCAAGTAACCCATTGAGTCTAAAACCCTGTTTGAGAGGGCTACACTATCCTATGTCTATAATCTGTTGAGGTTCTTTGAAGTGTCATGGGTGGCAAGTTAAAGTGTCCACATATATAGGGTCCAGTCCTTCTTCTCTTCTCAATGATTTTTAATTTTTTTAGAATATATTTTAAATGGGTTACTGTTCTTCAATGGGTTGTAAAATAAGTAAAGATGTGATAACAAAAATATATAAAAGTAAAAACATGTAAAATCTATAAAACTTAACAAAAAAACTTAATGATACTGAGCACTAAGAACTTTTCTTTGAGGATTGCACTTACCCAGAAGATTCTGAATACCAACACTTTCAAGAATGTCTTGCTCTAACAGTATCACATCCAATCCAGCAAGAAAGGCAAAAAGACCTCAAACAGTTGACACAATACAGATTCGCCATACCAAGGCTAGACACATTGCAGATTGCTCAGTTCAGATTAAACTGGCTAGGCAAATCAGAAAATGTCCTAGAAACTGATTGCAGTTTTTCATTTACTCCAACAACAGCTGCTGGTTTGAGATTTCTGTTTTTCTTTCTCTGTGACCAATTGCTGTAGTCTGTGATTTTGCCAGTCTTGTGGAAAAAAAATCAGTTTTATGTCAAAGAACTGATTGACTTTTGGACAAAAAGGCCAAATCTTTGTCTGTCCCTGTTGTAAGACAGTTGTTATGTTTATGAGAAATAAGATAATATGGACTTCTCTGAAAACTTATTATGAGTCAGTTCTGATTCACCGATACTTTTATGATCTTTGTAAGTTTCCTTGACTTGATCTAAGCATCAGTCATTTGGATAAAAAATGTGCCCTCTAAAAATATAGGTCACGTGCGACAAACCTTGAGCGAACAACATCATTTATCACAAAATGTGGAATTCCTTCGAGGCCGGCCGAGTTGGTAGAAAGACAAGAGAACTTGCAATGTAATCATCCATTTCATGAGGTATTGAAGACATAAGGCAAATGCTGAGAATTTGCAGAGCCTTGGCTTGGAAACCATCTATGCGCCCACTGCCCAGAAGACCGAACACCTGCAGTCCTGCACAGCAGATGGACAGCATTTTACCAAAGAGATTACAGTCGCTTCTTCAAACTTGTTTTGCTGAAGGTAAAAAGTTAGTGTAAAACGGACAGAATTTAGGTCAGTTGGTGTCTAAAGACTATATCAAAGTATAAATCAGACAAATGCTAACAAATTCACAGACAAGAAGATTGTGCATGGACAGTTGGACACCATCTCAGGCTGATTTTGTCTGTTTTAATTAATATTCATACCTATTGCATAATATTACAACCATTGCATATGGCAGAAACTTCCATCTATATTGTCCAAGAGAACACAGCCTCAGATTGATCTAGTGCTCTATAAAATCATGTCAAGTCTCCAAGATGTTGTTTGAAGAAATTTTTATGGAACCACAATAGTGGCTGATGGTACCATTAATTTTGGACCTTATCTTCTCAGAAAACAAACCACAACAAAGTGTGCCACCAAGAAGAACCGTTTTCTGAATATGGGCAATAAATATCTGACTCTGTCAAAAATACAGCTTATCCGAGATGACTAGTTTGAGCCAACTTTGTAGTTCGTTTCACAATGTCATGCTTGTATTAGTTGCTATTAGAAAATACAGGATCTAACTGATCATTTTGCATGTTAATGTCCTGCTAGGGATTAGAAGTAAAGAAATTGTCAGATTATTGTTTATTTTGCCAAAATGACAAATTAAAATATATAGTTAAAAAAGTGTGAGATCTGAATTGCTGAGACTCCCCATTTCCAGGTTCTAATCTTGCCTCCTTCCAGTTGGGATCTAACTCATGCTTAGAACCCTCAAAATTGGTGTCTAACTGGGATAGGGTAGTTATGATAATCTGTCCATTGTCATACCTAAAAACAACAAGCTATGTTAGCTCAAAGGAATTGTGCAACCATCTGACTCCATCGTTTTAGATTGATGGAACTTACTGATACTTCAGATATCAAAGCAGTCAGCTAACTCAAAACTCAAATTTTACAGCGCTTGCATTGATTGGCATATTATAGAGCAAAAAGAAAATGTTTAAATTTCCCTTACAAGTGCACCTGGTATGAAGACGCACACTTCCAAAAATACTTCTATGAATTTTTTACGCACGTGCAAGAAGGTATTTGTATTTGTATTTGTATTTATTGAGTTCATGGCATATATATTCACAATGTTTCATGTTAATTCATCATTCAGTACAAATTGGTTGCAAATTAAGGGTAAAGAACGAAAATAAACACAATATCCTGGCCATAGGGAAAGCACAAAAGACTTTCGTCTGTAGTCGTGCTCCCTTAATGATGAGTGAATGAAGTTGTATGAAAATGAAGGTGATGGGTTGATGGGCTATGGGAATGAGTTAGGTGGAGGGGGGAAGTGTTGGGGAGAGTTAGGGAATATGATGATGAGTGAAGAGGGGGGGGGGTTCTTCATTTTTAAGAGTTTAGGCAAACATAACAATTATCAATATTACAGTTGGAGGAATATTTGGACATCAGGAATGATTTTATTCTGTGGTCTATGGTTCTCGTGTTAGTGGGATGCTTCAGAAATTCCGGTAGATATTAAAAAGTTTTGAGAATCTCAAGTAACAAAGAATTAATCACCTCTCCCTTTGAAATAATACACAAGTGAAATTATGAATCTGAGATTTGACAGCTGGAAAAATTTAAATTATTTCCAGAGGAATGAATAACATGATTTTAGCTGATTGACTGCACATATTTTATTTGAAAGTGGAGAGCACAAAAAATTGACAAAAGAGATATTTGACAAAAAAGAGAGAAAAAAGGAAAAGAAAACAATTATTGATAATCCTACTGTATAAAAGACAGTTTGCATCTAGTATAGGCTGTAAAAGACAGTTTGCACCAGTTTCTTGTGATCTATACATTCCTTCAATTCTGCATTAATCAGGCTGCGACTACACCAACATTTCTGTTTCACAAGCTGCTTGACAGTGTCATACTTTATGTCCGTCTTGTTATGTCTACCACACTGTACCACAGTCGTCAAACGTCTGATTCAGTGATTGCATTTTTGCACAACAGACAGTCCAACATTTCTGCCATTGGTCATGCGTCATGAACTGGTCTGCTAAAATGATGGATTTGTCGCAAGAAATTTCAAAACAAAATATTCATTAGAACTTTTCTACCACTTCTATCTAAGTTATTTCAACATATTCGACATCACCAGAAAGGAAATATTCTCTAGGTAACAGAACTGTTGTTCTTTTAAAAATCACTTAAACCATTAAAACGCTATTGCCCAGAACGTTGAAGCATGTCAATCAGAATTAGGGGTGGATCTGGAGTCGGTGTAGCGGAGTCGGTGTAGCGGAGTCGGTGTAGCAATATTGTGAAAAGAAGAAATCAGCCCCTCTGCACTGTCCCAATCATGGTTTATTGTTTCAGATAGTTATTTTAGTTCATGTGCTATGCTTTAGATGCCTTACTTGGGGTTTTTGAGTGCTTCTCAGGAAAAGCCAAGCATATGTCATTCACAACCTTAGTAATAATCTACAGAAAGCATATTGCAAAATGATGTAACTTGTGATCGCAAATATTTTCAATGTACCCTTAAAAAGCAAAAACCAAGCTTGATGTCATTCAGATTAGTTGCTAAATTGGGGTATCCTTGTATTAGAGCCTGTGCTGGGCAAGGACAAGATCCCTCATGTGCGGTAAATGTGTAGCAGGATGAGGATTCCTGCCCTCTCTCTCATTTCATCAATGTTACCTTGTGAGTAGCCACAACAGGCCATACCGGGCTGTACTTACCATATCTGTTGATATATCCGTCTATCTATTTATCATTCTTATATGCTAATTCCCAATCACTTTGATCAATGGATCAGAAATCTTCCTGTGTTTTAATTTTGTTACATTTAAGATGAGCCTACTCATAAAAGGACAACAAATGTCCAGAACATGCCTAGTTAAAGGTAATATAATTATAATTTATCTTAATTCTTTGGTGAATTTCACTTGGAAACACAAGTAGAAGTTGGATTTTAGAGGAATTTTAAAAGAAAAAATATCTGTTTTTGCTGTCAAGATTTCATATCGATCAATGAGATTTATGTAAAAAGTGTCAACATATATCATTAGAGGAACTAGTCAGAATCATTTTGCAACAAACCCCATTATAATTGGTTAAGTAGTAGAAAAGTTACAGACGTTTTACTAAAAAACATCAATTTTGAGAAAAGCCTTAAAAACCTTCCCTTTAGTCTACATATTGCTTTACTTCTGTGATGATATATCAGAAAATAGAAAAAATATACATTTTTGACCTGCGACGCAAAATGGACCAGTTCATGACGCATGACCAACATTATAAATATTGTTGCATAGTTTTCCCTGGCGTGTGAAGAAGGAGGGATAGTCATTGCTCAGTCTTAAGCAGACACTCTTTTGAGGCCTGTTTCACACTATCGCGGGACAAGAGCTAGTAAAACACGTAATGCCTTTGTGACAGAGTATTATCAGGAATGCGTAGACAATTTCTGTGCTTAGATTCTCCTGAGGATGCCCTGAGCATAATCTGAAAGTTTTATTAAGTTATCTTTAAAACTTATTTTTTTACGGACAAATTAGTCTCCAAAAATGAACAAAATTTGCCCAGAATTTGTGACATGGGAAATGGCAAAGTTTTATTTATGTCAGAATTTCCATCAAGATGAACTTTCAAAGCTGAAGTTTGGTTGTTATTGAACTATGGTATCTCACAGATGAAGAAATGAAATATTTGTTGGTCTTATGCCAATGAAATTTCATTTAGTTATGCTTCGAAATCCGACTATAATGTAATTTTTCTGTGTCCCGAAATGATATGGTTCTATTTTCTTTTGTGCACTCATTATATGCAACATATTTCATCAAAGCTGCTACTGTTAGTTGCGCAATAGTCCGTACTAGCTGAATATCCTGTCCAATGTGAAACAGGTAAACATATGACCAACAAAAATCAAAATGAAGTTAGGTTTTCTTTCCGTGTCCCGTTGAAGGGTGTAAGAAACAGTGGTTTCTAAGGCTCAGAAGAGTGTGTTACAAAGGGCTCTCAGCTTCTGTCATACATGTGCTAACTTGTTGTTCAATAGCAAATCATTGTGTGCTGCTTTGGTTATCTGTGCTTGTTTTTTCTGCTTTCTGCTAACCATAGTTAAAATGTGTCCCGTCCCGTAAGAAACGTCCCGTAAGAAACGTCCCGTAAGAAACGTCCCGTAAGAAACGTCCCGTAAGAAACGTGTTTCACTGTGTGGACTCCATACTCATTCAAATGACATGCAAATGATATACCAATTGTGCATTTGGTAAAATTAGGCAGTATCCAAATTATTAAATCACAAAAAAATATAACTGGCAATCTGAACAGGTGTAACTGCAGTTTTAAAGTGCACGCAGGATACTCAAGTTTGATCAAGATATCTCAAGATACCTGCACTGTGAATGTTAAAATAAGCTGTCTTATATGGCTACTAACTTCATCAGCTATGTATCTTGGATATTTCAGTGCTTAAAGAGTTTCAGAATTTACTCCTACTGTGTTTTGGGACTGGTCCAGTGGCAACTTGCATGCAGCTGGGACATGTGTCCCATAAGTAGTGTAATCATTTTGCTTAGCATTTACGAATTAAATATTGACAATATTCTCATACATTTGACTGACTATTTTAGTCATGGTGATTTAATAATGAGTCGGTAAACCTCAATGCATGTACGTATTTAACTCATGCTTGTGTCTCAAGATGTTACACTGCAAGTATGCCTTTTTTGCAATGTAAATTGTTCACTTTTGTCAATTTGAATCAGATACATGCAACATGGATTCTTGATATGTGAAACGCTGATTGGACTAAGCGAATATCCATAGTATTTCAGTTCCCACCATCAACAAGTATAATGGGACACATGTCCCGTAAGAAACACGCTTGATTTTTTAAGATTCTACTGAGTTTCACGGTGTGGGAATTAGTGTTGATCCACTGTTCATACCTGCGGGTCATTACATGCATGTTGAAGGTCGATGAGAGCAATATGCCATCCTATTCAATTAATTGTGTGATATGCAATGAAACTTTCCAATATATTTTGGTTATAGACTGAATAAATAGAAGCAAAACTCAAATAATTGGTCTTACAAATGAGTACTAACTGTAATTATTAGTTTTGAATCTTCGAGAACATTAACTGTCCATTTATTATTACCTTATGGTGCAAAATCAAAGAAAATATAAGAAAAAATTAGTCAATATTTTCCACCGAAGACTTGTTTATCAACTGAAGGATTTAAGTGCTCATGCCTCAAATATGCTTATATCATGAGCCTAACAGTCATAGCATGCCAAAACAGCAGAAATATGTTAGAAATAATCAATTTTATTTTTGGACCTCCATGTCACACTTTGTCCCGCGATAGTGTGAAACAGGCCCCGAGTCACTTGGTATCGGAAGGCGAAGCCTTGAGCT
Source organism: Platynereis dumerilii (assembly GCA_026936325.1). Taxonomy (NCBI): domain Eukaryota; kingdom Metazoa; phylum Annelida; class Polychaeta; order Phyllodocida; family Nereididae; genus Platynereis; species Platynereis dumerilii. The sequence continues at coordinate 450,651 of JAPTHN010000106.1, read as the reverse complement.
CGGCATTCTGCCTTGCCCACCCCCCCCCCTCCACTTTTAACAAGAAAAGTACCCTTAAAAAAGGGTACTGTATCGATTTACCATGAACCTGAGGGCATAAGGCATGTAATAAAAAGTTTTGATATCTCAAAGTAAGCATTTCTATGAATAGTTGGCCCCAGAAAAAAAATCCAAGACCCCTCCCTTTGTTTTATGAAAATCTGACACAACTATAAGGATTTCTGAAATAAAAGGAAACTTCAATTATTTGTGCAGCCTAAAAAAGGTAAACTCCTTTTCTTTAAAAAGAAAAAGAAGCAAATATCCCCCCTCCAAAAATAATCCTGGATTTGCAAATAAAAGAAGAAAGTTTGTTGTTCTTACTGGTTTTAGAAATTTTGCATCCTCACACGGTTATGCGCCGAAACGCATTTTCCGAGCTTAATATTGCAAATAGAGCAAAATTAATAAGTGCTTTGAATGCGGGGGAGTTTACTTGATATATGCACGTTTTTAAATTTTTAAAATCGGATGATTATTAAGGTTTTTAGGCCAAGTTTTGCATTCAAGATGATGTACACAATTTTTGGTGACGTTTCACACGCAAAAAATATCGCCAGAAATATTTATAATCTTGTTGAATCGATGTACTGTTAAGAATACTTACATATTCCTTTTTTTATAGGTTAAGACATCGATACAAACTTTTAAAAAGAGTGTCTGCTCAAGACTGGTCATTGCTTGAGGGCTATGGGGCTTCCCAAAACTTTGGATAGCTGTGTGGGGGTCTTATCTGACCATTTCAATGTTCTATTATCTTTCCTCCGAACTATCAGTTACTTATTTTAAAAAATACATAACAAAACTCAAACAATATTGCCCAAGCAATTTCACAGAATATTGTAAGGCTCTCGACCAATCAGGAACCAGTCAGTCAGCTTGCCATACGATGTGGTCTTTCGTTGATTTTATTTTCAGTCCCAGGTCATACAGTGCATGTTTTCTCAAAATTGATCGTTTTCATTCAGCTGTGAGAAAATCGTTGTTTTCGACTGTTCTGTTTAATTGGCCACTGCAGCATCTCTTTTAGTGAAAAGTAGTTAAGCATTAAATGCAGATATTTTCAGTCCAATTGAAAATTAAGTCTGACATTTTTGCACTGATCAGGCTTATTATTATGTGGCTCGTTTAGTTGATAGCAACCATAACATAATGTAGGCCTACATTGTAAGCTCTTTGGCAATCGGTTGATGAGGCTGGACTAGTAATAACTACTGAGTTAACAGAGCCATGTCTTCACTGTACAATTTGAATTTTGAGTCAGCTTAATTGATTGATTGAGGTGGTTGCACAATTCATTTGAGCTGAAATGGCTTGTTGTTCTAAGTTATGACAATGGAAAGATTATCGTAACTCAAAACAACAAGCTATGTCAACTCAAACAAATTGTGCAACCATCTCTCAATCATTTGAGCTGAATCAAAATGTCATATTCTACAGTGTACAACATGTAGAGTTTTGTTACCATGTGGAACTATAATCTAGCTCAGTGGTAGTGAGCTGGGCTGCTAACTCATAGGACCAAGGTTCAATTTCTGGTTTGGACAGCTCATGTTAGACAGAAGTTTCGTCCTATACAAAGAGTTCATCCCACATCATTACTATGAACTTTACCTGTTTAATTAAGTCATGTACGTCTGTGCATACTGCATAGATACAGGATATAAAACCTATCACACACCTACTACTATATCACCAAGCGTGTGGGAGAGCTTTGTTTCTATACCAATATTCTCATTGTAAATTCAAGGCTCTGCTTTCGAGGCCAAAAGACTTTATAGTATTAGTTCAGCATTGAAGCTAAGCAGTTTAATGCATTTGAAGATTGTAAGAATGGTGAATTTAAGGAGTTCATTATTTAATAACTACTTAGTAGATGTATTAATCAGGAAATTAGATAATACTATTAAAATGTCAGAGCTTAAATACAAAATTACACTTAAGAGATTATGTATGTATTGTTTTAAATACAGCAGCATAAGACAGGCATTGGCCTCTAATGAAGGCTATAAAATAATACAGTGTAATGTATTTACCTTGAAACATTGGAATAGCCTTGAATTGGACATAACATTAGAGTAACCATTTAGCCTCAATTTAGGCTGACTGCTTCAGGCTGGCTCTATAGATGGGATGAACAGATTTGGCCTTAGCCAAGCTAGTTCTGCTGTAAGGCATGCTTAATAGATTAGGGATCCAATGTCTTTAATGCCTTGGTCAATGGCCAAGATTCTTAATCCTTAAGTGGATAGGTTGGGGTTAAGATGGGGCTGATGGCCTTAAATAGGTAGGGAGGTAAAATGGTGTGTTATGTTTTGCATAGCCTCAGAAGAAGTCTGGTTTATGCAGAGGCACCTATACAGTATAGGCCCTACAAGACATATTATATCTGAGGGCGTGGGTTCGAATCCCACCACGGAACTCAATTTAGTCCGAGCCCATGGGACATTAAATGGAGGCGGGTTGTATCCAGTGTTCTATGCTGGGGCAACTGAAAGACCCTGGGCATCCCTGAATTAATAGGGTATGTACCAGACTCACAGTCTTCTCATCTCATCATCATACGGTGATCGCCTGCCTCGATATAGCCCACTAAGGTGCTGCTGAGGCGTAAAACACAAACAAACAAACAAAAAAACAAACAAGACATATTATAGATATACCTGGCCTAACATATGTTACATTTTGCTTCTTTTCTTGTATTAAAACTAGAGATCTGTCTGCACCACATTTATAGCTATATTGACTCAAAGACATGCAAATAAATCTTAGATATGTTGTCAATGAGTGCAAAGATGTCGTCTGTGGGTGTAACGAAGTGATTATTTAGTGCATTGAAGATATCCAAGAAGCTTGAAATACTTGGCTTGGCCATTAGAGTCTGATGTGAGTCTTTCGTCTATGTAATTTTCTCATGGTCTTTTCTTATTTTTGCTTGATGAAGCTTCTAATTTGGAAGTTTATGTTTCTTGTTTTCAACAACTTTCTGTTATTGTTATAGGTTTGAAACTTTTGGCAATATTTTGAAATACAGCTATTGTTTTTTTTTTCTGAAAATCATCTAAGGCGTTCATGGATGTATTTTGAATGAAATTATTCAGGTGTGCTGAGAGGCTAATAAATAACAAAATGTTGGCATTGGGACTGTTTTGATATAAAGGATGAAAGGATATTTTGAATATAATTTTCTGGAATATTTTTTACAATCAGTGTTTCGCCTTGATTTCATTGTAGTATAACGCATCACATTGCAGCATATTAATTGTGACAGTGCTGAGAAAAAACACAAGAAAAATATGCATTGCTTCTTCTAGCGAAAACTGTGATTATAACTGTGATTATATAAAAAGATATGAATTGATAAAAATATACTTTCATACATTATATGCTTCTGAAATAAATGTATATTTTGAAAATTTCTCAAACCTCAATGGATTTGAGTTTAAGTAAACTGGAATGTTTCATTCACTGGTTGAACTATACCAGGTGTTAAAATAGAAAAAAAAATACAAAGGAAGGGAAAAAAGTTTTAATTTACATAATATGTGATGCTATGTCATATTCTTTTGAATTTACAATATGCGTAGTGTTCGATAACTGTTACCTCATTGAAAGTGTTTCAACTTAATATTTTATGTACATTGTTTGGACTACTGCTTTACAAAAAATATCAATACTAATGTAACAATAATGTGAGTCATAAAATCTTAATTCTACGATTCAATTTCATTCTGTGTAAATATATGTGATTTGACATATATTTCGTTCACACGTGTGTTCAGCAAGCCATGTGTATGAATTGTGTTATGGCTCTATGAAGGTCTAAGTATTATGCAAATGGTCACAATATTATCCTGCTATATTGAATATATTGATGCTCATTGTATTTAGGTCATTAAGTTCATCTGACTCAATATCACAGGCAGACAAAATAATAAGATGACAAGGCTGTGAGTTAATAGGTAAAATAATACACTATAATAGTTAACTACTTTCTAAATTACTGTGCCTATACATATATATTAGTATCAGTGTCTGCGTTCAGAAAGTAAAATATCCCTCACATTGAGTAGGCTAACCGTTGATTCTTTCCTTCATTCGTCAATCAACCGTAGCGATTTACAAGAGCTTGTCTTGGAGGGCTTTTCTTGTCTGTCTATCTATCTATCTATCTATCTATCTATCTATCTATCTATCTATCTATCTATCTATCTATCTATCTATCTATCTATCTATCTATCTATCTATCTATCTATCTATCACTATTTATCTATCTAGGCCTATCTCTCTGTGCCATTGTACCGGAGCAGGTACCAAATCCTGCAGAATGAATAATATCATTTTGCCTATTTCCATTTTTAAGACTGTCTTAATATACCACTGATGGTTTGCATTGTAAAGGTAAAGTTTCTGAAACATTTAGAAAAACATTCTGCTGTGCAGCCCACACTGTGGACAATGTAGATCTGCGGCCATGTATTTATAGAACAAGTGGCACAATGGCCTTTATTTGTTAATGGTGCTGTTACACGGGCCACACATTCAGAGTTTGAATTAAATTCGATGTGGTTAATCTAATAGTTTTTTTTTTCAGAGATTATGAAAAGTAAAGTGTATCACAAGTTAAATTTTGAAAACTTTTAAAAGCTACATTAATGAGCCACAACAAGTTAGAAAAATGACATTCAAACTGACGAAAGTGCTTGTCTTTTATCAGATTTCTCCAAGGAAATAACAAAACAATGATATCACACTCAATCAGCAGTTTCGTCGGTTAAATGTAAGTTTAAGCTATTGCAAACTCCACCATAGAGATTATATGTAACTGTCATTCTACATATTCTTCTAGTCATCTGGTTGAAACTAATACTACATGTATTTCAAAAACACAAAATTGGCAAGCCCACAGAACCAGTTTTATCCTTTATATTCCCTCCCTAGTACTAGTTAATGCTACTTTGTCTAGCATCAATGTAAACATCACAATAATCACATAATTACAGGCTTTATTGAGTTTGATTTAAATCTGCAATTCTTCGATTCATTGAATCACTATCACAATGTTGATAAACTTAATAACGCCCACTTGACATGTTTCCGGTGTCTTTTTTTCCTATTTATCTCTCTTAAATTTGCTTTGTTATCTCACAATTCACGTGCCATTTACCTGATTTAGTTGGAAAGGCATTTGGAAATATCTCAAATGACAAGGCCATGCTTGAAATATTAATTAGGCTTAGGAGGAGTGATGCAGAGAAGCTGTCACTTACATTACGTTATTGTCAAGTGGGAATTGGGACATTTTCTCACAAACAGCTTGGTTTTTAAGGACCCTTGAAGCTTTTAAAACTTTATGGTAAGGTTGGGAAGTGATCAATATGCTTTCTTACTAAATATTGATTGTGGTAACTGTGTTTTCTGATGTAATTTTTTCATTATGTGAATTTCCGATGTTTTAAACCCATTCCAAGCATTGATGTTATCAAATCATTTCTGATGGCTCACTTCATAAAAATGACTGAATCATTGGTTGATTGACAGATTTGTAATGACATACTTGGTTAAAATAAATATTTACGCTATTCTAAAAATAAGTTTTCCTGTTTTGCTTGAGTTAAACATAATTAAGTCACTGGAAAGTCACATTTGGTGTCATGGATAATAATTCCGTTGACGATATACAATAAGTATCTTTCTGGTTATAAGTCACTCTTAACACTAGATTGGTCAGATCAACTCCTTTTTGTAATGTGTATTATTCTCGGCTCATTGGCTGAGTTGTTATTGGCTGCCTACCAACCTGATATCTGTGGAAGGACGGTGGAGTACACAATAAGAAGAAAGTCAAAAGAGTACAAATGAGAGTCTCTGTTACATTGTACACCTGAGGAAACTGATATTCAATGAAGCAAGTTATGTCGCTATTGTACTCACCTGAGCCAAAGATAAGCATCTGTGGTTTTCAGATTTGTCAATCTCAAAGAGTAAAAAAAAAGCTCTGTTGGTATCACACTAGGATGTCAATCATTCGGTCCAAGGTTCGATTCTTGCTATGGCGGGGTCACTTTGACTTTTGTTGAACGGCTGTTTCAATCATCCTTTGCGTCATTGCTATGGAAATGGATTATTATTTGGAATACCCAAAAAATTGGAAAATAAACTCCAAGTTGCACAGAACTCTGCTGTCAGACTTATAAATAAACTGAGAAAATATGATAATATCACCGACCATAGGAAAAACTTGCATTGGCTACCAATCCCGGCTAGAATCCAATACAAAATTCTTACCACTACATGGAAAGCCTTGAATGACCAGGCCCCATGTTATATTAAACAATTGCTGCAGGTCAAAAAGCAGCTCAAGTGTAACCTAAGAAGTAACAGCCACAACCTTCTCGAAGTACCAAAATACCAGGGCAATAACTATGTAAATAAATCATTTTCACACGCAGCACCAGTTCTCTGGAACTCGCTTTCAGACAAAATAAAAAACATGGACACTCTTGAGAAATTTAAAAAAGGACTAAAAACTCAACTCTTCATACAATCTTATCGTTAGAATTTTATTATCAAGCGCGGTGTGAGCAATTGTTAATTGAAACTGGCGCTATACAAATTTCTATTATTATTATTATTATTATTATTGCTGTGTTCAACTCCTCCTGTCCTAATTAGCTTACCAAATGCATAAATACAGGACGTGAAGTCCCATTCGTCCTGGCCCCTGGTTCTCTGTTGCTGGTTTAAAGCAGTGGAGTCACTTTGGGGCTACAATCATCCGTTCATCAACTGTTACTCCACAAACTACATGTATATAGTATCATTTCTCAAGTTGATGATGCAAGATTACCAGTTTATGTACAATGTTTTTGACTTTGATGTTAATATGACTATGATATCTTTGCGTATCCAAATATATTCAGTTTACGATCAACTATTAATATAAACCTAATCTATCCACAACAAACTATCAACTGGTGTCAGTAACTCTTGATAAGCCTGCATAAATTACATGTGCACATTTGGTATTACACAGTGTTAGGTATACAGTATAGCATTGATTAAGAAGCAAAGGTACGTTTGTTGATTGACAGACACGTTTGTGCTAAAAAAATAAAAAACATATGATACACACACTAACACGTGTATGAGTACCGAAAAATCCTGTCTTCATAGCGAAAAAAAAAAGGGCTAAGAAATAAAAAAAAAGATAACTCACTATATGCAGTCTTATCCTCATATGGCGACATTATCACTGTGACAAAAAAAAAGTCTGAAAAGCTATTATACTCAAAGAAATGCAAAAAGAACACAGTCGTGGACTCAATATAATAGTAATAATAAAGAAGTAACCCTTTTTCATATTGTTCATGGAAATATGAACACTGATTGGTCATGATTTGGCCAATTATGACTTCTTTTACTATCTTTAGTCACCATAGAAACCTTTTTGATGCTATTTATTTATCTATGAACCTGGTAATATAAGAAGATGACAGGTAGCTCTTTGAAGTGGGTTCTTTGAACCTTTGGTGTTACCTAAGATTACTATACAAAAAGATGACAGTGAATGGTGGCCCTAAATGAGAATTATAGTGGTGTAGCATAACATAATTTACTTATTTGTCCTTACATAGATAGATAGATAGACAGATAGATAGAAAGAAAGATAGATAGATAGATAAATAGATAGATAGATAGATAGATAGATAGATAGATAGATAGATAGATAGATAGATAGATAGATAGATAGATAGATAGACAGGTTACTGACTGACTGACTGGATGGTTAAAATTTATTTACTTGACTGAATGGCTAAATATAGAGAGAAGCGGGCCCGCGAAAGGCATTTTAATGACCCTAGATTAACATGTCTGGATCTGCCACTGAATCTGTTGTTCGTTGTAGTTTTCTGTATCATTTACTTGTCTTAAAAATTATAAGATGTACTTATCTATTTTTTCTTGTCTTTACAGGTAAGATCTGTTGCTTCTTATGACCGATGTGTCTGACCTCCGTGACAGTTAAGTTCCATTTTTCAATCGTGCCTTTCATGTTTTATGCCTGGAAAGATATAAAAAGCAATTCTCCTCTGATATATTCCTGTGACACTGATGTTACATTTCCACTGTTATTTTAACTTAGTGAAGGAATTTTGGATTTTTTTTTGTAGTCTTAGCTGTATGATAGACTGCCTACATATGGATAAGATGTAAATTTTTGAAAATCAATGTATTGTTCCAAGATATGCCATTTGGAATGGTGTGAACTCTGGTTCCTGGAATTGAGGCAAATGTGCAGTTGTAAAGTTAAAAGATAAATAGTTTATGCCTAGTTAAATAGTTTATGCATAGTTTATGCATAGTTTATGCATAGTTTATGGATAGATAGATAGATAGATAGATAGATCGATAGATCGATAGATAGATAGATAGATAGATAGATTGATTGATTGATCGATTGATTGATAGATAGATCTTTTGATAGGTAAATAGACAGATAGATGGATAAATAGATAGGCCTAGATCTCTGATGCCTACTGGGTGACTGTAGTTTGCTATAACAATTCTCATAGCTTTAACACCAGCAGCTAACTAAGATGCTATTTCATAATAAGGATGAAATTTCTGAAATAAGAAGCATAATTAGCATAATTGGGCTAATTAACTAGTGTCTTAAAGGTTAGACACTTGTAACTAGAGAATTGCTAACATGTTGAAACACTGGCATATATAGGCTTGGTGTTGACGCAGTATTATAAATTGTGCTTCTACAGGTATAGTAAACTTGGCTTTGGTGTGGAGTCAGTGGATATATTATATCCAGATAGCTTACATCATTGTAGATAGGATGCATATGTAAATAGAATTGGAAAATACATTATTTAATAGATGTATGGTGTGCAGTGAGACATGAGTGAGACAAGTTGACTGTTTGATGAATTCATTTGCTGCAAAAAAAGTTAAACATTTTTCAAAATGTGCACAATTCCAAATAAATTTGGCACACTAAGATGGTTATTCCTTTTGAATTTATATTTAGCCCACAATATTTTACGGTACATGCAGATATTTTCTTCAGAGAGAATTGTTTATGAATCTGAAACACTTACGAAGATACCCTGGAAATAGTAAGTTCATGCACTGTGTGAAAATTCACCTCCGTGTTAATAATTAGGTCGATATGAATTATTCTGGTACTGGTGAATCTTCAATGATATTGTTAATATTTAATGAAGCTATGCTATATTTTGGGTCATGTGTAAGTAATTAGAGGTATTTTGGGTACTGGAAAGAAGAACGTGCATGGTATATTTTTTATGGATATGTATTTCCCGTCTTCATGCGCATTTGTTTATATTTAAAGGGAGCAAAGTTTTGCTTTTGGGTAAAGCTCAAGATGAAAGAGAAACATTAAAAGAAATGATATTAAGAATTCATACAAAGAATTCTTGAAATAACAACCCTAGACAAGATTCAAACGAAACTATATTTAGATTGAGTGTAAAAGAAATGGGAACTAAACTAAATCTAAGCAATGAAAAGATAATATTATAGCGTTATTGTCCAGCTAGAAAGGCTGAGGATGACATAGTTAGCTTAAACATGAGTAATTCAAAACAGATATGACTGATATGATTACCCTAACTATCATGTAATATTAAAGTGAAAAACTAGTGAGATGTTGAGTAAAATAAGTGGAAAACTAAGCCCTGTGTGAAGCAATGGAAAGATAGTGCAGTGTTATTGTTGAGCCAAAAAGGGCTGAGTATTACATAGGGAGAATGGGTGAAATGATTACCCTAACTATCAAAGAATATTTTAAAGTGAAGCAATGTGAGGTTTAGAGTAAAATGAATGAAAATCTACAGTAAGCCCTGTACATATAAAGCTATGGAAAGATAGTGCAGTGTTATTGTTGAGCCAAAAAGGGCTGAGAATTACATAGGGAGAATGGGTGAAATGATTACCCTAACTATATAGCTATCAAAGAATATTTTAAAGTGAAGCAATAGTGAGGTTTAAAGTAAAATGAACGAAAATCTACAGTAAGCCCTGTACATATAAAGCTATGGAAAGATAGTGCAGTGTTATTGTTGAGCCAAAAGGGCTGAGTATTACATAGGGAGAATGGGTGAAATGATTACCCTAACTATCAAAGAATATCTTAAAGTGAAGCAATGTGAGGTTTAGAGTAAAATGAATGAAAATCTACAGTAAGCCCTGTACACATAAAGCTATGGAAAGATAGTGCAGTGTTATTGTTGAGCCAAAAGGGCTGAGTATTACATAGGGAGAATGGGTGAAATGATTACCCTAACTATATAGCTATCAAAGAATATTTTAAAGTGAAGCAATAGTGAGGTTTAAAGTAAAATGAACGAAAATCTACAGCAAGCCCTCTACATATAAAGCTATGGAAAGATAGTGCAGTGTTATTGTTGAGCCAAAAGGGCTGAGTATTACATAGGGAGAATGAGTGAAATGATTACCCTAACTATCAAAGAATATCTTAAAGTGAAGCAATAGTGAGGTTTAAAGTAAAATGAACGAAAATCTACAGCAAGCCCTCTACACATAAAGCTATGGAAAGATAGTGCAGTGTTATTGTTGAGCCAAAAGGGCTGAGTATTACATAGGGAGAATGAGTGAAATGATTACCCTAACTATCAAAGAATATCTTAAAGTGAAGCAATAGTGAGGTTTAAAGTAAAATGAATGAAAATCTACAGCAAGCCCTCTACACATAAAGCTATGGAAAGATAGTGCAGTGTTATTGTTGAGCCAAAAGGGCTGAGTATTACATAGGGAGAATGGGTGAAATGATTACCCTAACTATATAGCTATCAAAGAATATCTTAAAGTGAAGCAATAGTGAGGTTTAAAGTAAAATGAACGAAAATCTACAGCAAGCCCTCTACATATAAAGCTATGGAAAGATAGTGCAGTGTTATTGTTGAGCCAAAAGGGCTGAGTATTACATAGGGAGAATGGGTGAAATGATTACCCTAACTATCAAAGAATATCTTAAAGTGAAGCAATGTGAGGTTTAAAGTAAAATGAACGAAAATCTACAGCAAGCCCTCTACACATAAAGCTATGGAAAGATAGTGCAGTGTTATTGTTGAGCCAAAAGGGCTGAGTATTACATAGGGAGAATGGGTGAAATGATTACCCTAACTATCAAAGAATATTTTAAAGTGAAGCAATAGTGAGGTTTAAAGTAAAATGAACGAAAATCTACAGCAAGCCCTCTACATATAAAGCTATGGAAAGATAGTGCAGTGTTATTGTTGAGCCAAAAGGGCTGAGTATTACATAGGGAGAATGAGTGAAATGATTACCCTAACTATATAGCTATCAAAGAATATTTTAAAGTGAAGCAATAGTGAGGTTTAGAGTAAAATAAATGAAAATCTACAGTAAGCCCTGTACACATAAAGCTATGGAAAGATAGTGCAGTGTTATTGTTGAGCCAAAAGGGCTGAGTATTACATAGGGAGCCTTAAACCTAGGTACAGATGGTGTGTGGTCTAGGGGCTCTCTGAGGTGCATACCAATGAAAGGGCCCTATGCAAAAAGAATATTCTTAGATCAGGTGTTGTAACATGGGCTGTGCAGCAACAGTTGTCTGTTGTGACTTTTGCTGTGTTGTGTTTTTCTGTTCTGTGTTTTTGTTTTCTTGTTTGTTTATATCTAGAGAGCGGTGATTGAACCCTGGGATTGAACGGCTTAATGGTTTGAGTGCTGGAGAAAGTATTTGCCAACTCAGTCGATGGTTGTGGATGGGTTCGATTCGCATAAGTATGGTACTTTTTATTGGTATATTGATAGCAGCAACACTGAGGCTTGATGCTATTTAAAAAGTCATACATAATAAATGTTTTTCACCAATAATTAGGCTTACTCTAAAATGTACTGAAAGTCTGGAACACACAAGTTTCGGACAGATCAATACATAGTCCAGACTGAGATAAAAGAGTCACCCCCCATGTCAATTTGTCAATTGTCAAATGCCCTACCTTTTAGCTTTAAAAAATGTGCAGTAATAATCATTTTGAGAGAACTGCTACAACACAATGCTTACCAGAACCAGACAAATGATAGCACTACTCAGCTCAATAACATCAGAAATACTAGTGGACATACTACATAGAGTGGACAGACTAAGACTTGAGAATATCCTATGGTCAACCATAGCTCCCAGGCTTCTTTGTAAAGGTTGGGACAGTGTGAGGGACAATGTACTTTACTATACACAGTAAAACCAAACAGTAGTTCCTACAATAAAAAGCACTGATTCTCAGCTGCTTTGGGGTTTTGCTGCCCTGTTCTGATGGAAATGTTTACTGAATGTTGTAGAATTTAGACACAAACTTGTGGCCAAATGATTCAAGTTTGACGTTGCCTACACTGTAAAATTTGAATTTTAGCTTACATGGTTGAGTGATATTGTTGCACAATTCCTTTGAGCCAAAATAGCCTGTTGTTTTAAGACTTTAGTTATGATAATGAGCAGATTATCATAACTTAAAACAACAAGCTATGTTAGACCAATGGCATTGTGCAACCATCTCACTCAATCATTTAAGCTGACTCAATATTCAAATTTCACAGTGTGTTATGTGGAATGTCCAGGTTCAACTCACAATTTTGTGAAATTCTATTGATTAACTTTGGGGGCATGGTTGGGTACCGGGGGCACCGCTACCAAGATATTGCTCATGGGCCCGCGAGGTGCCCCTTTCCATATAACATTATGGCGATTGCAAAACATATCCTTATTTCTAGAGCCAGTGACTCTCTAGTTACCACACTGCCTTATGAACGACACACCAGCTGCATGACTTTCGTGAGAGAATTTGCTTGAAACTTTTTTGTTTGACAACAACAATTTCTTACAAATCACTGTAGATTTAACATTGCCTTCATTTACAGTCTCCCACTGTCCACTGGACAATGCAGTGGCCAGTGTATTGGCCTATGTATCCTTTGGGTCTATAGACAATAGCGTGAGCTGCTCTTTGATGGTTGCACGCTATATCTGTGGCCTGATGGACTTAGCACAAATAGTTGTCACTCAAAAGGGATGTACAGAAGCTCTGGACATGCATAGAGCCTCTGCTATTCTTACTTTATTTCATTTTCTATTTTCCATATGATGCATGCTGAATTACTAATAGCATCTCTAGAAAAGCTTACACTGAAGAATTTGGACTTTCAGTCAGCTTAAATGATTGAGTGAGATGGTTGCACAATTCCTTTGACCTGACTTAGCTTGTTGTTATAACAAGTTATGATAACAGACAGATTATCATGACTTTAAACAACAAGCTATGTTGGCTCTCAGGTATTGTGCAACCATCTGAGATTTAGACAAGTTGGTTAACACACACAAACACACACACACATAGATGTTGCAAATTGACCTTCCAAAACCAGACTATTTGAGTAACCCACGCATTACAAATCAGTCAAACTTATATTAGGCATTGATATGACTAATTCATCCAGAATATAAGTTGATCCTGTGTTGCCAACTTGCCATGCTTGCGATAAGAGAAACTAAAAATAGTTTCGCTTTACAATTGTAACATGCATATTACTCTGAATAAGATGTTTTTTTGAGTGACCCCCCCCCCTATAAAAAGAACAAAAAAGTGGAAAAAATCAGATATCTTGTAGGCCTATAATGAAGTGTCTGTCTGTAATACTGCTCTTTTTGTAGGAGCATTTGTCCTATTTCATGCAGCTGTCCAGTGGCCAATTTTGGCTGTTTGACACACAGACCCGTCCCCAATAGATTTTCTGTCTTTGCTAATAACTTGTCCAGGTTATTGACATTGACAAAAAGGCCTGTAGCTGCCAATGCCCACACTAAATCCTTCTGATGTTCCCATACGGCGTATTTGTGATGCGGTGCCTCATATTGTGGTCGACTTGTAGCGGCTGATTTATCATACAGAGTACAATCAGTACATGGTATAAGTTATCAGCAAAATAGTTTAATGTAGCCTCATTCATTGTATAGCTGTACACTTGCCTTTTGTGACCGCCTTCCAGAAACACTAAATAGTATTTTTAATGTATTTTGCATCCCGACAAGTCTTAGAGACCATGCCCCCATGAGAGACCGCTTCTTGACCACAGAAGAGACGGTCTTATGGCAAAGGGATCACTGTACTTACCGTGTTTTTCAAGCATCTGTGAGGAAGTAAGTGTGTCAATGTACAGTGTATAGTCACTTGTTGTTCTGCGATGAATTTTTGGATAGAGGGTTACTGCCTTCCAATTGCTGGGTTCTTGGCTGGATTCCAGCTCTTGCCAGTTCACTTGGAGCTATGTTGGACAGCAGTTTCAATAATCCTTGGCTTCATTACTGTGCCCTGACACTGTCCTCCTCCTGTCCTACTTAGCCTACCACTGGGCGTGGAAACTGAATGTAAAGTCGCAGCCATAAAATTATCAATATTTTTGGTGAATTGGAGACCCACATCAAAAATGGTAATTCACTGATGTTATTGAACATCTCGATATCATCACTTCTTTTTCAGTTATTATAACAAAGAAAGCTATTCTTGATCGGTAGAGACTTGTATCGCATGAAGAAGCGAGGTGACTGTAATGTTTAAGTGTATTACTGTAGGATGAAGATGACGCTATGGTAATAATCTTGCTGCTCCAATTTGGGATATTGAATGTAAAAGATGTTTTTGAACAGCTGGAAATAATCACTCAGTTTTCCTCAGCTATTATAACAAGATCTTCTTGATCGGTAAAGACTTGTATCGTTCCAAGAAGCAAAACGTGATTGTTATCTTTCAGGATGTACTGTCGGATGAAGATGAGGCTATGGTAATAATCTTGCTGCTCCAATTTGGGATATTGAATGCTTAAGCACATAATGACTGCTGAGCCACCAGACAGGGATATTGACTGCATCTGATGTTAACAGCTTGAAGTTGCCACTTCTTTTTCCTCAGCTATCATAACACAGAATGGCTATTCTTGATTGGTCAAAACTAGATACTCTTGTAGTGCTAAGAAGCAGAGGTGAAAACTAACTTTAAGGTTGTACTGTAAGATGAAGATGACGCTATGGTAATAATCTTGCTGCTCCAATTTGGGATATTGAATGCTTAAGCACATAATGACTGCTGAGCCACCAGACAGGAAGATCTTGCCTAAATCCCAAGAATGCTCAGGTCTAATTGCCTCCCATCAATTTCACTTGAGATAGCTGAGTATTGAGTTTGTCATTGTGTGTGTATAAGAAGTAGAAGATTGTTGACTGGATAAACCCATTATAGTATGTGCACTTTCCCTGTATGTTTGCTTATAGGGTGTCACTCAGCTTACTAATTATTTTGCCCAACTGACACTGTATGTTCTGTGCATGGGACTTGACAGCTGCATCAATAGAATTAACAGTAGCCTCAACAACAGTGACAGCATGGTCAACAGTGAAAGCATCGGTGGAATAATGATGGCGGAATGATGGGCGAATAGGGTTCTTGATCTACCTCTTACAATTATCGATGGAGGAATGAGGCTTGCATCTTGTATTCATGCACATTTTTGGCTAATGAGGACAGGAGGAGGACATAACGATGCTGCAAGGAATGATCAGAACTGCTGTCCAACATGGGTCCAGGTGAAGTGACCACAGCTCTGATGTGGGATGGATGAATAAATAGGGTTTACATCCTGTATTCATGCCCTTGGTAGGCTAATCAGGACAGGAGGAGGACACAACAATGATTGGAACTGCTGTCCAACATAGGTCTAGGTGACCTGACCAGAGCTGGGATTGAATGTGAGAAGCTCAGCTGTCGAAAGCTCATAATGTTACCTACTGAGCTAATCCAAAACCCAGCTTCAATATAGGCAATATCATCCAGAGAATAATTCTGCTTACGGCTCGCCTGCCCCTCTTTACCTTACTTTGGCATGAACCTTGTACTGAAGGTGCCACATCCATCCTACATGTCATCTAGTCACATGGTCACCCATCAGTCACCAAGTCTCCACTTCATCCTTCCATCTGCTCACATCCAGGACCTTTCTTCAATCATCCATCAATACTTCTTTTCTTCCTTCCATCCATCATCCCAGGAGTACAGTGGTTAGCTCAGTCAGTTGTGCTATGGGTTCGATTCCAGCTCTGTATGGATCACCTGGAACTATACAACAGTTTCATTCATTCTTTGCCTCATTGCTGTTTCCTCCTCCTGTCCTGATTAGCCTGCCACAGTACATGAATTCAAACTTCTGTCATCCATCTGTCCTCTTCTTCCTTCCTTTCTTCTTTTCTTCCTTCCTTTATTCCTTGTTTCCTTCCTTCTTTCATTCTATGTTTGCTTCCATCTTTCATTCTTTGCTTCATCCTTCCTTCATTTCTTCTTTCCTTCCTTCCTGTCTACTTACTGTCATCCTTCCTTCCTTGCATCCTTCCTCCCTCCCTTCTTTTCTCTCTGCTTTCCTCCCTCCCTTCTTTGCTCGCTACCTTCTTTCCTCCCATATGCACTCCCAACCACATTGATTTTGGCATGAATGTTCAGAAAGGTCTCCATTCACAATTTGCTCCAACACTTAGCATAACCATGCGGAGTGTCAGGCTGGGAAGTGCTGTGGATGGCACTTGGGAGTATTTTATTTCACCCACAGGAATTGGCTGTTAAAATATTTCTGAGTTACTAATTAACCAGCAGCTGATTGCTGGCATCTGCAACAACAGCTGAAATGGTTTTACTGGTGTCAAATTAATGAAAATGGAAGTTACACTGCAAAACTGTTAAGCTATTTTAAAGCAAATATTAGATGGGGTTTTCTTGTGGTATAGAATTAGTTGCATTTTCTTGTTACTCATTGTGCTGAGTTGTAAGACATTTAGCGTACAACATTCGATATATTATTAAGTACGGGTTCAGACTCCTCTCCCCTTCCCCTTCCCCTTACCCTTCCCTCTCTCGTCCTCCTCTCTTTCCTCTCTTCTCCATCTTTCTTTCTTCTTCCCATCTCCTTCTCCTCTCTCTCCCCTTCCCTCTCTCCCCTCCCCTCTCTCCCCTTCCCTCTCTCCCCTTCCCTCTCTCCCCTTCCCTCTCTCCCCTTCCCTCTCTTCCCTTCCCCCTCTCCCCTTCCCTTTCTCCCCTTCCCTTACTTCCTCCCCCACATCTCTCCCCCAACTCCCCCCCAACTCTCCTCTCTCATCTGTCTCTCCCCTTTCCCCTCCCTCTCTTGCTTCTCCTCCCTCTTCTGCTTCTCCTCCCTCTTCTATCCTTTCCCCTTCCCCTTCCCTTCTCTCCCTTCTGTCCACCTTATTCTAATATCTATTTCTATTTCTCCATCACTTATCTAGCCAACCCCCCCCCCTCTCCCTAATCTCCTCCATCTCTCACTCTCTCACACAGCTGCACATGGTAAATTCTACTGCACAATGTCTGCACTGAATAAGTCTGGTGGTGCAAATGTTGCAATGCTAAAAACAACAGGCAAATGACATCCATCCTGACACTGTAAATGTTGCTGCCAGGCCACATCTCCTGTTCATGGCAGTAACAAGCCCATGCTGAAGCCCATGAAGGCAGCATGAACAGCACAACTTGTATAGGGAATGCTCCAAGCTCTGTGAAAGCATTAACTGTGAGCTTGGGGGCATTATAGCATTAGCTTGAATGCTTGTTTGGGTTTGTAGGGATCTTGATGGATTAACAAATGGTTATGTGATTGGTTGATTAGATTTTGTAGATTTTGCTATCCCTGTTTGTCTAACCGATCAACTATGGTAATGGGTTATTGTGGTCACAGACTGTCTATGATTGGATTTGTACTTTCAGTTATTAAATGCGAGTTTATTCAGGGAAAAATATATGAATTAAATATTTTTAAAAAGGATTGTTTTATGTGCCTTTAGATTTGTAACAGCAGAGGTCATAAGCAGGCACACAGAAGTGGCTGATAATGTCTTGCGTTTTGGACTTTGTTGAAACCCTTGGAAACAGGACGTACTCAACCACTTTCGAATTCATGAGTTTTACTTCTGCTGTAAATGATTGTGCTGGTGGATTTGAAAATAGGGTCCCAAATACCATTCTTGATACATTTTTTAAAAAAGCAGACATAAGTCAAATTTTATGAGAATCTCTGATGAATAAATGCCTCAAAGGGGTCTTTATTTGTCATTATTATTTGTCATTATGATTAGCTGAGTGATTTTTTGTTTGCTTTGCTTGGGGTCCCAGATTCAATTCACCTGGGAACACTTTGGTTATTGACCTACGTGAGTCATAACCGACGCCCCAGATGGGGCTGTTGTGATGAGACTTTAGATAATTGGTCCCTTGCATCAGTGGCTGCGCTGGGCAAACAGGGCACCACAGAATGTAATAGATATTCAGATGGCATGTTATTGAAATAAGATGATTTTTTCTGCTCCTTTGATCTTATGAATCACAGGGTAATTGTTAATTTCGTCAAATTAATCATCTATCTATCTATCTATCTATCTATCTATCTATCTATCTATCTATCTATCTATCTATCTATCCATCTATCTATCTTATATCTATTTTATATCTATCTTGTATCTTGTATCTATCTCATATCTATCTACCTGTTTACCTCCACCTAAATAACTATCTTATAAATTGCTCTCATTTCTTTTCATCTTCCGTCTACCTTATATCTCTATTCATTTACTTTATTTACCTTCTCCCAATATAATACGTTGTAGCAATGCTGTTGGCCAATACCTATCTTGGCTGTCCATTTTTTAACTTCTCAATGTGATCTGTGAAATTAAACATTAAATTTAAAGTTCACACTGGTTGCACAGCTAATTGTCATGTACAATGTAAAAACTGAAGGATCGATTTGCTTGGCATTTCCTTAATGGCCACATAACTACCTGCTATCATCCCATCGTGCTAATTACTTTCATGTGAGACCATCTACAGGTAATTCACAGGTAATTCTATCTTTGATCTGGCTGTTAATACCTGTCTGCTGTCTTGTTAATTAATGAGGGGGTCCAACAAGGCTCAATGTGGTTGGTACATTGGTTTCCATTGTGTGGCAATGTGTCATTTGAATAACACATTGGATCATTTGATTTGTCTTCAAAAAACTAGTAAAACATGAGAAGAAAAGAGATTAAGAGGAGAAACAAGAGAAAGGAGAAAATGATGAAAGGGGAGTAGGGTGTAAAAAGAAGAAAATTAACAGGAGCAGAGGTTTTATGGGTCACTGAACACATGTGCATTCGATCTGAGAAGCATTTCATATGCGGGGGAGAGAGAAAGGGGGGGAGGAGAGAGAGAGGAATGAGGATTGAGGAAGGGAGGTTGGAGGTGGGAGGGAGGGACGAACGGGGGGAGGAATGGGGGAGAGAGGAATGGGGGGAAATCAGGGAAGGAACAAGGGAGTGACAAAGAAAGGCAGGAGCGGGGAGGAATGAGGAAGGAATAAGGCAGGGAGAGAGGAATGAGGGAGAAAAGAATGAGAGATAGCCGAATAAGGGAAATAAGGGAGGAACGAGGGAGGAACAAAAGAAGTGAGGGATGAGAGAGGAACAAGGTGGGGAAGCATGAGGGGAGGAAGGAATGAGGGGGGAACGAGGGAGAAAAGGGGGATGAAGGAGAGCGAGGGGTAGGAGGACGGGGGTAACAGAGGAGAGAGGAAAAGAAAGGGAGGAATGATGGAGGGAGGTACGGACCAGGGAGGAAGGAATGAAGAAAGAGAAAAATGCAGGAGGAACGAGAGAGGAATGAGAGAGGAACAATGAAGCAACCAGTGGAGAATGTAAGAGAAAAGGGAGAGGAGGAGGAGGGAAAGAGAGAAAAAGAAATATATGAATAAGGAGAGAAATAAGCATTTTGTATCTTTTGTTTTTGGTGACAAACACAATTGAATTCATTCTTCCAAAATTCAGTTGATTGAATCATTGGATTTGTGATCAAACTGATAAAAAGAGAAAAAATGGAAGGAGGAAAGAATTAGACAAGGAAGTTTAAAAAGTGAGTACTTAGAATCTGGAATTGTATGGGTCACTGAAAACAATTTCATTATACAACGAAAGTGGATTGTTTCAATTAAACCAAGTAGGCCTGAAAGGAAAGAGAGGGAAAGAGATATCTAAAAAGAATGAAGACAAGGCCATAAAAAATAAAGTAATGAACTGGTTGAATGATGTGGATCACCGGACACAAGTTCATTCATGCCTTCAAAATCATTCGATTAGCTTTGAAAGAGGAGCAAACGAAAAATTAAGACACATTCTGGAGAACAAATGATCTCAGTGTGCTATTGCTTTGTGCTAAATTATAAAAACTTCAGTGCAGAAATTGAGATGAGCTATTGTTCTTGTGTTTTTAGCTATTTGAAGTGTGTTACAGGTCATGATGCTCAAGTTGCGAGGACAAAATCCCATTCTATCTCCTATTCAATCCGCGATTAAATCCCCCTGATTCAATCCGCTGATTCAATCCTCCGATCACATCCTTCAAACATGGAACGAGCAGAGCAGACCGATCTGATCGAGGCCTGACATGATTCATGAGGTATCGATCAATGGGCCTTGATCTGGGATCCGTTTTCGATCCTTTCGTGTGATGCACATCCGCGATCGACCGCGATCAATTCAATGATAGCTTCATGATGGATGACCGCAGACTACAAACACAATGTCAATTGAATGTCATGATTGTGTCTTTAACCCTGCTCAGCATAGAATTCTGCCAATGGAAGTAGGAGTACAATACAGTAGCTTAAAGCTACTAGCTTCATGAATGAACATGAGTAAAGGTGGATGAATGTGAAGGTAGACTATAGCCTGACTGGCTGCCATATGAACTTTAACTGCAGATGACAATAGACCAATGCATCTTAATCACTAATTAAGTTCTTATTTTTGCAATGTGCTGATTGCTTCTGCTGGCAGATAAAGCTACTCAGTTTGGAAAAGGGTGTTCAGCCTTGCTGGAGATTTGTATGGGTTATTCACAGTGGCGGAGGTGTGATAAACACATATTCCGGATACCATAATGAATAACCAGCTTATAGCATGAAACAAACACTCAAATGGGTAAACAACATTGGAAGATAGGAGGGCAACAAGGAATATGGGAAATGTCGCTATGAAATACTGGCATTGATTGGCTGACAGAGGAGTGAAATGGTATAAATAACCACATCATCTCATAATAACATCTTTCTCCTGGTAGCTGACCAATGACCATAAGATTATCATGTGCTTATCTTGGCTAATATATTGCGTTCAAGCAACAAAGACTTTCATAGATATTTACATGAAATAAGGCTTGATATATGTAATATTTACATATCATAATCTCCATATAATCTCATCATTACATAGATCTTTTTGGTAGCTCTAGCTGGCCATAATATTATCATTAACTTATCTTGGCTAATGTATTATATCGCATCCAAACAACAAAGACTTTCGTACTTGTAGACATTGAAAAGAAAATAACTTAACTTTATATTATGTAATATTTGCATCTCATGATACTTATATTTCAAAAGAACATTGGTACATGACATTTGATTAGCACTTGATTACATATCATTTGGCTTTTATCCTGCAATTTCAGTGCAGAATGAGGACATGTGGGTCCAAAGGACGCGTCGTCCGAACTTTGAATTGTCTGCGGTTTAACTTTGAGAAAACACCAGCTGATTAGAGTTTGCTTTTGTCTTTTTTTCGTGATTTTTTTTCAACCATGCCTGGAATATCTTCCCCCTTAAGTAGTGGTCAGAAATCTGTAGGTTTGTCCTTTTCTGAGTACCTAGAATTTGACCAAAAAAGGCTGACACTGGTTTATTTTCTATTTATATCTTTCCGTCTCGGTGTCTGTCCGCACAAGCGGTTGTTATTATTTCAATGCATTGCAACCTTGACTTATCACACTGAATTGTAAAGGTGCTGTAATACTGCATCATAAAATTCTACTTCATTCTGTAACAGTTGTATCACAATGTAGTGTCAGTTCATTTATCTTAGTGCCCAATGTTACAAGTGTAAATATAATTTTAGTTATAATTTGGAAGTTTAACCAGAAAAAAAGAAAATCTTTTGTATTAAAACCCATTTCCCAAATATCATCTGGTCTTCACACTACTAGTACTGTGATTTTGACAGCATGTGTGGCCTAAGAACATGACAACAATTTATTCATCCGAGTGCATGCCTATATCTAGGCCTATACTCACAGCTCTGTATTGGCTATATGAATATTGATAACATCAAACTGCCACACACATGTATGATGTAGCTCCATATATAGAAATGTCTAAAAATATTTGAGTGATGTATATATGCCTACAAATCAATTAACTTAAAGTGCATTCTTAGCTGCTGTGTACTGGCATAGCTATAGTAAGCTCATCCTTTAAGTTGCTGCTGCATCAATAGTGTTATGCCACTGATCATCCATCAAACAAGAGGCACTGGTATGTATTGTGAAGCTATATGAAGATCAATGAGCGATATTTTCATTTACATAATGTCACAAACTTCGTTTCACACAGTAGGCAGAGCTACCCTTCAGAGAACAGTGTGTACATGACCACTTGAAACAAGAATGACTTCACTCTAAAAAATGTCGGGACAAAATTGGTTTTTTAGATTCAAAATGTTTTTTTGAAAAACCAAATTTCAATGCAAAAAATTTTGCATTGAAATTTGGTTTTTCAAAACCATTTTGAATCTAAAAAAAACAATTTTGTCTGAAATTTTTTAGAGTGTGGTGTTCTGATAAAAGGACCAATGTCAACTTGACATTGGTGAATTTTAGGCTGATCCAAATTTGCAAGTTTTAATATGATAATTGCTTCTAGATACATCTTACTTATTTCAATTTCAAGTTTCTTTGAATTTTTACTTTTAATATACTGTAATCATTCAACTTATTTTTATTAGAAATACACTATTTATTTGAAGTTTCAATGAATGCCTTTTCAGCAAATGTTGTCTGTTTTTTTTTTCATTACAGCACATGCAGCCACCAAGCACTCATTTAGACCTGATGCGCAATGCATAATATATGATGCTCGATCATTCATGAAAAATCTCCTTCGAGCGATACACAAAACAAATGTATGGCTCATTAATTGACAGCTCCAGTCTAGATGTGCCATCTATAACAAATGAATCAATAATTTAGACACCTCTTATTCACTGCAAGGTAAACACATTAATTGCGCCAAAGAAATATACATCTATAAGATGCAGGTTTATGTAAACATTGATGAAAACATTCACATAAACCAAGTCACAATTAAAGTATGATTGGATGGTGAATATTTTCCCAATCAATTGAGCAAATAATTCCAGAATCTTAATTGAAAGACAATCTTTACTGAGATCAAGCTGTTTATTTTGTTGTTTATTCAAGAAAGATGTTTTTGTCATTGCTACGTGGGAAGCATAGCAATTGTGCAAAGATGACAGAGAAATAAATCAATCCCAGAATATTTTATTACAAACCTTTAAGTGCGGATTTGAGGGCTTCATTTTGTTTATTCAGCATAAAAGGGAAATCACTCTGCAAGTATAATGATATGTTGAACATATCACTACATGAAGAAGCATAAAAATTCATGGCAACGGGCACATTATCGGCAAGTCTTGCAATTATTTAAAAGCTGTAGTATTTGATTTCACCATCTAACCAGAATTAGGCTAAAATTGCCACTTTCAGTGCAGTAGATGAACTATTTTAAATATCTGGAGTGCATGCCATACAATCTCAATTAAATGTGCGAATTTTGTTCGATTTACTTGTTAATTCATTCTTTCCTTCTTTTCTTCTTTCTCCTTTCCCTTCTTCATTCCTTCCTTCTTTTCTTTGTTATTCCCTTCCTTCTTTCTTTACCCTGTTCTTGCATTTGTTTTCTTCTTCTTTTTTCCTTGCTTCATTACTTTCTTCATTCTTCCTTCCATTCTTCCTTCCTTCCTTCCTTTGTTCTTACCTTCCTTCCTTCCTTCCTTCCTTCCTTCCTTCCTTCCTTCCTTCCTTCCTTCCTTCCTTCCTTCCTTCCTTCCTTCATACCTTCTTTCCTTCATTCATTCATTCTTTCCTCAATTCTTTCCTCCCTTCTTCCCCCTTCCTTCCTTTCTTCCTGGGGGGGGGTTGGTCTAGTGGTAGCGTGCTGGACTGCCAATCGCTGGGTCCAGGGTTCGAATCAAGCTCTTGCCGGATCACCTGGGCCTATGTTGGACGGCTGTTTCAATCATCCTTCGCCTCATTGCCGTGTCCTACTCCTGTCCTAATTAGCCTACGAAGTGCATAAATACAGGACGTAAAGCCCCAATCATCCATCCATCCTTCCTTTCTTCCTTCATACCTTGATAACCTTTGAGGACAATGACCCTTTGAGAGATTTATTTCCTTTTTTATTTTTCACCAATCTTTTAATGAGTTTCTGTTGATCTGTCCTTTTAAATTAATATATAATTCAGGAGGGTGTCATCTTGCCACTTTCTTTTCATGTTCAAGGAGAAGTAATATGCTTGGTTTGTTTAATTATTATAATGGGAACCTCCAATGACACATATCAAATAGGAGAATTACATGATGCTAATCAAAAATCATATGAATTGTGATCAAGCTTTTGTTACAAGGCAAACTAATCACTTACCAACCTTAAAGTTAATCTTAAAGGAGCCTTAAAATAAAGCTGTTTGTGAGAAAACGCCCCAATTCCCACTTGACAATAACGTAATGTAAGTGACAGCTTCTCTGCATCACTCCTCCTAAGCCTAATTAATATTTCAAGCATGGCCTTGTCATTTGAGATATTTCCAAATGCCTTTCCAACTAAATCAGGTAAATGGCACGTGAATTGTTAGATAACAAAGCAAATTTAAGAGATGAATTGAGAGATAAATTAAGAGATAAATGAGAGAATCGAGATGGAAACATGTTTAAGTTGATGTTAGTGAATTATCAACGTTGTGATGGCTATAATTGTAATTTGGAAATATTAAAATGGCCAATTGAGCATGTTAGATCTGTGGATGGTTAATTGTAGTTTTGTCAATTGGCCATCAACCCATGGTCACTTACTTTACTTGAATGAATGCAAATATAGTGGTGTGTCTGTTAGGCTGTCCAGCTGTCTATATATCTGCAGCATGCCGGTATTTCTTGAGTAATAACCAACAGGCTTGCATTTACACAGCCTTTATGAGAAATGATTTTAATATCGGTTATGGTATATATATTATGACAAACCATTTGGCTTTGGGAACTCATCTTGGTGGATCTTTTAATTGACGCATTACCGCATACCGCATACAGGCTCATCTGACCGTTTTCGAAGGATGACTTGTGCCATTTTCTCTGGAGATCATAGGGATGATCTGACATATTACTAAAAATATTCTCTCTCATCAAATCACTCAAATTTCTGTATACATATATATATATATGTATATATATATACAGTTCTCAGACAAATTTGTGTATCATCTTACAGTTCGGCTTTTCACGTACATTTTGCCATTTTAGAGGTTCATCGCCAACTTCTAAGGATTTCACGTTTGATTTCTGGGCTTTACATGTCTTTTTTCAGCCTGTCTGTCTGCCTTGCTGTCTTTTTTCCTCTTTGTGTCTGTCTTTTTTTGGCGTCATTAGTTGGCCATTAATCACAGCACATTTGCAGGCACACTTGTCCACCTCTCTTTTAATCACTCTTAATGTATTGACACTTGTAAAAAATTGGCGGCAGCTTGATGAGAGGGCGCTTCAAAGCAGAGGGCTGAGGAGCGCAGGAAGTTGAAGGGGTAATGGGCAAAAGGGGTGAAGGTTGAGAGGGGTCAATAAGCACGTGACCATTGATTGGCCCTCCATGACTAAAGAGTTCCACTCAATTCACCCTGCGCCGCCCTGGAGGCAGTAATGCGAAGTAAAGCCCTCAAGTCGAAAATGAAGAGAACCGTTCCGAAGAGAAATCTGTCTTCCGTATACGTCAATAGTCCGTTAACCCAAAAAGACTTTAATTGGCTGTGTCTGAGAAAACCAGGCAGGGGCGTCTACGTGGCCGACTCAGATTTTAATGATAATGGGTTAAATGACCCTTTGAATAGTTTAGAAAGTTGGGGTAAGTTTGATTTTGACCAAAAAAATTTTTTAGGGGCCAAACTGGTACTCTAAAGAATAGATGTTTTACTTAGCTGAAAATCTTCGGCAAAAACTCCCATTGGATTACATGTTAAATTTGGAAAATTTGAGGCTATGGTACGCAACGAGCAGCGGCTACAAAAAAATTCTGACAATGCAATTTGGTTTTATGACTCTTTAACTTATGGAAAGTGGTGTCAGACCCGTGGGTTTTTTTATTGGTTGTTTTGAGTGGCATTTCTGATGTAACCATGGCGACAAAAATGGAAATCTATTTCTTTGACCACCAAAAAGATGAAATTGGTCTATCTCTGTCAGTAAAAATGATAGAAAAACAAGTAAAGCATGGTTTCCTATATTTTAGAGTATGGGGAATTCATTTTTTAGGTCAATTCTATTTTTAGAACAACCCTTGGGTGCATTTTAGGCCTATAAATGCAGAAAAAGTGTGATTTTTTTAACTTTTTTCACATTTCCGGCAGTATAGTAAATTTGGCATCCTGAACATTAGCAATTAGGAATGTCACACACCACCAAAACATTTTTGTCTTTCATTTGGTGTATGCAATTTTTAAATTTATGCATATTTCTAGCAAAAAATGCCAAATTCGGTCATTTTTATGCCCAATTTGAGGCAAATTTTGAAAAAAAGCCCAGAAATTGATGTAATTAAATGATGATAGCCTGAACTACAACAAAGAGGAACTCGTGCCTTATTTTTCCAAATGTTGTTTCAAGAAGGTACGAAAAATTAGTTTTTTGACCTACTTAGCATTCAAGATGGCTGCCACAATTGGATTTGTCAGACCCGCGGGACAAAATGGAAATCTATTTCTTTGACAACTAAAAAGATGAAATTGGTCTATCTCTGTCAGTAAAAATGATAGAAAAACAAGTAAAGCATGCTTTCCTGTATTTTAGGGTATGGGGAATTCATTTCTTAGGTTAATTCTATTTTCAGAACAACCCTTGGGTGCATTTTAGGCCTATAAATGCAGAAAAGTGTGATTTTTTAACTTTTTTTACTTTTCCGGCAGTATGATGCGAATTTGGTGACCTGAACATTGGCAATTAGGAATGTCACACCACCAAAAACATTTTTGTCTTTCATTTGGTGTATGCTATTTGTTAAATTTATGCATATTTCTAGTCAAAAAAACCAAATTCGGTCGTTTTTATGCCCGATTTGCGGCAAATTTTGATGATAGCCTGAACTACAACAAAGAGGAACTCATGCCATATTTTTCCAAATGTTGTTTCAAGAAGGTACGAAAAATTAGTTTTTGACCTACTTAACATTCAAGATGGCTGCCACAATGGGAATTGAGATACGATTACAAGTTCTGCAGTAACAGGTGAAGTGAGATTTTTAAATAGTATTTAACTTTTCCTGACTTATATGGGAATTGTGATAACTGGAACTCTCATAATTGTGCAAATAACATTAAAAGGAATTTTGCTCGGCAAAAAGCTGCAGAATTCTATAATTCCTAAAGGCAGTAATGTAGTAATTTCTGTATTTAAACGGGAAGAGTGCACAATTTTGCAATTTACTGCAGAAGTCATACCAAACTCCACAATTATTTCTTAAAAACTAAATATTCTTGCAGAAATGCATAATTTCTACAGTACTGCAGGATTCCGGTTGGAAATAGCAGCATACGGCTTCTACACAATCAAGTGTATAATTTGGTCGTCACTTTTGTCCAAAAAACGAACATCATTGGATCTCACCAGGAACAACATCAATGTGTGCATACATGTCATAGATATCCCTAATATATTTTTTCACAAACTTTTTTCTTCCTTTTGTAAAAATATATCATTCATAACCCAAATTATGAATATTTCAGGATCGGATGAACTTTAGCGCTTTTGATCTGACAGGAGTGTATTATAGTCCATTAGATAGGGGAGATTCTAAGATCTCCAGACATATCTTTATGCTTTCAGTAACTTAATTAGGACCAGAGATATGGTCAGTTGAAAAAATGTTAATATTGTGAATTTTTTACATAGCAGTAAATTAAGGGATTCATCCTTCAACAGTTTGACCTTCACTGAGTGGTTATGGTGAGGCAGGGGAGCTTCAAATTTTGTGACATCGTTCAAAGGTACTGGGACAACAATTACTCTTAGATTTGTGTAAATAGCCTTTTCCTTTTATGGCAAATTTATGCTGAAAAACTTCAATAAGGCAGTAAAAAGATGAAATTTTCAAAAATTAAAAAAAAAACCTTTGATACAAAGAGTGGAATTCATGCAAAGTTATATATGTTTTTGGGGTCAATTTGTTGAATAATTAGTGCAACACTCCATTCCTAACCTAAAGCAATAAAAAAAATGATATATCACAGAAAAGGTTTTTTGGTGTTAGAGCCCGTTGACCTCGAAAAGTGGGTCAAGGTCATCGGGGTAAAAAAAATCTTGCGGATCAATTAGTTGAATAATCCCTGCAGACTTGACATCCCCAACTTAAAGCAATCATGGGCACAATGCCAAAAGCTCTAGGGGGTACGGACACTACAAGGGGGTACAGACACTACGAAGAGACAAAAACTGATGTGGATCAATGACTAATATAGATATCAACATGCTTATTGTTGTAATGTAGAATTGTTGTAGTGTAGTATGCCAGTGAGTAGTTGGATGTGCCATTTGTTTTTAATTGCCCCCAGGTTCAGCTTGTGTGAGAAGTAGGGGGGGTACGGACACTACACATTTTAATATTTATTAATTAACCACAAGTTTTTACCCTGGGTTCTCCAAGGGTAATTTTATCTGAAAAACCAGTCTGAGAGATTTTTGGAAAAAAGTTTTCCTGGCCATCATACAGGTGTGGATGTGGTCAAGTGGGTCATTTTGTGCTCATATAGAGGGGAACTAAAATGCGTTGTGGAATTGGGGATAGTTTGCTGTGGTTTTTCTTTTTTCTTTTTATTAAAAAAATTTTTTTTTTCAATTAAAAAAAAAAGTTATGTCATAGATCGTTTGAGTCTTGACTGTTTTCAAGCTGACTTTGCATTATAATATCGTCCACATGACGATCGTCCATGCATTTCAAGGAAGGCCAATAATGCATTTGGCAATTACTTTTTGCAGTGCATCTATTTTCAGAAGCAGTCTAACAATGCTAAATGCAATTCTGCAAGTTCTAAAGCCTTTCTCACCCTCATTTTACCAAATCGCCACTGAGAAACAGCACTTGGAGGTCAATCTGACAGGTGTCAAAGCTGATTGCACTTCGCAGTGCAGTGCTACTTTGTTCTTGTATCCATGGATGTTATGCTTAATTGCCATTTGAATTCCCAACAGAACCCAGGATTTGAATCCTCAGATTCTTGTTGTCAGCTGGGATCGTTCCAGATGTATTCCTTGCAAGACAATTTCTGCTGAACTCACTCTGTCTTATTCAAAAAGGTTTTTTTTTTTCATATAATGTCAAATCTACCATCTGTAGGCCTATAGTCTATGACCAAACAATTCTATTTCCCAGACAGTTCGAGGCTAATAAAATGACAATTTCTTGCAATTTTTTGCACAGTGCAAAGAAAACAAAGTTTTTGATGCACATATCTTCCGAAAAACCAGCTTTATCGAACGATTAAGAAAGAATGCAGGCCTAAGGGAAATCACCTACATAAATTTGCTCTGCTGATGGCCTTCTGATTGTCAGACTTTTCAATCTAGTCAATCTCTTATGAGTTATGACATTTAAAATAGTTAATTGTTTTGCCTGGAAAGGTTTATTGTTCAATAAATAACAGAACTGTATGCAAGTAAACTAACATGCACATATATATTGAAATAGACACATGAAATGCTGGTACGGCTTACTAATGTGGCTTCCAAAATCTATGCATATTTTGCCGACACATCTTTACGGCAAAACCAACAGGTACTACACACTTCTTGGAAGTCTTCTTGCATTTATAGCAAGTTGGGCCCCATTCTGTGCATTCCTAATTATTTTAATTAATGTTTTTCCATCTGCCAGCGGGCAATGGTTTGAGCAAAATGACCAAGGTTTTCCTTTGCCTGGAAATGAGATACTTGTGATTCATAACACAAAATATATTGGATGTCCAAGCTTTTTGGCTGCCATTTTGGGACTTTTTACAAGATGTTATCATGTGACCTTTTTACAAAAAATCCTATATCATTTTCTATACTTTAAGACAACCACGAGAATAATTTGTGTCCTATTCAAAATCTAAATTGTAGAAAGACGTCTGGCATTTTACTACGGTCAAAACTTTTCTCTCATACTTTCATGATGGATGGATGATTGGCGCTTTAGGTCCCTTATTTTTGCACCTCGAAGATAATTGGTAGAGGAGGATGACACAACAATTAGGCAAATGATGATTGAAACTGCTGTCCAATACAAGTTTATAGATAACACTGCCAAAGCAAGTATCAAACCCTGGACCCAATGACTGGCAGCTTATACCTTCTAGAAACAGTATTTGGAACAAAATGGCATGAATGTATGCTTTGGGTTACCATCTCTTTCACTACATCAACTCCCAACATTTTTCAATAATTCGCAAAACGTGCCTAAAATCAGGCCAATTTGTTCTTTTTTGGCAAGAAAATTAGCATTAATGTAGCAGATTTTTACACCTAATAAAAGATTAAAAATTCCATTTAATGTTATTTGCACAATTATGAGAGTTAAAGTTATCACAATTCCCATAAAGGCAGGAAAAGTTAAATACTGTTAAAAAAAATCTCACTTCACTTGTTACTGCAGAATTTGTTATCTTATCTCAATTCCCATTGTGGCAGCCATCTTGAATGTTAAATAGGTCAAAAAATCATTTTTCGTATCTTCGTGAAACAACATTTGGGAAAATATGGCATGAGTTTCACTTTGTTGTAGTTCAGATTATCATCCATTTAGCAACATCAACTTCTGGACTTTTTTCAAAACTTGCCACAAAAATGGGCATAAAATTGGCGAATTTGGCTTTTTTTACAAGAAATATGCATAAATTTAACAATTGCATACACCAAATGAAAGACAAAAATGTTTGGTTGGTGTGACATTCCTAATTGCTAATGTTTAGGATGCTAAATTTGTATTATACTGCCGGGAAAGTGAAAAAAGTTAAAAAATCACACTTTTCTATATTTATAGCCTAAAATGCACCCAAGGGTGGTTTTAAAAATAGAATTGACCTAAGAAATGAATTCCCCATACTCTAAAATACAGGAAACCATGCTTTACTTGTTTTTCTATCATTTTTACAGACAGAGATAGACCAATTTCATCTTTTTGGTGGTCAAAGAAATAGATTTCCATTTTGTCCCACGGGTCTGACAATTCCCATTGCGGCAGCCATCTTGAATGCTAAGTAGGTCAAAAACTAATTTTTCGTACCTTCTTGAAACAACATTTGGAAAAATAAGGCACGAGTTCCTCTTTGTTGTAGTTCAGGCTATCATCATTTAATTACATCAATTTCTGGGCTTTTTTTCAAAATTTGCCGCAAATTGGGCATAAAAATGACCGAATTTGGCCTTTTTGGCTAGAAATATGCATAAATTTAACAAATTGCATACACCAAATGAAAGACAAAAATGTTTTGTGGTGTGACATTCCTAATTGCTAATGTTCAGGATGCCAAATTTACTATACTGCCGAAAATGTGAAAAAAGTTAAAAAAATCACACTTTTTCTGCATTTATAGGCCTAAAATGCACCCAAGGGTTGTTCTAAAAATAGAATTGACCTAAAAAATGAATTCCTCATACTCTAAAATATAGTAAACCATGCTTTGCTTGTTTTTCTATCATTTTTACTGACAGAGATAGACAATTTCATCTTTTTGGTGGTCAAAGAAATAGATTTCCATTTTGTCGCCATGGTTACATTAGAAATGCCACTCAAACAACCCATAACAAAAAAACCCACGGGTCTGACACCACTTTCCATAAGTTAAAGAGTCATACAACCAAATTGCATTGTCAGAATTTTTTTGTAGCTGCTGCTCGTTGTGTACCATAGCCTCAAAGTTTCAAAATTTAACATGTAATCCAATGGGAGATTTTGCCGAAGATTTTCAGCTATGTAAAACATCTATTCTTTAGAGTACCAGTTTGGCCCCTAAAAAATTTTTTTGGTCAAAATCAACCTGACCCAACTTTTCAAACTATTCAAAGGGTCATTAAACCCAGTATCATTAAAATCTGAGTCGGGCCACGTAGACACTATATGGGACTTCCGCCTGGTTTTCTCAGACACAGCCAATTAATGCCAGTATTTAGGTTGTCGCTTTAACCCTTCGTGGCTGTAGGTTATTCCAGTGTCTCAGCGTCTTTATCGTTGAATCTACAGGGGGATTATTATCTGTTCCGTCACTGGCATGACCCATATCTAGGGAAGCACTGAGACTGTCACAATAGACTTTAATGTGGAACACTGTGGCATTTAGGTTGTCACTTTAACCCTTTATGGAGTTGGCAGCACATCCAAATTGCTCATTCAGCTGAACCATGTGGAATTGTACCACACTACTGGCTGTATGAAATAGACTTTAGGAAGGTCGGTAGCCATGGATGTTGCATCATTCAAAGGCAGATACCTGTGACCCACATGGCGGGAGGATTACATGTTGCAGCTTACATGTAGTTGGTAGCGCACTGGACTGACTGTAGCTGGGTCCAAGGTTCGATTCCCGCTAAGGTCGAATCAACTGGACTTGCGTTGGTCAGCAGTTTCAATTATCCTTTGCTTCATTGCTGTGTCTTCCTACTTCCCTGATTAGTCTGCCAAATGCATGAATACGGGATGCAAAGCCCCAATCATCCATCTATCCTTATCACCCACATGGATTTAATGATAAGACTAGATATAGGCGTCCATGACATAATGCAGATTTGATCAGGTGTCAAAGATTCAGTTTTCCATCAGAATCACGCAACATCATCCATTGCTGCATTTAGGAATGACTGACAAAGCCGTAGTTCTGGAACGAACATTTATAAGGAAAAGATAAGCTCTACGAAGAAGGGTTTTTAGGTTGTTGGTATAACCCCATCTTGTCCTTCAGATATCTGGATGTTGGAGCATCCTATTGTTGACACAATGGAGTTGCTTCTCAAACTTCCTGATTTTGACTAATAGTAAGTATTGAGGCACTTGACAATGGGCAAGTTGTATTTATAGAAGACTATATTTAGGATAAGGGCCTCGGTAGATAGTGATTTGGGTATTTAGGTTAATGCTTTAACCCTTTATATATGGGTCAGGGCTGTCTGATTATCTTTTTCATGGATGCATGGGTGATTGAAATTTACGTCCTATATTAATGCACTATGCAGGATAGTTGGGACTGGAGGAGGACACAGCTCTTACCTGGTCTTCTCGGCCTATGTCGGACAGCTGTTTCAATCATCCTTCGCCTCATTGCTGTATCCTCCACCTGTCCTAATTAGCCTACCAAGTGCATAAATACAGGACTTTAAAAAGCCCCAATCATCCTCCCATCCATCTAAATGTCACATCTTTGGAGAAGAGTTTTCCTATGGACGGATGCCATTTCATAGAAGTTCTTCTACAAGTGTACAAACTACGAAGACACATATCAAGACGGAAATCGATTTTAACATTTCCCTTCTCTTAATATTTCTGTAAACTATTGATCGAAAAGGTCACATTAGCTTGGAAAGTAAGTTCAAAGTACAGAAAGTAATTATTGCTCTCCCATATGTGCCACAGAGTAGTTCAGACGATTGATGAAACTGTATTCTGGGTTTTACAGCTGCACTTACATTTTTTTCTTGTCTTGTGCTTAGTATTAATCTGGTTGTTACAGTTTTCCTTTTTTACTTCATCCCTTTCTATCAATTTCTTTTGTTTTGAATAAATTCTTTTGTTAATTTTGTTAAAACTAAAATAACTGGTCTTATGTTGGCATATATTCCGTAATTGAATTTATTAACTCTTCTAATTTATTAACTCCAACTGAGGGGTTGGGGGTTATTATGATATCAAAACTGCCTTTACAGTACAATTATTGTTTTTTAATCCATTTCTAACAAAGACCTTATTGTCCTTATATACAAAACAATGTTATGTAACAAATACAGTACAATATTGTTGTATGCTGACTTGAAAGGGGAGATTGGACACCCCTGGGGTACCCCTGAGGTACCAAGAAGAGGGTGTGAGGGGGCAAAAAGGGTGTCCAAACGGTGTCAAGGGGGTTGGGTATTTGTGGCAAATTTGTTCCACAATCCTGATATGACGGCTAGCTGAGTGAGTAGTGCCTGCTATGGGCTTTTGGGCTCAGTTGGCTCCAGCAGGCTCACAATTGGGCTCACCAATGGGCTCAACTTTAGGCTCACCAACAAGCTTACTGGTTGGTGTACTCATAGGCTTTGCTCAATGCTCACCGCTCCTGTCTAGAACCAACATGTACGCCGCGCACTATTCACTGTTGGATGACGCTGTAAAATTCACAATTTTAAGATATATTTACAAAAGAAGAAAAATTGAACTTAAATTGTAGTCCCCGTAAAAAGTGTGGGCAGTTTAGCTCAGTTGGAGGCACCATGTACGGCCAACCACTGGGTCTCGAGTTTGACTTCCGCTCTGGTCAGGTCACCTAGACTTGTGTTGGACAGCAGTTTTATTCATTCTTCATTCATTGCTGTGTCCTCTACATGTCCTCATTGGCCTAACAAGTGGATCAATTCAGGAAGTAAGCCCGAATCATCCGCTTAAGTAATAATCAATAAAGAATTTGCCAAGTATGAGATGGGGAGGTTTCATGTTCCAAGGTGGTTGCATGTTGGGGAAAATTTAAATGGCACACTTTGTGAGACAGACCAATCAGAGGGCAAAAACACATTTGGTTTAACTTCTACGTGTTGCAACGGTCTAAATAAAAATGTTGAGGTCTATCAGTATGCAGAAGTTCACAATATCCAGGTTTTTATTAGTCTGTGCCACTGGTTATGAAACGCACCAGTTTGGTGAAGAATAACTCACAAATTATTAAATCTTTGAAAAGTTTCAAAGTGACATCAGAAGGCCGCGTTAGAAGTTGATAATGAAGCCGAGGGACGGCCGATTGAAGGAAAGCTACTCGTTTCTAATTTCTGTCTCATTGACCCTGAATTAGCTGAAATGCAAGACATTTTGTATAACTGGCCTCCATTATTTCTTCTAGAGTAGCCGGGCTTTCCGTTTCAAGCTCTATTCATTATCGACACAGACAACACACTGTTACAAAAGTATCTGAAACAAATTACAGCTAAAGTTTTCCCAGTGTGTGCAACAGCGAGCCCTATGCCTTTGTGTTTACACAGGATCGACATTACACATTTCGCAGTATCGACCGGGACTTCCCGCAATAGATACTCTCTGATACCCGGCTTTCGGGGATTGCAGTGGATCTAGTCTTTATTGCTCACAGCTTCTGGGAACTGTGCACCAAATTGCTCTAAAACTGTGTAAACTATCTGGCAACAATGTGCAAACTGTTCCCGGGGTGCTCCTGCTGTTTGCTCTTCATCCGGATTGGGGATTCGGGAATCATCCGGAAATTGAATAAGAATCATCCACACATGGAACTGTTTACATAACTCGATTCAGATGATTTACTTGAAGTATTGCAATAAAATCATTATTATGCGTTTTAATGAACATGACATGATGTTGACATGTTTAGCGTAATATTAAGCAGATTTAACCAGATGTAATATGGGTGATAATTTCTTCTTAGGACCGTTTTGTTTCTTATCTTTTTATTGAAAGGAATATGTAAAAAAGCAATGATTATTCATTATGAGTACATTTCTTACATGAAAGCTTCATTGGACAAAATAAGTTGGTTTGTAAATGGCAAAATGACACTTCCGGAACACTGGAACAGTCATATGTATCATTCCAAGCAAAATGACACATAGGTTACCATTGAATTATTCCCTTTCGAAACTTGGCAACAGAACAGAAAGAATATCATAAATACCCAACCCAATTCTCACACTGTGTTAACCCTTTTGTTGGAGGACTTATCCGAACTATGCATTCCTTAATAACCCTGGGGAATAGGGATGCAAATGGAATTTTTGTATCATATCGCCTGTAAGTCCCTCCAAGCTCTGGATAAGCTAGTCTAATGTGAAGCTGCGGAAAAGTGTGATATAAGCAACAAAGTCTCTTGATATTTTTAAATTCTTTTTGGTCGTTATTGCACCTTTTTTGCATCTTATATTTTGACGCAAAGTTTCAGATACATTTTAAAGATATTAGCTTGTTTTGCAGAACACTGACATTATTTTGCTTCTGTATTTCCTGCTATATTTGGGTTTGTTTACAACATATGAGTAACATTTGGGTTATTTGTTGTCTACTGTTGTCAGGCTTCCCATTATATGTAGCCCCTTCTCTTGCAAAAAAAGACGGAGATAATTAGCTTTTGCCCTGAATCCTATTTTAGTGCAAAAAGTGTGTCGAAAAAGACACCTGCACTTTTTGGCTCACTCTTAAAGTTTGTGCTCTGAAACATACTGCATGCTGTCTCATAATATACAGATTTACAAAATCTGGAATCATGCAATACCCCATGTGCTTGTATACGTGCAAAATAGCCCCAACTGACTTGATCATGTAGTTAGATTCCACACTGGAGAAATTTGATTAGCCTGTAATTCACATTGGGTTGTTTCCTTGGTTTTCTCTTGCTCGACTTTTACAATATATCTGATTGTGTAGCACGGCAGTTGACACACCTTACGGTTTAAAAATTCTCTTCAGCAGGATATTCTTGTCTATCTATCAAGATTTATCTGTTATTCCATATATCAGTTCATCTACCTATGCCCGACCTACACTGTGCTTCTACCCTTCCGTCTGTCAGTTTGAGTGAAGAACCAATATTAATGACCTGCAATACCAACCAGTATACTGTGTTTGAAGTATACAGTCTTTTAGATGATGATACATAGCCATAGCATCTGAGACAAGATAATTCACTCAGCTCAGGACGTTACTTTGGAAGTTAATTCCAAACTTCCTGAGTATTCTTAGGCAAAGTAGAGTCGTTTAAGTGCATGGAGTCTGAGGCAGTGACACAGATGAAATATGTATGACCAAACTGACTGCGGAAACTTTAAAACAAGTGCCAACGCAGTCAGCTGTGGTAGAAAGTTGCATAAGAATTGCGTAGCAGACACCCGTTTGATTGCATAAAACACTAGGCAATTTTGTGGCTATGGATATAATTATAAAGAGAAAGTTCAAAGCTGAACAAACTTATCATGAACACACAATGAATGAAAGCCTAAATGCAACAGTCACGTTTGAGTCTAAGGCACTATACCGTCTAGGGACTTGTGTTGATGTTGGTGATTGTAGTGGAAAGAGAAAGTCATTCCATAGAAGTAGAGATCAAAATATATATTCAGAGAGAAGCTATATTTAAAAACGATGAAGAATATATAAAACAGACTTGAGTAGAGGCATTTGAAAGCACTATGAAAGTTAAAAGGCCTCTTTTGAAAATCAAAACCAAAAAGAGCTCTATAGACATCAGTGACCCACAATTCAACAGTGAAAAGAGCAACATATTTCCACTGCAACTGATCCAGATTATAATCATAACAGCAGTGTTGCAAAGTTTCAAGATTTTTCCGGGTTCCATAGATTGAGACGTGGTATATCTGTGTCCAGCGTCCAATTACATTTTTACTTTACTATTTGCTGACAATGACTAAATCACATAAGATAAGTTTTAAGTTACATTTACAATGTAAGTGAAAGCCATTTAGCAAACATGCATAATTTTTATTTTTGTTGTAGCAAAAAAAAAAAGATCAATAGCCGCACTGTGTATTTTGGTGCAAAATGTTCAATGCTAGCATGAAATTGTGTCAATGTACAACAAGGTGAGGGATTTTCGTGTGAGGCAAATTGCTCAGACATCATCACCAGTTGATTAAAAGGCTGTTGGGCTCAGAATTCAATTGAGAGTGAAGTTCAATTACAGGGTCCACTTCACCAGCTGCAAAACAAAGCATTTCACAAATTGTTTGAGGTCTGATCACAGACTGAGATGATGCTTGTTCACAACTAGTCACCATAAATTCCTTTTGATTCCCTTTGTTAATTTCCTTTTAACTGCCAGGGTGGCTCCATATTAGAATTATGGCTCAAGATTACTTGTAATGACTCAACGCCTAATTACGCATTATGTCTAAATGGAGCTTAAAATAACTTTTAACATGTAAACCTTTTTGATTTAAGGAATTGTTGCATGGCCTGTTGTAAGGACTTCTAATTAAGGCTCAACTGAAGTAGACTAATGGCCATTTCCATGTTCGTTATTTCTTTTGCCATTGAGGTCAAGCCATAATTACGGCTTCTAGCACCCTGGTTTTATCAAAGGTTACAATTAATCCCAGCATTGAGACTTCACTGATTATGTGTTGTTACAATGGGCGCATGATAATAACAGTGTCACACAATAACTGAAGGATAATTGCATGATGATTGCAATGGGTCCATGGAGAAATAATTCTCATTAAGATAAATCTATTGAGATGGGTAACGACCTGATAAAAAGTAAAGAAAATGTTTTGATAATCAAAAGAATTTCTGGAGAAAAAAAAAATACAAGAAATTCTTAGCTGTTCATCCCACTTCATTTGAAAGCATAATATTTCTCTAATGCCCATAAGAGTGATAGCCATCCATTATTTTTTCTACCCTAATAAGCTCCAGAAATTAATAACAAATCTGGCTTGGCTGATAACTGAATTACCAAGGCTTGTTGTTGGACCCTGCTTCTCTCAGATTAGTCATTGCTTAACAGGATGTATAAACAGCAGCAGAGCTCAGGAATGGTTGAGTAATATTAAAATATCTCTAAGCAACTCTGCCTGCTGATTGTTTTACTGCGATGTTAAATTTGGATGTACCCTGTCAGCGTGCCTCGGCGGTCCAACGTCGGCCCAGCGTCAGTCCGATGTCAGCAGCATCGGACCAGCTTTAGGTGGACGTTGGACCGCCGAGGCATGCTGATAGGGATAGTGGCTGGCTCTTAAGGCTGGACTCATATTTTTGTGTTGTGGATTAGAAAATGTGATTCTTAATCTATTGTAAAACAAAACAGAACATCTATCACATCTTTGCAATTCAACTTTGATCTTGGATAGGCATATTCAAGGGAGTTTATATCCAAGCACTCATAATCAGTAGTTCGCAACCTGGGTACTTGGCTAAGCTCATAGTAGGAGTAGCTCACTTCATGAATTTCTTCATATAGAAAGCTGACAAGGGCATTGAAAGAAATTAAAAATAGATTGGCCAACATGTGAAACAATTGTCAAACACTGAATCAATTATTACAACATGATCCTTTAATAGCATGGAATGAATGACAATTAACTTATGTTCATTTTTAGTATGTTTATTTCTTCTAATATGTTTATTTCTTCTATCAGATACACATTGATCAAAATATATGTGCTTTCGAGAGTATGGAAAGAATATCATAAATACCAAATCCAAATCTCACACTGTTAACCCCTTGTTGGAGGACCTATCAGACCCATGCATTCCTTAATAACCCTGGGGAAAAGGGATGCAAATGGAATTTTTGTATCATATTCCACATAGGCTAAGTCCCTACAAGCTCTGGATAAGCCAGTCTAATGTGAAGCTGCAGAAAAGTGTGATATAAACAACAAAGTGTCTTGAAATTTTAAGTTATTTGTGCAAATATTTTGCTCCCTTTTTGTGTCTTATGTTTTACTTCAGAAATACATGTAAAAGTGCCTGTAATCATTCACTACCAACCGGTATACCATTTGTCGTATCCAAAGTCTTAGATGATACACAGAGCCAAAGCATTCAGACAAGATAATTCACTCAGCTCAGGACGTTACTTTGGAGGTTGATTCCAAACTTCCTGAGTATTCTTAGGCAAAGTATAGAGTCGTTTAAGTGCATGGAGTCTGAGCCAGTGACACAGATGAAATATGTATGACCAATCTAGTTGCGGAAAGTTTAACAAGTGCCAACACATATTCAGCAGTGGTAGAAAGTTGCATAAGAATTGCGTAGCAGACACCCGTTTGATTGCATAAAACACAAGGTAATTTGTGGTTTTGGTCATGAGTTGTAGTATAAGGTACAACTGAAAATGAAAATGTCACATCGCAGCTTTCAGAAACTATTATAGGATTTGTTTTATCTATGTATCACTCTAGAAAAAAACAAAGAGAAGACAGCATTTCCATACGCAGAGAAACACTCAAAAACATTTAAAAAAATCAAAAATATTGAAAAATACCATTTGTGGCACTTTTGTGCAGCTTTTGAAGTCAACGTAAAGAAAACCTATATTGTTCTTTTGAAAGGCATTAGACAACCGTGACAATAAATTTGGCAGTTACTGAAAATATGAAAGTGCAGTATTCCTGAGATGTAGTTCAAAGTTGAAATAACGCATGCTCACTTTTGCTCATTGTTGCAGCATCAATCTGACAGAGGAAATAATACAGAAGTCTGGATCAGCTATTTTAGAAAGCAAGTGCCATAATAGATCAGGCTTTGTGCAGGGACAAATATGGCAGCAAAGTGGAGTATAAAGGAGATAGGTATAAAAGTAAAAATATAAATAAATCAGTGACAGAAACTGACACACAATACCAACCATATGACTCCTAAAATGAAGCCTAATTTCGGAGCTGAAGTATTTTTTTTGTGAGGAAAATTTCTTAGACATCATCATAAATTGATTAAAAGGCTGTTTGACTTCAGAAATGGCAAATCATTCAGGGGTTTACTTACTTTCAAGAACAAATGTATGCCTCAGTGCCAGGATAGAGCGTCATCAAGAGGACAACCGTAATAAAACAAAAGGGAAATTGAATAGTTTGCTTGTATGGTGTGTCGCTCCAACATCATCAGCAGTTGATTAAAAGGCTGTTGGGCTCAGAATTCAATTGAGAGTGAAGTTCAATTACAGGGTCCACTTCACCAGCTGCAAAACAAAGCATTTCACAAAATGTTTGAGGTCTGATCACAGACTAAAGTGGCGCTTATTCACAGCTAGTCACCATCAATTGCTTTTGATTCCTTTCGATTCCTTTTGTTAATTTCCTTTTTAACTGCCAGGGTGGTTCCATATTAGAATTGTGCCTCTAGATTACTTGTAATGACTCAACGCCTAATTAAATGTCTAAATGGAGCTTAAAATAACTGTTCTCATGCAAACCATTTTGATTTAAGGAATAATTGTCACGTGGCCTCATTTGCCTGCATGCCAAAAGGAGTCTGCCTGCTAATCAAGGCTCAAGTTGGGAATTGTCGCATTCTTCCTGAATGTGCCATTGAGGTCAAGCCTTAATTACGGCTTGTAACACTCTGGTCCTATTAAAGGTTACAATAATACCAGCATTGAGCATGCAGAGATTATGTGCTGTTGCTATGGGTGCATGATAATAACAGCGTCACACAACAACTGAAGGATAATTACATGATTTTTGCAATGGGTCCTTGGAGAAATAATCCTCATTAAGATAAATCTATTGAGACGGGTAGCTGCCTGATAAAAAGTAGAGAAAATGTTTTCATAATCAAACAAATTTCTGGAGAACAAAAAACAAAAGAAATGCTTTAATATTAACCCACTTCATCTGAAAGCATAATATTTCTCTAATGCCCATAAAAGTGATAGCCATACATTATTTTTTCTACCCTAATAAGCTCCAGAAATTAATAACAAATCTGGCTTGGCTGATAACTGAATTAACAAGGCTTGTTGTTGGACCCTGCTTCTCTAAGATTAGTCATTGCTTAACAGGCTAGGCCTATGAGCAGAAGCAGAGCACATTCATGAATGGTTGAGTTGTGCTTGAATGATACACCATAAGCAATTACTGTGCCTGATTGTTTTACTATGTTTTCAAATTGCGACCGGAACTCTGCTGCTTTTAGCGATGAAGTAAAATGTTATTCCATAGACAAATACTTTGAGATTTTCCCTCTTAATTACCTTAACAATCAAATTTTGATCATTAATGGGCCTTTTTTGTTCAGGCCTTGGACCATAGGCCTATAAACAAGCACTCTTTATTAGTCAATGTCCCTCAATATCTAGTAACTTTTTGATAGCCATTGCCTCTCATTGCCGACTCGTCTAAGGTGTGGGCCTAAATGGTTATAGGCCTAACTGACATGAGTGGCGCATTATTTTAGCCTAGATATATGGATTGCTTCATCTTGAGAGCTGATAAGGTGTTTAAAAGACATAATATTAGGTGCCCAATCATTAATCATTGCAATACACTCATAACACACTGAATCAATGTTTTTAGCTAGGGCCTGCTAATTTGAAACACAGCAAACTTTCAATGGGCAATATCCAACCCCTTCTCCCACCAGGCTTTTGATTATATGAGACGAACAGTCTCTAATTAAAAGTTTAACAAGCTATGTTACTCTACACCAAAATAGCATCATAATTCGCGACACAGTTTTTTGCTCCGGAAATATATAGCGATTCAGGGCAAAGGCTAATCATCTCCCGTTCTTTTGCCAGATAAAGAGAATATGTAATGGGAAGCCATAAGAAGACAGAGAACGAAAGATCCGTATCTTACACACATGTGATAAACAAACGGGAACAGCAACTGAACAACCGCGAGTATGTGCTAAATGTTTACAGCAAAATATACACAGAAAATTGTTTTTGAATACAATGTATTTTCAGCGACATGCATTGTACATCAGGATGCAGGAATCTATTAATATAATTCATGTAGACTTTTATTCAGATTGTAAACAAGAATATATGTATAGGGGCCTATGTGACGGAATAAATATATTATATTTGATATATTTTAGACATGCCATTGTACAAATATATAAATGTATTATAATAAACGTAGTTTGCGTCTAATGTTTATTTTTTAATTTTTTTTAGTTCGTGATGTAGATTAAATCTAATTTATGCAATCTTCGATGTCTACATATTTACCAATGAGCGTTTGTGCATTTTCATGGATATCATTTTAAAACGAATTTCTGTACTACCTTACTTCTAGGCTCTAGATACTGAACAGCTGCTATTATTTCCACAAAATGTAATATATGATGAGAAAGAAGAGAAAAAATTTTAAAATATAAGGAGACTGGATTACCTCATTTTTTCTGTTGTTATTTCTTACAAAATATGTGAAATATGATGAGAAAGAAGGTAGAAAAACTTTGAAATTACCAAGAGACTTCCTTGTTTATATCACACTTTTCCACAGCTTCGCATGTGACTAGTTTGTCCCTTGCTGGTCGGGACTTAGAGTGGATGTTGCAAC
This sequence comes from Platynereis dumerilii, assembly GCA_026936325.1. NCBI lineage: Eukaryota > Metazoa > Annelida > Polychaeta > Phyllodocida > Nereididae > Platynereis > Platynereis dumerilii. Next base: position 407,134 of record JAPTHN010000106.1, on the reverse strand, counting down.
CATAGAAATACATAGAACGGACATGAGGCTGTATGATGCCAGCTCAAGTTGAGGTCACCAAATCCGCCATATTGGAACTGCCCTGAGACATGACGTCACAATAGACTAATTATGATGTGATGTCATGCCATTGTTATAAGTGACATCACTGTTATTGGTGACGTCACGGATACATTGTGCCAGGATACAGGGCAGTTCCAAGATGGTGGATTTGGTTGCTTCATCTACCAGAGCCTCATGTCCGTTCTATGTATTTCTATGGTTGCAAGGAATATCATAGAAAATACTATTTGCATCACTTTTCCCTAGGGTTATCAAAGAATTCATATTTCGAAGATAAAGTTCAATCAAAGGGTTAATTACCTTTTTCTGAAACAAAAAAGATATAGGCCTACATACCTTGCAGTTTCTATGTCAATGATATTCTTTGTGTTTATTTTGATAGCATTCTTTCTTTATTCCATCATATTGGACTATATTTAGATTATTATCAGTAAGGTACTAGTCTTTCCATGTTATGTCAGATTACCTTCATGTTTGTATGCTTGTACATTTATTGATAAGTTCCACCAAAAGCCAAAGCTTATCTGACTGGGGCCTTTATAACAAATATGAACCAATTATCTAAAACAAAATGTGAACCAGTTATCTATAGATATTGCTTTATTTTTCATTTTCATCATGAATTTTGTATGTTTTGCATTCAATAGTGAAAAATGTTAATAATTCAAAAAGTCATATCTATTTTAGCAGTAAATATTTTAAGAGAGTTCAGTTCTGATTCTAGCTTTTTACCAAAAAAAAAACTTTCTTGTTAGATTTGTGTAGCTTACACGTTGTTGTACTAGTGCTCGCATATCATTTTTAAAAGGTGAACAGAATCCATTCACATTAACATATATGATTAAGCAGTTTGCTTCTGTTTAACATGGTGTAGTTTGGGAATTTCATAATTAAGTATTCATAATTTTACAGTTTCAATATGCTCAAAAAAATAATACTGGGGCCATATTCACTTTCTTTAATAGTTACCAAACATGGAGCTAAGTACTGCATCCAATCAGGCGCTCGGCAATTACGAGCGATCTAGAGCCATGAATATAGTATGGAACTACCCAGCCAGTTAAAAGCATATTTAGAAGAGGAATAAAAAAATGGTTTATGGTGACTAGTTGGGAACAAGCGTCACTTCAGTCTGTCATCAGACCTCAAACAATTTGTGAAATGCTTTGTTTTGCAGCTGGTGAAGTGGACCCTGTAATTGAACTTCACTCTCAATTGAATTCTGAGCCCAACAGCCTTTTAATCAACTGGTGATGATGTCTGAGCAATTTGCCTCACACGAAAATCCTTCACCTTCCATTGCAGGCTTCATTTTAGGCTTCATTTTAAGAGCCATCAAAGCGGAGACAACAACGCAGGAACAGATATACCGATTGTTCAGAATTTGTATATCTGAAAGATGATATTGCAGCATGCATTTTGCACTGACATGAAATTTTAACTGCAGTATTTTCAACAGTTGACCCGAATGTGGTATATCAAATCTTTCAGTTACTATTCAACCAAGTATTGTAAGCCATTTGGTTTTTTGTTGAAGTTCGTAAATTCTTCTATCTTTATACCTAGAACAAACCTCTTTTACAGTTATAGGTTACTCTGTTTTGCTGATGCATTTGCGTCTGCGCAAAGCCTGAACTTTTATTGCACTTGGTTTCTAAAATAGCCGTTCCAGACTTCTATATTTCTGCCTCTTGGATTGATGCAGCAAAAAAGGAGCAAAAGTGAGCATGCATCGTTTCAACTTTGAACTACGTCTCAGGAAAACCCTTTTAAGTCTGCTTTTGACCAACCATTTTGATGCTGGCAACTGAACCACTTCATGCAAAAAGTTTACCTTCAGCACTTTCATATTTTCAGTCACTGCCAAACTTGGTGTCATGCTTGTCTAGTGTCTATCCTTCAAAAGAAGAATATAGTGTACCTTTACATTGAAAAATAGCTGCACTTATGGTATTTTGTGATATTTTTTAATTTCTTTTTTGTTTTTAAGTGCCTCTTTGACTGTGGAAATGCTGTCCCTTTTTCTTTTTGTTGCGCATATAGTGAAGCATTGACAGATAAAACAGTCCCATAATAGTTTTTTGAAAGCTTTAGGTGTCTGTTGCATTTTCAGTTGTAATTTCAACCACGACTCGTGACCATGGCCAAAAAATAGCCTCTTGTTTATGCAATCAAATGTGTGTCTGCTATGCAATTCTTAAGCAACTTTCTACTACAGCTGACCGCGTTGACACTTGTTAAACTTTCCGCAGCCAGCTTGGTCATACATATTTCGTCTGTGTCACTATCTCAGACTCCATGCACTTAAACGATTCTACTTTGCCTAAGAATACTCAGGAAGTTTGGAATTAACTTCCAAAGTAATGTCCTGAGCTGAGTGAATTATCTTGTCTTGGATGCTTCTGCTATGTATCACCATCTAAGGCTGTGTGTACATCGAAGAGATGACAAACATTGTATGTGGTTGGAAGTGCTGGCTTCGGAGACAAGTAGTTTCCACTTTGTTGATTACAGGATAGATAGATAGATAGATAGATTGACAGAATGACAGATAGATTGATAGACAGGTAGATAGATAGATAGATAGGTAGATATATAGGTATATAGATAGATGTTCTACTTGCTGAATAATGAATTGTGCACAGTTTCACATCTTCTGACTGCAAACATCTTGTATTCATTATTTATTAAGAGGCCTTTGTGTTTGTGAGAAGGTAGTAATTCACAACAATTACACTTTAAGATATAATATTATGTGTGTGTCTATCTGCCGAGGATGAAGTAGACTCTTAATAAATTGCCTGACACAATTTTGTTGTTAAATTCCAATTTCAAAATAGCATTAGACAGAGATATTAGAAAGTTGCTTTAATCAGTAATATGACTACAGTCACTTTAAAAGTAACATTAGAAACTGACAGTGAATTGTAACATTACTGAGTAGACACGTTTTTGAGACCAGACAAATGTTGTAATGACTTAACTTTTGTGATGGGAATAATTTGGATGCAGACTGACTAATTGACAGTTAGACCCAAAGGGCCTTGACGCCTGTGGATATAGAGAATCCCCCTGTTTCACCCCCTTCAATCAATTTGAGAAAGAGGATTAATATGGAGGGTGTAAAATGGAGTAATACAGATAGAGAGTAATGTAGGGAGGGAGAAAAAGAGGGAGGAAGGGAGGGAGGAAAGGAAGAAGGGAAGAAGGAAAGGATCAAAGGAAAAGAGGAATGACATAAAAGAGAGGAAGAACTGAGGGAGGTAGGAATAGAGAGAGGAAGGAAAAAAAGCGACTCAGCAGGAAAGGACAAAAGAGGAACAAGGAAAAGAGAGAGTTAGAAAAGAAGAAAAGAAGGCGAAAAGGCGGGGAAAATGGAGGAAAGGGGGAGACTAGAAAAAAGGAGGAAGATAAAAAAAGAGGGAGGAAAATAGGAGAGGAGAAATAAGTGAGGGATGAAAGGGGGGAAAGAAGAAAGGAGAGAAGAAGGAAAGGAAAGTGGAAATGAGGGCAGAAAGGGATAATTTGATTTGTAAGTAAATAAGAGGAGAAGCGTGTGAGTGGAGATGCGAATTAAAAGCAGGACAAATTCTAGAGGGGGCGGTGGGGGGTTAACCAGAGTAGTTTAGCAGTTTGTGGAGGCCACACGGTGACAAGGGATTTAAAAGAGGCGAAAGATGATTATGCCGGGCTGTTAAATTGATATTAGATTATGCCTAATGTTTTGTTTTAATCATCTTATTAGCCAAGGGCGTTGCGGTCCATAAACGAGAATTCTAACGAGATGAATTGCTTGACAGAATCTAAACATTGTTATGTCTGTTGGGATGTTGCTTTTGGATTTTTAGTGCAATAGTTAATGACTAAGATGTTATTGCCTGTGGGAATGTCTGTGTTTTAGAGGCAAATTTGAAAGATTGGGAGGTGGGGGGAGGGGGAGACATCAAATCCCCCAACTGTTGCCAGGCTGTTACAACTATTCTGAATTTCTGACAGGTGAAATCCGCAATATTATAAAATTCTCTTGAAGGACAATCAAATTTTTTGTTTTTTAAACTGGAATCACACACAGAACCTCAGAAGAGCAAGGAAAGGCATACTGCTACTTACAAAGACACGAAGATTTATTTAGCCTGAGTTTCAATAATACAAAACATTAGCCACTGGCTATTGGGACCAAGTACTTTACAGGGGCATTTTCCAAAAATAAAAAAAAATTGGGGGGGACAATGTTCAATCTGGTCATTGTTAAGCTAAATGCATGGCCATCGTCAAAACGCGACACAGCACTGATATAATGATATGTATGTAAAAGCATAAAAATTACATATGAAGGTCAATGTATTCCCCATTCCATTCTGGATACTATACCGACATGGTCACAGTTTAATGCCACACATGGTGTAAATGCATGTTGTCGAGTCCATTCTGTTATTTAAAAGAACTCTCCGTACAACAGACTCCATAATAACTATTATTATTCTTCAGCAACTACTTTACTCTTAATAATTATGATATTTACAAAATCCATTTCAACATTGTAATTTCCATGGGCGTTTAAGTATAACTTTCTATTGGAGAATCTGCCAAAGTGAGTCCACTTATTTAAGCTGTCTAATGTATTTAAGGCAAGGCCATTGGAAATTGCCTAATTCTCTGGCATGTGGAAGGCACTAAAAAGAAAAGTAGAAGCAGAAAGCAATAGAGTTCTGCAGAAAGAAATAGAATTTGCTAAAATCTTTATACAATCTAGCATCCAATAGCCATGAAATGAGCCAATAGAGACGGATTTGCCAATTATTGCACCCCGAGGAGCAATAGGGCAATAGGAGGCAAGGATTACAGAATTAATATTGAGCTCTTGGATCATTCTAGCAACAAGCAGATATGTGTCTTTGTCATAAGGACAGAATATGATTTGGTGTGTGTAAAATAAAGATATAGTGTTAGTACTGTAGTGTCGTCTTCATTAAATGAGGGTGTTAGCTCAGTGGTAGCATGCTGGACTGTCAAGCGCTGGGTCCGGAGTTCAAATCCAGCTCTTTCCGGCTTGCTTACTTGGGCTTTTATCGGATGACAGTTTCAATCATCCTTTGCTTCATTGCTGTGTCATCCTGTCTTAATTAGCCTACCAAATGCATAAATACAGGACATAAAGCCTCAATCATCCATTTTCATTAAATAATCATTCATTTTCCACAGTAGGGTCACACAATGTAAACACAATGTTGCTAATTGGTAGAAGGCTCATCTGTTGGCTATGTAGAAATTTATGGTAGAAATTATGCCACCGTAACGTGAACACAATGTTGTGATTTTTTTTTGCAACATTCGAAAACATTGCCACAACATCGAATGCTATTGTCATATCTTTGAGGTTGCTTCACAATGTTGCAAAAACATTGCCACAATATCGCATTCTTATGTCATATATTTGACGTTGCTTCACAACATTGTGACAACATAATTGCTACCGTACAATTAATTCTATATAATTTTCACTAACATGGTGATGTTGTTACAATATTTTTACAAATTGGATGTGCTCATTGGAATGTGCCCATTAGGATTTGGCCATTGGGATGTCCCCATTGGGATGGACCAATACAAGAGGATGTCCATCAGACAAGTGTTTTAAAATACTATGTATTGATCCTCCGATGTCAATTGGCCTTGTTTTTGTCATTTTACAAGATTAATAAAAATTCTCTTTAGATATGAAATGTGAAAAACTAGTGTATCATCTGAATTAATTTTACATTTTTAAATTTACTGAGTCTCCCACGCAATTTGTATACTTTATGGCAATGTGATTTCAAATTGTCATTTGCAAGATTCATCTTGCATTTCAAAGTGTGTACATGTGTTCTGCTTCAATATGTCGTTTAAACAAAATTGTTTGTCAGATTTAGGAAATTTAAGACTTGGAATTTCACCTGCCTTGCTGAGAAGTGAGCATTTAACAAGGAAAATACACATACAGAATTGAGTGAATCTATTGTTTAACAAAGAATCCATCAAAATTCGGATTTCATGCATTCACAGAGAAAGAAGGTAGATAAACGAAGAAGACACTGATCCAAACATTTTTCATATCCATGATCCAGTCTCCCATTGATATGGTACAGTTCAAAATATATTACAAGGTCATAAAGATGTGAGGTTATGTTATGGATATTCATTTTAAGGACAACAAAATGGTGGTATAATTTTTCTTTAGGTTTGGTGAAAGTGGTAAGCATGGCAATTTTGTAAATTAAAGAAACCAGCTCTATCATTTAACTGTTATATATCCTGAGGGCCCAGTTTGATAGTATATCTATCTATCCTCTCTCTTCGCATGTTGGACTTTTTTGATAACAGGTTTCACAATCGCTTGAAAGAAACCAAAGTGAAGCTGTTTCGATTTTCATTCTTTTTTAATCTCTTTGCCAAAAAACCTGAAGAGAAACTTGACTGCAATCGATATACTACTGAGTGAAAAATCAACATTCTTTGTATTTGAAATTTCAGTGCTCTCCTCTCTACAATCAATGACTAATTGATACCTCTCAAAGTGTCAGAGTTGCAATAGTTTCACTGTCTGTAGCTCAGACAATGTATCTGGCATTATATGACAAAGCAGGTGTTGGGGTTGGGGTTGGTCTATAGGGTACGGTTGGATAAGGTACTCGTCCGCTGACTGAGATGTTGTGAGTTCGAGTCCCACTCATAGTTTTATTGCAAACTTTGCTTAGCTGCATAATTCATCACAGATACATGTAAATAGATATATTTAGAGTCAACGATCACTTGATTGTGACATTACTGTGGGTTGGGGTTGGTAGAGCTGTCAATCGGTGGGGCGAAGTAAAGCGAGTTCCCGGGGTGAGACTCAAACCCATGCCTTCAAAGCCGGTGGACAAGCGTGCTTAACCATCCTTGCTGTGTCCACCTCATGTCTTAATAAGCCTAGCAGGTGCATAAATACAGGATGTAATGCACCAATCATCCATGTAATTTACTGTTTTGTTATGACTAAGTCTTACTAATACTTCTGCTACACATTATAGTGACATCAAAAAAGTAAAATTCAGATTGTCTGGTAGCTGGGCAGGTTTTATTGTGATAGAAGATTAAAAGCATGGTCATGCACCATTCAGGTGATAATCTTTATAATTATATTCTCTTTTGTGCAAGCTCGCATTTTTTTCAAAGACATTTTAAGTTAATTGCATCTAATTCAGCAAAAAATGTAAAAGAATTACTGTATAATTAATGACTTTTGAAGCATCCATCACAGAAGGATTCTAAAACACTGTAGAGAGTTTATAAAAAAATGATTTAATGACTCCTTCTCATGGTGCTTGGAAACCAATCGATGAGTGAGACTTCGCGTTCTGATTTTCTACACCTGTAAAGAACCTAATTTAGCCTTATTTAGGCAATATTTATATGAGGGGCGTTCACAAAGTTCACTGCATTTTTTTTTTCATATGGAAACAATTTTCAATGTAAAATTATGAGCAATTCACAGGACAAAATCCAGGTATTTTAGAATGCATTTCTAAAATTTTGGAAAGTTTTGACATTTTAAAGTCATTCTGGGGTTACTATGTAAACCATAACATCTATGCCATCAAAACAAGTCACCAAGTGAGTGTCAATGAGGTCAAAAGTTAAATGACAAATTGACCGTCATTCCAATGCAATGGATAGGACCTGTTATGAGGTCTTTGATCATGTTGATGTCAACCAACAGCTGAATGTAAGTACTCGATTGTCATTCGTTGACTGTAACAAGACGGAAGGTTGCAGGATAGGACTTACCGGGTAGCTCTAGGCAGGAAAGAAAGTGGGCAGCGAAGGAGTTAGGATGGATGGATTATTGGGGTTTTACATCCTATAGTTATGCACTTGGGTAAGCTAATTAGGACACGGCAATGAAGGGAAAATGACGGATGTTTGAAACTGCTCTCCAACGAAATTGGACTTGCAACAAATAGTATGCAACCGCCTAAATTGCGGATATCACATTCTTTACTAAAGCATTTTCTGGCCATAATTCAGACTATGAGTAGCAGAAAAAGTTATTTAATTAGTTAATAAGGATTCACAGCTACTTTTAATTACATTTGATATTTGGTTGTGCAGATGGAAGCAGAAATTTCCACAAAATCTAATAACTTCAGATTTTATGTCAGATTCTAATTTCTTATCAAATTAGATGGCACAATTAATTAGATTAATTAGCAAGACATAAAAATATAGCATATTAGATTTAGACCAAAATACGGAAAAAAGGAGATTTTACATTCATTGAATATAGTTGATAAGGAAGGAATTAATATATAGCTGCAAGGATGGGAAACACAATATGTTACCCATTATTATTGGAAACCCCAATATGCAGTATAATAAGCTGCTGGTTTCTATTAATTATAAGCATAAGAGGAATGAGGAATTTAATATGTGCTGTGGTATGAGCTCATAACCTGAATCCATGTTATCTAGTGTGTTAACATGATTAAGTATAGGAAAAATAGTAGAAAAAGCAGATAGCAGCACTTGGCAGATCCAGGGAGGGGGCCCGGACCCCCTTGACCATTGCGATGAAAAGTATAATGTTGTAATAATGTAGGACAACAGGGGTCTGCGAACGTTGAAACACTTCTGAGCCGGCCTAGATTACCCTTTCTGGATCTGCCACTAGATAGCAATACAATAGAAATAGTAAATTAGTGGAAACCTGGTGTGAGCAATTTTTAGCAAATTCATCTTTAAATCTAATATTGACTTTGGTAGCTAACTTTATCTTAGATCTAAAAACAGAAGGAAAATTGAAGATGAAATAAAAACTAATAAAAGCCATTTTCAGTCAAGTCAAAATGTTCGGTCTAGATGTGGAAGAATTTAATTAGAAGAACCAAAATACATGTTTTAATTAAAACTGCAAATAAGGTATTCTCCGAAAGATTTTAGAACAAATATTAAATTAACACTGTGTTCGAGAAGTTATATTAGAGAATATTGGAACTTCATGTCAGTGTTAATTGGATTACATGGAAGATAGATAGATAGATAGATAGATAGATAGATAGATAGATAGATAGATAGATAGATAGATAGATAGATAGATAGATGGAGAGACAGAGAGACAGAGAGATAGAGAGACAGAGAGATAGAGACACAGAGAGATAGAGAGACAGAGAGATAGAGAGACAGATTAAGAGATGGAACAAGGATATCAATCAAATGATTGATCAAGGGATAGATCAATACTAAATACAGAGATAGATAATGTTTGTTTGTTTTTTTTTTAACACGGGGTTGTAAATAATGTGATTTGATTTTAAGAGATACGTCAAGAGATAGATCAAGAGATTGGTCAAGAGATAGATAGAAAAGGAAATCAAAAAGGGAATAAAAAGGTAAATCAAAAGGTTAATTAGGATTCATGATATAAATGGAGATGAAATAACATCAGGATATTTTTTTGTATTCCTTGTGAAAAAAAAAGAAAGATATTCTTTCAATTCACTCAATGACATGAAGATTGAATTAGTTGGCTTTCTTTCATATCTGTATTTTTGACACCCCCCTATTGTCTTTTGTACAATTGTACACTACATATATATGGATATTGAGGATCGATTTTATTATACGAATTGCAATCTACTAGTAAAAAACTGTTTATCTTATTGAATGCACTAATTCCTTTCTTTTCTATTTTTTCAGGTATGTAAATTCTAAACAACTTAATATACGAAAACTGGATTGATCATTACAGCTAAGTTGGTCTTTTATACATCCTTTGCAAATCAATTTACGTAACACTGTAAAACCTGGTGAATCTCTTTAAGGCTAACTACCGAACAAGTTATGAATTTAAAAAAGTGTCATTTTATGGTAGAACACTGTTGTTTCTATGGTAGGAATTCTTGTTTTAACAGTAACTTCCGTAAAAGTGATGGCAGCCGGTTTTACACTGCAGACCTGGAGTATTTGTCATTTTGATGAATGTATTTCTGATGCCAAATTTTTATCAACACAACTGAATGTTTTTGAATCTATACTCGGGTTTCACCAAGCATATAGTAAAGTCACTCCAGAAGTAATTTGATCTGGATCGTAAGGTTAGCCCATATATATGTTTTGTTCTATAGCATTTTAAGGATATTGAAAATTCTGATTCATTTAAAACAATTACAGGCAAAGAATGACGAGTACTTACATTCAGCTGTTTGTGGCCAATAATGAACAGTGAGAACTCGTCATTAATTTTGTCAACTGTAATGTTGATGAACATACAGTAGCAGTCCTAAAATTTTAACTTTTCTTCAACATATCAAGAACATTTTGCAATCCTGTGGCATTTTGGAAGGCCTGCTGGCTCAGTCCCTAAATTGTTTAATGACACGGTCTAGCAGGTTTTATGAGAAGGAAATTGTATTAAAACATTTGAAAGATTTGGCAATGAAAAGCATTTTAGAATTGGATGCTATGGAAAGCTTCCAAATTAGTCATAACTAAATCAGCTAAATAATAGAATACAGAAAATAAGTAGATTACAGCCTTGATGGGAATGTGTAATCCATGATTTAAAATATTTACTCTGTTTCTTAATGTTATTATCCTTAATCCACTGTTCTATATTTAATGTGTTCATTTTTGGCTTGGCTTTCTCTAAATCACTCTTTTTTAAACTTTCTTTTATTGCTATTTGATGACATTTCTTTGTAGTAATTTCCTTTCATTTCTTTAATCTCATTTTTACAAATTAAACATTGCTTTTAACCCTAATGCTTCATTTTGTAAATTAGAATGGTAGATTCCGTACAAGCTTGGGAATGAGTTTCAATGAATTTGAAAGTATATCAGGAATCAATACCCCCATAAGATAGGGTTAAGTAAGCTTGTCTAGATAGATGATCGATAGATGGTTAAATGGATAGTTTAATAGACAAACAAATAGATTGATAGAAGGTGTGATTTGGTTGGGGATGGGGTGACATTCCCCTCCATATTTTCAACCGAAGGGGACAAATTATGAAATCCCTCACCTCAACAAGAAATGTGTGGCAGCACTGGCCAATTGGCTTAATTTGGTAGTGTAGACCAATGGATAAATAAACAGATGTAGATAGATAATAGACTGGCAGACAGGTAAGTATTTTGTTGGTTGTTTGGTTTGTCATTTAGTTGACTGATAAAAAATGCTTGATTGATCAATTGATGATTTGTTGATGTTTCTGATTAGCCGGCAAATGTGACAAACCACACTTTGAAGGCAAATACTGCCAAAATTGAATGAATGCACACAGATCAGAACTTTGACTGTTAGAACCGAGGGCTTAAATACAGTATCATAGAAACAACCAGAGTTCTTCGATTATGGTTGACCCGGATTTCTGAGCAGGATTTCCAGGTGAATGATTTTTGGTATAGAACTGTGTTTAGTTTGCAGATGACATGTAAATGTTCACTCAATGGCTTGCAGATGGAAAATTTCTCATCTTTCTTGTGGTGAATGAAGCCTGTTATTAATGACAAGGTCACCTATTAGGCGACAAAAGGCTGTACATGCTTGTGACAGGTCTAATTAACAGCTTTATAAATGGTGCTGGAAGTGTATGCAGTGAGGACATTCTTCTGTAATTGTGCCTTCTGAAGATTAAGGATGGTAGGTCAGATGGACAGCTTTATTACACCAAAATGGCACAGAAATGTGGCATAAGAGTATAATGTTCATGAACATAGACTTCATTACACAGTCATAGAACATGACTAAGTTCGGTAGATAGATAGATATGGTAAGTGCAGCCCTCTAAGTCAAGTTCTCGGTGCTCATGATGGTTCATTGAATTATATAATAATATACAGGTAATCTTCTTAATATTTTCTACCTTACCCTGTCTACCCAGCTATTCTAGTATATATATTATATGTGATTACTGCACATGGTATGTCTTGCACAGAATAGTTGTGACAAAGCATCAAATTTGGCCAAATATGGCATAGCAAGGGAATAATGCAGTGCTATGGCCCACAATGTGCCTATAGAGAGGCGAAATAATTATGCTCAGAGTGTGATGGAATTGTCGACTGGAGTATAGTTATGTTACACTTATGCCAGTAATGCATGATGATTGCACGCAAATAATTCTGATGCATTTTCTCATCATAAAATTCAAACAAAAAAGTCATAGAGAGATATTAATAAACTGATTCTATGCATTCTGCTATTTGTATAATCAAGGAGAAGGGAACAGCATCAATTAGGCCTTATCGTCAATAAAAAATATCAGACTGACTGACAGACTGGTGATTCCGGGCCTTTGGAGTGGTTCAAGTACTCAAAAAGACTCAATTGTATTCACCAAATCAAACTATGTTTCTTTTCTTCAAATAAAACTGCCTTGATAAAGAACATTATATTTCAATATCCACTGAAATCACTGTAACCAAATTATGCCATTATTTGTTTTTTCAATCAGAGTAAAATTTGAGTCAGCAGGAGTCTGCAAATAAATTTTACTTAATATGACAAATGAATATATTAATCGTTTTTACATTAAAATGGTTCAAACCACTCAAATTTGCTCATTGGTAACTATGATGCATTTTAATTCATTTAAAAAATTGTTGTGATCAATCGCAATTCATTTCAATTTTCACTTAAATCGAGTAGCCTAAATCACCATCTAATGTATTGCTGTCAATCAGAGTCACAATTATAGTTAGCAAGAGTCAAGACCAAGGAATACAAATTTACATTGACATGGATTGAGCCTCCAATCCATCAAGGAACTTCTTCTGTGAACGATGTTTGCCTGGTACTTCATTGAGACCAATTCAATTGAAAGAAGTATATTTCCTGCTGCAAAGTAGACACTACATCTTCAAATCATCAAATGTAGTACTAGGATCTGCAAATCAGTTTCTCAAGCAATCCATTCAGTTTTTACAAGACCTGTGATGGTCATCATTCACTCTAGCTTCAGATTTCTTTTGCATACACAAGTGATATGGAGCTCCTGAACTATAAGCTTTTAGATGTAGTTGATATATTCTCTGCACTCCATTCACCTGCGGTGCCCTACGTGTACAGCCTACTACTTACGTGTATAATGTTCAGCACATTCAGGGATTTTCTCTGGCAGCAAATGTGACTTAGTCTTCCAGCAACGTTTTGCTTTTTTGAAGAAAGGTTGTTGCTTATTAGAAAGCCTCCTTCAAAACAATACACAGCTTAGTTTCAAAAGATGAGTTTTATTTCAAAGTGTTGTTTTTAGAGCGCAGATATGAAGTGACAAGAAGATATGATAATGTTTTGAATTACGTTTCATCCAAAAATATTATACTTTTTGGTCTAATGATGATTAGTCAAGCAGAGTTAGCTATTGACAGATTGTCTGTATTACACAGTTGTTAATAGACTGTTTAACGGACTTAGACATGAAATGCTATGGGAGACAACATCAGAATATCATTCAATAATAGTCCAAAAGCAATTACCGCGATTGATTTTTTACTATGATTTCAAGTTGTGACCTAAACAATCTAATTTTGATCTTTGATGGGCCTTTTTTCTGGCCATGGACTATAGGCCAATAAGCAAGCACTCTTGATTGCTCATATACCGCAATATCTAGTAACTTTGTGATAGCCATTGCCTCTTATATCCAATTTGTCCCAGGTGTAGGCCTAAATGGTTAAACCTGACGTGAGTGGAGCATTATTTTAGCCTCGATTTATGAATTTCTTCACCTTATGAGCTGATAAGTTGTTTAAAAAACATGCAATTAAGTGCCCAATCATTCATTATTGCAAGACATTCATAACACACTGAATCGATGCTTTTTGCTAGGGCCTGCTAATTTGAAACATAGCATACTTTCCCTGGGCAATAGCTACCTCCCTCCTTCCACAATGCTTATGATTATATGAGACGAACAGTCTCTAATTAAAAGTTTAACAAGCTATGTCGCTCTACACCAAAATTGCATCATAATTCCGGACATCGTTTTTTTGCGCCGAAATATATAGCGATTCAGGGCAAAGGCTAATCATCTCCCGTTCTTTTGCCAGATAAAGAGAATATGTAATGGGAAGCCATAAGAAGACAGAGAACGAAAGATCCGTATCTTACACACATGTGATAAACAAACGGGAAAAACAACTGTACTTACTGCGTGCATGTGCTAAATTGAGACTGCAAAATATACACAAAAATATTGTCTTTGAATACATGTACAATGAATATCGCTGAAAAAATGAGTGAGAATACATCGGGATGCAGGAATCTAATAATGTAATTCATGTAGACTTTTATTCAGATTGTAAACAGGAATATATATAGGGCCTGTGTGACGTATATATAGTAAAGAGATTATATACATATTTTTGAAATGTCATTGAACAAATATATAAATGTACAATAACCATGGTTTGAATTTAATTTCAAATTCTTAATTTTTGGTAGTCGTGATGTAGATTAGATCTTATTTACGAAATCTTCGATGTCAACATATTACCAATTAGCATTTGTGCATATTCATGGGATGTCATTTTAAAACAATTACCTTACTCCTTCTATTCTTTAGAGACTTGATTACAGTATTTTTGTGATTGTTATTTCAACAAAATATGATCAATATGATGACAGAAAAGTGACAAAAACTTCGAAAATATAAGGAGACTGGATTACCTCATTTTTTCTGTTGTTATTTCTTACAAAATATGTGAAATATGATGAGAAAGAAGGTAGAAAAACTTTGAAAATACCAAGAGACTTCCTTGTTTATATCACACTTTTGCACAGCTTCACATTAGACTGGCTTATTCCTCGCTGGTCGGGACTTAGAGTGGATGTTACAAGGAATATCATAGAAAATACTATTTGCATCACTTTTCCCTAGGGTTATCAAATAAAGCATTGTTTGTGAAAAAAATAGATATAGGCATACACACCTTGCAGTTTTTATGTCTATGATATTCTTTGTGTTAATTTTGATAGCATTCCTTCCTTTTTCCCTCAAATGGGACTTGATTTAGATGACTATCAATATATAATAAGGTGTATACTATTCTTTCCTTGACATGTCAGATGACGTTCATGTTAACATTCATGTGAACCCATTATCCATAAATATTGCTTATTTAGTTATTTACTTCATTTATTTTTGTGTATTTTTAATTCAATACTGAATATGTTGGGAATAAGCTATAAAAATCTAACAAGAACGTTTTTTTTGCTATTTTGTGAAAATTAACTATGAACTCTTAAAATATTTCCTGCTATAATATGATGAATATATGCATTATAGACATTTTTCCAACTTATTCTCAATTTATTCAGTATTATATAGCTGTGCTGGAACTCAAATTATTGTAATGTAAAAGGTGAACATATTCTATTCTCATTAGCATAATATATGATTGATCAGTTTGCTTCTTTTTAACATGATGTAGTTTGGGATATGCCATGAATCAGTATTCATTTCAATATGCTCAAGGAAATAATACAGGCACATTTTCGCTTTCTTTAATAGCTACAAAGCATGGAGTGAGCTAATTTTAGCACAGTTAAGAATTGCATCCAATCAGGCGCTCGGTAATTACGAGCAATCTAGAACCATGAATATAATATGGAACTACCCAGGCAGTTAAAAACGTATTTAGAAGAGGAATTTAAAAAAATGGTTTATGGTGACTAGTTGTGAACAAGCGTCACTTCAGTCTGTGATCAGACCTCAAACAATTTGTGAAATGCTTT
Source organism: Platynereis dumerilii (assembly GCA_026936325.1). Classification (NCBI taxonomy): domain Eukaryota; kingdom Metazoa; phylum Annelida; class Polychaeta; order Phyllodocida; family Nereididae; genus Platynereis; species Platynereis dumerilii. The sequence goes on along the minus strand of JAPTHN010000106.1, from coordinate 391,314 downwards.
GTTTTGCAGCTGGCGAAGTGGACCCTGTAATTGAACTTCACTCTCAATTGAATTCTGAGCCCAACAGCCTTTTAATCAACTGCTGATGATGTCTGAGCAATTTGCCTCACACGAGATCCTTCGCCTTCCATTTAAGGCTTCATTTTAGGCTTCATTTTAAGAGCAATCAAAGCAGAGACAACAAAGCAGGGACAGATATACCGATTGTTCAGAATTTGTATATATCTGAAAAATGATTGTACAACAAATGTATGAAGCATGCATTTTCTACTGACATGAAATTTAAACTGAACAATTTTTTGGTAGTTGACCCAAATGTAGTGTATAAATTTTCAGTTACTATATTGAAGTATTGTCTGCCATTCGAAGTTCGTAAATGCCTCTATCGTTATACCCTAGAACAAACCTCTTTTACGGTTATGGGTTATTCTGTTTTGCTGATGCATTTGTGTCTGCACAAAGCCTGAACTTATATGTCACTTTATTTCTAAAATAGCCATTCCAGACTTGTATATTTTTGCCTTTATAGCCCTTTCACACTGACGTAATGACCATGCAAGAGTCAGCAGGCCAGCGCAGTTTTTAATCCGCAGGTCAGTACAAAAATGGACTGGTATTGGACTGCTGGTGACTGGTGGATGATTAGTTGATTACTGGTGCACTGACAATGTTCTGGAATGCGTACAGGCTCATACAAATTCGTACAGATTTGTTTTGTGTCGTTCACAGCTCCTTTAATTTTGTGCTATTGTGTGTATTTTAGCAGGACTTTTGTATTATTTCGTATAAATTAACCGCCGGCATCCGCAAGAGAACTTGAACATGTTTAATTTTTCAAAAAAATCTAACGTACAATTGCTGATGACTGCTGATGGTTGCTGATTCATTACCTATCATTTCGTATGCCCTCTCGGAGGCTGGCTGGTTGCGTTATTGGCTTATACAATCTTGTACGAAGTTAGTGTGAAAGGGGTATAAGGATTGAATCTGCAAAAAAAGAGGAAAAGTGAGCATACGTTGTTTCAACTTTGAACTACGTCTCAGGAATACTCTTTAAGTCTGCTTTTGGCCAACCATTCAGGCATCTGAACCACTTCATGCAAAATGTTTACCTTTAACACTTTCATATTTTCAGTGACTGCCACATTTTCTGTCATGGTTGACTTGTGTCTATCCTTCGAAAGAAGAACATAGGGTACTGTTACATAGAAAAATAGCTGCACTTATGGTATTCTATTTATATTTTTTAATTTCTCTTTTGTTTTTGAGAGCCCCTTTGGCTGTAGAAATGCTGTCTCTTTTTCATTTGGCTGCATAGTGCATAGACAGATAAAACAATCCCATAATAGTTTTCTGAAAGCTTCGAGGTGTCTGTTGCATTTTCAGTTGTTATTTCAACTACAACTCATGACCATGGCCACAAAATTGCCTTGTGTTTTATGCAATCAAACGGGTGTCTGCTACGCAATTCTTATGCAACTTTCTACAACAGCTGACCGCCAGTGACCACGTTGGCACTTGTTAAACTTTCTGCAGCCAGCTTGGTCATACATATTTCATCTGTGTCACTGGCTCAGACTCCATGCACTTAAACGACTCTACTTTGCCTAAGAATACTCAGGAAGTTTGGAATTAACTTCCAAAGTAACATCCTGAGCTGAGTGAATTATCTTGTCTCAGATGCTACGGCTATGTATCATCATCTAAAAGACTGTGTGTACATCAAAGAGATGACAAACATGATATGTGGTTGGAAGTGCTGGCTTCGGAGACAACTAGTTTCCACTTTGTTGATTGCAGGCTAAATCAGATAGATAGATAGATAGATAGACAGCTAGACAGATGGACAGATAGATAGATAAAAGTTATGCTTGCTGAATGATGAATTATACGCAGTTTGACATCTTCTGACTGTAAACATCTTCCTATTCATTATTCATTAAGAGGCCTTTGTGTTTGTTAGAAGGTGAATTCTTTGATGATACACGGTAATTCACAACAATTACACTTTAAGATGTATGTGAGTGTCTATGTATCAAGCATGACGTCGCTATTTGCTCTTCGAATTTTGTTGTTAAATTCCAATTTCAAAATAGCATTAGACAGAGATATTAGAAAGTTGCTTTAATCAGTAATATGACTACAGTCACTTTAAAAGTAACATTAGAAACTAAGAGTGAATTGTAACATTACTGAGTAGACATGTTTTCTTTTAGACCAGACAAATGTTGTAATGACTTAACTTTTGTGATGGGAATAATTTGGATGCAGACTGACTAATTGACAGTTAGACCCAAAGGGCCTTGACGCCTGTGGATATAGAGAATCCCCCTGTTTGCTCCCTTCAATCAATTTGAGAAAGAGGATTAATATGGAGGGTGTAAAACGGAGTAATACAGATGGAGAGTAATGTAGGGAGAGAGGAAAGAAGGGAGAAAAAGAGGGAGGAAAGGAGGGAGGAAAGGAAGAAGACTGGAGGAAGAAAAGGAAGGGGGGAAGGAAGGAGGAAAGGAAGGAGAAAAGGAAGGAGGAAAGGAGGGAGGATTGGAGGGAGGAAAGGAGGGAGGATGAAAAAGAGGGAAAAAACTTGGGAGGAAAGGAGGAGAAAAGGGGAAAAAGGAGGAAGAAAAGGAGAGGAAAAGGATAAAAGGAGGGAGTGGGGAAAAGAGGGAGGAGTGAAGTCAAAGGAGAGAGGAAATGGATGAGGGAAAGAAATTAGCGAGAAAAGGAAATGAAATAAGTCTGGAAAGGAAGAATTTATATAGCAAAATGTTAAAGAGGAAAAGTGTGTGAGTAGAGTTTGCAGATTGAAAGCAGGACAAATTTGAGAGGGGGCGGTTGGGGGTTAACGAAATGGTTTAGCAGTTTGTGGAGGCCGCGCAGTGACAAGGGATTTTAAGGAGGCGAAAGATGATTATGCCAGGCTGTTAAATTGATATTAGATTATGCCTAATGTTTTGTTTTAATCATCTTATTAGCCAAGGGCGTTACGGTCCATAAACGAAAATTCTAACGAGATGAATTGCTTGACAGAATCTAAACATTGTTATGTCTGTTGGGATGTTGCCTTTGGATTTTTAGTGCAATAGTTAATGACTAAGATGTTATTGCCTGTGGGGGTCTCTGTGTTTTAGAGTCAGATTTGAAAGATTGTGAGTTTGGAGAGGGGGGACATTCACCCTCTCAACTGCTGCCATCCAGTTACAACTATTCTGAATTTCTGACAGGTGAAATCCACAATATTATAAAATTCTCTTGAAGGACAATCAAATTTTTTAAATCTGGAATCATACTCAGAACTTCAGTAGAACAAGGAAAGGCTAACTTTTACTCTACAGGGGCAGTTTCAAAAAATCAGAAAATTTAGGGGGAGGATAAAATCTGGCCATTGCGTCACTAAATGCATGGCCCGTGACAAAACGTGATTCGGCACTGATATAATGAAAAGTATCTAAAGCATTAAAATCACATCTGAAGAGGGGTAATGTATAACCCCCCCCCCATCCGTTCTGGATACTGTACCAAATTGGCCCTGGATTGATGCCACACATGGCGCAAATGTCTGTTTTCGAATCACTTCTGTTATCTAAAAGAACTCTCCATACATAAGACTCAACAATAACTGCTATTATTCTTTAACAACTATTTTACTTGAAATAATTATGATATTTACAAAATCCATTTTGACATTGTAATTTCCAAGTACCTTTGAGTATTACTTTCTATTGGAGAATCTGCCTAAGGAGTGCACTTATTTAAGCTGTCTAATGTATTTAAAGCAAGGCCATTGAAAATTGCCTAATTCTCTGGCATGTGGAAGGCACTAAAAAGAAAAGTAAAAGCAGAAAGCAATGGAGTTCTGCAGAAAGAAATAGAATTTGCTAAAATCTTTATACAATCTAGCATCCAATAGCCATGAAATGAGCCAATAGAGACGGATTTGCCAATTATTGCACCCCGAGGAGCAATAGGGCAATATGAGGCAAGGATTAAAGAATTAATATTGAGCTCTTGGATCATTCTAGCAACAAGCAGATATGTGTCTTTGTGATCAGGACAGAATTTGATTTGGTGTGTGTAAAATAAAGATTTAGTGCTAGTACGGTAGTGTCGTCTTCATTCAATGAGGGGGTTAGCTCAGTGGCAGCATGCTGGACTGTCAATCACTGGGTCCGGGGTTTGAATCCAGCTCTTTCCGACTTGCTTACCTTATCGGATGGCGGTTTCAATCATCCTTTGCTTCATTGCTTTGTCGTCCTCCGTCACAATTAGCCTACCAAGTGCATAAATACAGAACGTAAAGCCTCAATCATCCATTTTCATTAAATAATTCACTTTCCACCCGAGGGTCACACAATGTAAACACAATGTTGCTTATTGGTAGAAGGCTCATCTGTTGGCTACGTTGAAATGTATGGTAGAACTTATGTTGCCGTAACGTGAACACAATGTTGAGCTTTTTTTACAACATTCGAAAACATTGCCACAACATCGCATGCTATCGTCATATCTTTGACGTTGCTTCACAATGTTGCAAAAACATTGCTATAACATCGCCTTCTTATATGGTGTCTTTGACTTTGCTTCAACGTTGTGACAACATAATTGCTGCCATACAATTCTATGTAATTTTCACTAATATGGTGATATTGTTACAATATTTTTACAAATTGGATGTGCTCATTGGGATGTGCCCATTAGGATTTGCCCATTGGGATGTGTCCATTGGGATGGACCAATGCAAGAGGATTTCATTCAGACAAGTGTTTTGAAATACCATGTATTGATCCTCCTATGTCAATTGGCCTTGTTTTTGTCATTTTACAGGATGAATAAAAATTCTCTTCAAATATGAAATGTGAAAAACTAGTTTATCATCTGAATTAATTTTACACTTTTAAATTTACTGTGTCTCCCACGCAATTTGTATACTTTATAGCAATGTGATTTCAAATTGTCTATTGCAAAATTCATCTTGCATTTCAAAAGTGTGTGACAGTTCAATATGTCTTTTAAACAAAATTGTTTGTCAGATTTAGGAAATTAAAGACTTGGAAATTCACCTGTCTTGCTGGGAAGTGAGAATTACACAAGGAAAATACACACAGAATGGGAATGAATCTATTGTTCAACAAAGAATCCATCAAAATTCTGATTTCATGCATTCACCTAAAAAGAAGGTCAACAAACTAAGAATATATTGAAGCAAACTTTCCAATGATACACACTTTAGATTTTTGTTTTTCATATCTAGTCTCTTTGATGAGATACATTTCAATGCATACAGTTTAAATATAATATATTGTACTTATTTTAGGACAGCAAAGGGTCAGTAATTTGTGTAAACTCAACATAATTTATGGTTAAGTAAATTTGGCAAGCATGGCAATTTTGTGAATTAAAGAACCCAGCTGTATCATTTTACTTTTATTTTATCCGGACAGCCCAGATTGATAGCATCTATCTATCGTCTCTCTTTGCTTTTTGGGCTTTTTTGATAACAGGTTTCACAATAGCTTGAGCGAGACTGAGGTGGAGCTGTTACGATTTTCATTCTCTTTTAATCTCTTTGCCAAAAAACCTGGAGAGAAACTTGACTGCAATCGATATACTACTCAGTGAAAAATCAACATTCTTTGTATTTGAAATTTCAGTGCTCTCCTCTTTACAATCAATGACTAATTGATACCTCTCAAAGTGTCAGAGTTGCAATAGTTTCTCTGTCTGTGGCTCATATAACCAGGGGAGTGGTGTTGGGGTTGGTTTATAGGGTACCGGGGATAAGGTACTCGTCTGCTGACTGAGATATGTTGCGGGTTCGAGTCTCACTTATAGTTTTATTGAAAACTTTGCAGTAGTTGCATAATTCATCACAGATACAAGTAAATAGATTAATATTTAGAGTCAATGATCACTTGATTGTGACATTACTGTGGGTTGGGGTTGGTAGAGCTGTCAATCGGTGGGGCGAAGTAAAGCGAGTTCCCGGGGTGAGATTCAAACCCATGCCTTCAAAGCCAGTGGACAAGCGTGCTTAACCATCCTTGCTGTGTCCACCTCATGTCTTAATAAGCCTTGCAGGTGCATAAATAAAGGATGCAATGCACCAATCATCCATGTAATGTTACTGTTTTGTCATACGACTTACCAATGCTTCTGCTACACCTTATAGTGACATCAAAAAAGTAAAATTCAGATTGTCTGGTAGCTGGGCAGATTTTATTGTGATAGAAGATTAAAAGCATGGTCATGCACCATTCAGGTGATAATCTTTATAATTATATTCTCTTTTGTGCAAGCTCGCATTTTTTTCAAAGACATTTTAAGTTAATTGCATCTAATTCAGCAAAAAATGTAAAAGAATTACCGTAAAATTAATGACTTTTGAAGCATCCATCACAGAAGGATTCTAAAACACTTCAGAAAGTTTATAAAAAAATTTAATGACTCCTTCTCATGGTGCGTGGCAATGAATCGATGAGTGAGACTTCACGTTCTGATTTTCTGCACCTGTAAAGAACCTAATTTAGCCTTATTTAGGCAATATTTATATGAGGGGCGTTCACGAAGTTCACTGCATTTTTTTTTTCATATGGACACAATTTTCAATGAAAAATTATGAACTATTCACAGGACAAAATTCAGATATTTTAGAATGCATTTTTAAAATTTTGGAACGTTTTGACATTTTAAAGTCATTCTGGGGTTACTATGCAAATCATAACTTCAGTCAGCTGGTATAAAAACTAGGAAGGTGGAGATTTGAAATTGTGACAGCGAAATTTTAAAGTCGACGAAAATCAAGTGCTTACAGAATTGGACTGAAACATTTCTTGTGAGGTCATATGCCTACCCATGCCATGTTATTTGCTAATACCCATAAGCAATTTGTGAGGTTATAATTATCATATATTTCAATGCCATCAAAACAAGTCACCAAGTGAGTGTCAATGAGGTCAAAAGTTAAATGACAAATTGACCGTCATTCCAATGCAATGGATAGGACCGGTTATGAGGTCTTTGATCATGTTGATGTCAACCAACAGCTGAATGTAAGTACTCGATTGTCATTCGTTAACTGTAACAAGACGGAAGGTTGCAGGATAGGACTTACCGGGTAGCTCTAGGCAGGAAAGAAGTGTGCAGCGAACGAGTTAGGATGGATGGATTATTGGGGTTTTACATCCTATAGTTATGCACTCGGGTAAGCTAATTAAGACGCGACCATCAGGTGAAAATGAAGGATGGTTGAAACTGCTATCCAGTGAAATTGGACTTGCAACAAATAGTATCCAACCGCCTAAATTGCGGATATAACATTCTTTACTAAAGCCTTTTCTGGCCATAATTCAGACTATGAGTAGCAGAAAAAGTGATTTAATTAGTTAATAAGGATTCACAGCTACTTTTAATTACATTTGATATCAGTTTGTGTGGATGGAAGCAAAATCTCAACAAAATCTAAAAACTTCAGATTTTTTTTGTCAGATTCTAATTTCTTATCAAATTAGATGGCACAATTAATTAGATTAATTAGCAAGACATAAAAATATAGCATATTAGATTTAGACCAAAGTGTGGAAAAAGGAGATTTTTACATTCATTGGATATAGTTGATAAGGAAGGCATTAATATGTAGTTGCAAGGATGGGAAACACAATATGTTACCCATTATTATAGGAAACCCCAATATGCAGTATAATAAGCTGCAGGCTTCTATTAATTATAAGCATAAGAGACATGAGGAATGTAATACGTGTTGGGGTATGAGCTCATAACTTTAATCCATGTTATCTAGTGTGTTAACATGATTAAATGTAGGAAAAATAGTGGAAAAGCAGAAAGCAGAGGCAGATATAGAGGAGGGGTCCTGGGGGGCCCAGACCCCCCTTGACCTTTGCGATAAAAAGTATAATTTTGAAACGTATGACACAGGTTTGCGAACATCGAAACACGTCTGAGCCGGCCCAGAGGACCCTTTCTGGATCTGCCACTAGATAGCAATACAACAGAAATAGTAAGTTAGTAGAAACCTAGTGTGAGCAATTTTTAGCAAATTCATCTTTGAATCTAATATTGACTTTGGTTGCTAACTTTATCTTAGATCTAAAAACAGAAGGAAAATTGAAGATAGAATAAAAACTAATAAAAGCCATTTTCAGTCAAGTCAAAATGTTCGGTCTAGATGTGGAAGAATTTAATTAGAAGAACCAAAATACATGTTTTAATTAAAACTGCAAATAAGGTATTCTCCGAAAGATTTTTGAACAAATATTAAATTAACACAGTGTTCGAGAAGTTATATTAGAGAATATTTGAACTTCATGTTAGTGTTACAATGTAATTGGATTATGTGGATGAAAAAGTCAGAGATAGATAGATAGATAGATAGATAGATAGATAGATAGATAGATAGATAGATAGATAGATAGATAGATAGATAGATAGATGGAGAGATAGATGGAGAGACAGAGAGATAGAGAAACAGAGAGTTTGAGAGACAGATTAAGAGATGGAACAAGGATATCAATCAAACGATTGATCAAGAGATAGATCAATACTAAATACAGAGATAGATAATGTTTGTTTTTGTTTTTTTTAAACACCGAGTTGTAAATAATGTGATTTGATTTTAAGAGATACGTCAAGAGATAGATCAAGAGATTGGTCAAGAGATAGATAAAAAAGGAAATCAAAAAGGGAATAAAAAGGTAAATCAAAAGGTAAATTAGGATTCAAGATATAAATGGAGATGAAATAACATCAGGATATTTTTTTGTATTCCTTGTGAAAAAAAAAGAAAGATATTCTTTCAATTCACTCAATGACATGAAGATTGAATTAGTTGGCTTTCTTTCATATCTGTATTTTTGACACCCCCCTATTGTCTTTTGTATAATTGTATACTACATATATATGGATATTGAGGATCGATTTTATTATACAAATTGCAATCTACTAGTAAAAAATTGTTTATCTTATTAAATGCACTAATTCCTTTCTTTTCTATTTTTTCAGGTATGTAAATTCTACACAACTTCTCATACGAAAACTGGATTGATCGTTTCAGCTAAGTTGGTCTTTTATTCATCTTTTTCAAAATCAATCGACGAAACACTGTAAAACCTGCTGCATCTCATTAAGGCCAACTACCGAACAAGTTATGAATTAAAAAAATTGTCATTTTATGGTAGAACACTGTTGTTTCTATGGTAGGAATTCTTGTTTTAACAGTAACTTCCGTAAAAGTGATGGCAGCCGGTTTTACACTGCAGACCTGGAGTATTTGTCATTTTGATGAATGTATTTCTGATGCCAAATTTTTATCAACACAACTGAATGTTTTTGAATCTATACTCGGGTTTCACCAAGCATATAGTAAAGTCACTCCAGAAGTAATTTGATCTGGATCGTAAGGTTAGCCCATATATATGTTTTGTTCTGTAGAATGACGAGTACTTACATTCAGCTGTTTGTGGCCAATAATGAACAGTGAGAACTCGTCATTAATTTTGTCAACTGTAATGTTGATGAACATACAGTAGCAGTCCTAATATTTTAAATTTTCTTCAACATATCAAGAACATTTTGCAATCCTGTGACATTTTAGAATGCCTGCTGGCTCAGTGCCTTAATTGTTTAATGACACAGTCTAGCTGGTTTTATGGGAAGGAAATTTTATTAAAACATTTGAAAGATTTGGCAATGAAAAGCATTTTAGAATTGGATGCTATGGAAAGCTTCCAAATTAGTCATAACTAAATCAGCTAAATAATAGAATACAGAAAGTAAGTAGATTACAGCCTTGATGGGAATGCTTAATCCATGATTTAAAATATTAACTCTGTTTCTTAATGTTATTATCCTTAATCCACTGTTCTATATTTAATGTGTCCATTTTTGGCTTGGCTTTCTCTAAATCACTCTTTTTTAAATTTCTTTTATTGCTATTTGATGACATTCCTTTGGAAATTTCTTTGTAGTGATTTCCTTTCATTTCTGTAATCTCATTTTTGCAAATTAAACATTGCTTTTAACCCTAATGCTTCATTTTGTAAATTAGAATGGTAGATTCCCTACAAGCTTGAGAATGAGTTACAATGAATTTGAAAGTACAGAAGAGATCACTAGCCTGATAAGATAGGGTTAAGTAAGCTTATTCAGATAGATGATCGATAGATGGATAAATGGTTAGTTAGATGAATGAATAGATTGATAGGAGGTGTGATTTGGTGGGGGATGGGGCTACATGTCCCCTTTATATAATTTTCAACTGAAAGGGACAAATTATATAATCCCCCACCCCAACAGGAGACGTATTGCAGCAGTAGCCCATGGGCTCAATTTGGTAGTGTGGACCAATGGATAAATAGACAGAATAGATAAATAATAGACTGGTAGGCAGATTAGTATTTTGTTAGTTGGTTGGCTGGTGTGTCATTTAGCTGACTGATTGAATGTTTGATTGATCAGTTGATGACTTATTGATGTTTCTGATTGACGGGCAATAATGACACCCCAACAACAATACTTTGAAGGCAATTACTGCCAACATTGATTGAATGCACACAGATAAGATCAGATCAGAGATTGTTAGAACTCAGTACTAAAATGCGATACCACAGAGACAACAAGAGTTCTTGGATGTATATAATGGTTGACCCAGATTGCTGAGCAAGGTTTCCAGTAGAATGATTGTATGGACTAAAATGAAGCACGAAAACATGGCAGAGGCCTATGTAGAACTAGATTTGGTATGCATATGACATGTAAATTAAACTTATGTTTTGTACTCGATGGCTTGGAAATGGAAAATTTCTCATCTTTCTTGTGGTAAATGAAGCCTGTTAATAAATACAAGGTCACTCATTAAGCCACAAAGGCTGTACATGCTTGTGACAGGTCTAATTAACAGCTTTATAAATGGTGCTGGAAGTGTATGCAGTGACGAAATTCTTCTGTAATTGTGCCTTCTGAGGATTGAGCAGGGTGGGTCAAAAGGTCAGGTTTATCACGGAAAATGGCTCAGAAATGTGTCATAATATCAGGATGAACCGAATATTTGGCATCAAACATGATGTTCATGAACATAGACTTTGTTACACAGTCATAAAGTTTGACAAAGTTCATTGAATTATATAATATTATACAACTAAACCTTTCCTTAATCTTTTCTACTTCACCCTGTCCACCTGGAAATTCTAGAATATATGTATGTGATAACTGGACATGGTATGTCTTGCACATAATCATAGCGACAAAGCATCAAAATATGGCCAAATATGGCATAGCAGTGTAATATTGCAGTGCTATACCCCACAATGTGCCTGTTGAGAGGCGAAATGTGCTCAGAGTGTGATGGAATTGTCACCAGGAGAATAGTTATGTTACAATAATGCCATTGATGCATGCTGACTGCAAGCAAATAGTTCTTAAATTGATGCATTTCTTATCACATAAGGCAAACCAAAAAACACCAGAAAGGAATTTACATATTATTCTACTTCTACACATGCTTCTGTAATCAAGGTTGAGGGAAAAGCATTAATAAGGCCACATCATCGAGTACAAATTATCAGACATACTAGGGACTCCGAGGTTCAAAAAGGATAACATTTTATCCACTGAATGAAACTGATATATTTTGGTATATTAAACTGCTTTGGTAAACAGCATTGTATTTCAATATCCACTAGCTTCAACCACTTATCATGTTTCGTGTTCAAATTCATTTTGAGACAGCAAGAGTCTTTGGAGCACAACTTAAACTGGCTGTCCAATCAATCAAAGGACTTCTTCTGTAAACGATGTTTGCCTGGTTCTTCATTGAGAAGCAATTCAATTGAAAAGTGTATTTCCTGCTGCTAAGTAGTCACTACATCTTCTAATCGTCAAATGTAGTAGTACGATCTGCTAATCAGTTTCTCAAGCAATCCATTCAGTTTTTAAAAGATTGACGGGACTTGTGATGATCGTCAGTCGTTCAAGCTTCAGATTTCTTTTGCATACACAAGTGATATGGAGCTCCTGAACTATAAGCTTTTAGATGTAGTTAATATATTCTCTGCACTCCATTCACCTACGGTGCCCTACGTGTGCAGCCTACTACTTAAATGTATAATGTTCAGCACATTCAGGGATTTTCTCTGGCAGCAAATGTGACTTTGTCTTCCAGCAACGTTTTGCTTTTTTGAAGAAAGGTTGTTGCTTATTAGAAAGCCTCCTTCAAAACAATACACAGCTCAGTTTCAAAAGAAACTTTTATTTCAAACTGCTGTTTTGAGAGCGCAGATATGAAGTGACAAGAAGATATGATAATGTTTTGAATTACGTTTCATCCAAAAATATTATACTTTTCGGTCTAATGGTGATTAATCAAGCAGAGTTAGCTATTGACAGATTGTCTGTATTACACAGTTGTTAATAGACTTTTAATCAGACTTAGACATGAAATGCTATGGGAGACGACATCAGAATATCATTCAATAATAGTCCACAAGCAATTACCGCACCTGATTGTTTTACTATGATTTCAAGTTGAGACCGGACTCTGCTGCTGTGTAGCGATGAAGTAAAATGTTATTCCGTAGACAGATACTTTGAGATTTCCCCTCTCAATTACCTTAACAATCAAATTTTGATCTTAGATGGGCCTTTTTTTGGCCTTGGACGACAAGCCTATAAACAAGCACTCTTTACTAGTCAATTTCCCTCAATATCTAGTAACTTTGTGATAGCCATTGCCTCTCACAGCCAACTCGTCTCTCACAGCCAACTCGTCTCAGGTGTAGGCCTAAATGGTTATAGGCCTACATGTAACTGACGTGAGTGGAGCATTATTTTAGCCTAGATATATGGATTTCTTCATCTTGAGAGCTGATAAGGTGTTTGAAAGACATGGAATTAGGTGCCCAATCATTAATTATTGCAAGTCATTCATAACACACTGAAACAATGCTTTTTGCTAGGGCCTACTGATTTGAAACACAACGCACTTCCAACGGGCAATAGCCACCTCCCTCCTGCCCCATGTTTATGATTATATGAGACGAACAGTCTCTAATTAAAAGTTTAACAAGCTATATCGCTCTACACCAAAATAGCATCATAATTCCGGACACCTTTTTTTTTTTGTGCCGAAATATATAGCGATTCAGGGCAAAGGCTAATCATCTCCCGTTCTTATGCCAGATAAAGAGAATATGTAATGGGAAGCCAGAAAAAGACAGAGACCGAAAGATTCATATCTTACATGTACATATGATAAACAAACAGGAACAACAACTGTACAAATGCGAGCATGTGCTAAATGGAGACAGCAAAATATACACAAAAAATTGTCTTTGAATACATGTTGCTGAAAACATGAGTATACACTGTGATACAGGAACTTAATAATGTAATTTATATAGACTTTTATTCGGATTGTAAACAAGAATGTATATAGGGGCCTATGTGACCTATTGAAGAGATCATATTTGATATATTTTAGACATTCCATTGTACAAATATATAAATGTATTATAATCAACGTGGTTTGCATTTAATTTTTAATTTTTTTTAGTTTGTGATGTAGATTAAATCTAATCTATGAAATCTCTGATGCCAACATATTTTCCAATGAAAATTTGTGCATTTTCATGGGGTGTCATTTTAATTCAAATTTCTGTAATACCTTACTGCTTCTAGGCTTGATCTAGAAACAAAATTGCGGGGTTTTTTTTGCGGTTGTTATTTCTACAAAAGATGTAAAATATGATGAGAAAGAAGGGAGAAAAAACTTTGAAAATATCAAGAAACTGGATAACTTTATTTTTTCTGTGTTGTTTCTTTACAAAATATGTGCAATATGATGAGAAAGAAGGGAGAACAACTTTGAAAATACCAAGACACTTCCTTGTTTATATCACACTCTTCCACAGCTTCACATTAGACTGGCTTATCCCTTGCTGGTCGGGACTTAGAGTGGATGTTACAAGGAATATCATAGAAAATTCTATTTGCATCACTTTTCCCTAGTGTTATCAAAGAATGCATAGTGAAGATAAACCTCCATCAAAGGGTTAATAACCTTTTTGTGAAAAAAGGATAAAGGCTTACATACCTTGCAGTTTTTATGTCTATGATATTCTTTGTGTTTATTTCGATAGCATTCTTTCCCTTTACATCCCATTGGACTATATTTAGATTATTATGAATAAGGTTCTAGTCTTTCTATGCATGCTATGTCAGATTAGCTTTATGTTTTTAAGTTAGTTTCTTTGCATATTTATTAATAAGTTCCAGCAAAAACTGAGGCTTATCTGACTGGTGCCTTTATAACAAATGTGAACCAATAATCTTTTAACAAACTGTGAACCAATTATCTACAGATATTGTTTTATTTTCTATTTTTGTCTTATGCACTTTCTGTGTTTTGAATTTAATACTAGAAAATGTTAATAATGCAAAAAGTCTGATCCATTTTAGCAGTAAATATTTCAAGAGAGATCAGTCCTGACTCTACATTTTGACCAAAGAAAAAACAACATTTTCACTTCCTTTAATAGTTACCAAGCATGGAGCTAATTTTAGCACAGTTAAGAATTGCATCCAATCAGGCGCTCGGTAATTACGAGCAATCTAGAACCATGAATATAATATGGAACTACCCAGGCAGTTAAAAGCTTATTTACATGTACAAGAGGAATTTAAAAAAATGGTTTATGGTGACTAGTTGTGAACAAGCGCCACTTCAGTCTGTGATCAGACCTCAAACAATTTGTGAAATGCTTTGTTTTGCAGCTGGTGAAGTGGACCCTGTAATTGAACTTCACTCTCAATTGAATTCTGAGCCCAACAGCCTTTTAATCAACTGCTGATGATGCTGGAGCAATTTGCCTCACACGAAATCCTTCACCTTCCATTGCAGGCTTCATTTTAGGCTTCATTTTAGGCTTCATTTTAGGCTTCATTTTAAGAGCCATCAAAGCAGAGACAACAAAGCAGGGACAGATATACAGATTGTTCGGAATTTGAATATATCTGAATGATAATATTGTACAACAAGTGCATGCAGCATGCATTTTCTACTGACATGAAATTTTAACTGCAGTATTTTTTGACAGTCGACCCAAATGTAGAATATACATTTTTCAGTTTCTATTCAACCACGCTTTGTTTGTCATTTGGTTTTTGTTGAAGTTCGTAAATTCTTCTATCTTTATACCTAGAACAAACCTCTTTTACAGTTATACTCTGTTTTGCTGATGCATTTGTGTCTGCACAAAGCCTGAACTTTTATATCACTCGCTTTCTAAAATAGCCATTCCAGACTTCTATATTTTTGCCTTTAGGATTGAATCTGCAAAAAAGAGCAAAAGTGAGCATGCGTCGTTTCAACTTTGAACTACGTCTCAAGAACACCCTTTTAAGTCTGCTTTTGGCCAACCATTTTGATTTTGGCACCTGAACCACTTCATGCAAAAAGTTTACCTTTAGCACTTTCATATTTTCAGTCACTGCCAAACTTGGTGTCATGCTTGTCTAGTGTCTATCCTTCAAAAGAAGAATATAGTGTACCTTTACATTGAAAAATAGCTGCACTTATGGTATTTTGTGATATTTTTCAATTTCTTTTTTTCTTTTAAGTGCCTCTGTGACGATGGAAATGTTGACTCTTTTTCTTTTTGTTACAGAGTGAAGCATAGACAGATAAAACAATCCCATAATAGTTTTCTGAAAGCTTCGAGGTGTCTGTTGCATTTTCAGTTGTTATTTCAACTATTACTCATGACCATGGCCACAAAATTGCCTCGTGTTTTATGCAATCAAACGAGTGTCTGCAACGCAATTCTTATGCAACTTTCTGCCACAGCTGACCACGTTGGCACTTGTTAAACTTTCCACAGCCAGCTTGGTCATAAATATTTCATCTGTGTCACTGGCTCAGACTCCATGCACTTAAACGACCCTACTTTGCCTAAGAATACTCAGGAAGTTTGGAATTAACTTCCAAAGTAACGTCCTGAGCTGAGTGAATTATCTTGTCTTGGATGCTTCGGCTATGTATCATCATCTAAGGTTGTGTGTACATTGAAGAGATGACAAACATGGTATGTGGTTGGAAGTGCTGGCTTCGGAGACAAGTAGTTTCCACTTTGTTGATTACAGGATAGATAGATAGAAAGATAGATAGATAGATAGATAAATAGATAGATAGATAGATAGATAGATAAATGTTCTGCTTTCTAGATGATAAATTATGTGCAGTTTGACATCTTCTGACTGCAAACATCTTTCTATTATTTATTTATTAAGAGGCGTTTGTGCTTGTTAGAAGGTTAATTCTTTGATGATACATAGTAATTCACAACAATTACACTTTAAGATATAATATTATGTGTGTGTCTATCTGCCGAGGATGAAGTAGACTCTTAATAAATTGCCTGACACAATTTTGTTGTTAAATTCCAATTTCAAAATAGCATTAGACAGAGATATTGAAAGTTGCCTTAATCAGTAATATGACAAGAGTCACTTCAAAAGTAATATTAGAAACTTACAGTGAATTGCAACATTATGGAGTAGTCATGTTTTTGAGACCAGACAAATGTTGTAATGACATAACTTTTGCGATGGGAATAATTTGGATGCAGACTGACTAATTGACAGTTGGACCCAAGGGCCTTGACGCCTGTGGATATAGAGAATCCCCCTGTTTCCCCCCTTCAATCAATTTGAGAAAGAGGATTAATATGGAGGGTGTAAAACGGAGTAATACAGATAGAGAGTAATGTAGGGAGGGAGAAAAAGAGGGAGGAAAGGAGGGAAGAAGGGACGGTTGAAGGAAAGGAGGAAGGGAAGGAGGAAGGAAGGAAGGGAAGTAAGAAGTAAGGAAAGGAGGAAGGAAAGGAGGAAAAAGAGGAAAAGAGAGAAAGGAGGAAAAGGAGGAAAAAGAGGAAAAAAGAGGAGAAGATGGAGGAAAGGTGAGGAGAAAGGAGGAGAACAGAAGAAGAAAGGAGAAGACAAGAGGAGCCAGGAGAGGACAAGAGAAGGGAGGAGAAAGGAGTGAGGAAAGGAGAGAGGAAAGGTGAAAGGAAAGGAGAGAGGACAGGAGAGAGGAAATGAGAGATAGAAGGAGAGAGGAAATGAGAGATAGAAGGAGAGAGGAAACGAGAGAGGAAAGGAGAGAGGACAGGGTAGAGGAAATTTGGAGAAAAAGATGGAGAGGGGGGAAAGAGGGAAGAAAAGGAGGCAGGACAAAAAATAAGGAGGAGGGAAGTCAGAGGGAAAGGAAATGAGAGAGGAAAGGATATGAGAGAGTGAAAGAAATGAGGGAGGAAATGAAATGAGGGATGAAATTAGTGAGGAAAGGAAGAATTTGTATAGTAAAAGGGAAAAGAGGAAAAGTGTGTGAGCAAATTAAAAGCAGGACAAATTCGAGAGGGGGCAGTGGGGGGTTAGCCAGAGTGGTTTTGCAGTTTGTAGAGGCCACGCAGTGACAAGGGATTTTAAAGAGGCGAAAGATGATTATGCCAGGCTGTTAAATTGATATTAGATTATGCCTAATGTTTTGTTTTAATCATCTTATTAGCCAAGGGCGTTACGGTCCATAAACGAGAATTCTAACGAGATGAATTGCTTGACAGAATCTAAACATTGTTATGTCTGTTGGGATGTTGCCTCTAGATTTTTAGTGCAATAGTTAATGACTAAGATGTTATTGCCTGTGGGAATGTCTGCGTTTTAAAGACAAATTTGAAAGATTGGGAGATGGGAGGGGGAGACATCCAATCCTCCTACAGTTACCAGCCAGTTACAGCTATTATAAAATTCTTGTGAAGGACACTCAAATTTTTTTTAACTGGAACCGTACTCAGAACATGGCGTAAATGTATGTAAATGTACCCCTTCTGTTATTTAAAAGAACTCTCCGTACAACAGACTCCACAATAACTACTATTATTCTTCAACAACTATTTTACTTGAAATAATTATGATATTTACAAAATCCATTTCAACATTGTAATTTCCAAGTACGTTTAAGTATAACTTTCTATTGGAGAATCTGCCTAAGTGAGTGCACTTATTTAAGCTGTCTAACGTATTTAAAGCAAGGCCACTAGAAATTGCCTAATTCTCTGGCATGTGGAAGGCACTAAAAAGAAAAGTAGAGGCAGAAAGCAATAGAGTTCTGCAGAAAGAAATAGAATTTGCTAAAATCTTTATACAATCTAGCATCCAATAGCCATGAAATGAGCCAATAGAGACGGATTTGCCAATTATTGCACCCCGAGGAGCAATAGGGCAATATGAGGCAAGGATTACAGAATTAATATTGAGATCTTGGAGCATTCTAGCAACAAGCAGATATGTGTCTTTGTCAAAAGGACTAGATACGATATGTTGTGTGTAAAATATAGATCTGTGATAGTATGGTATTGTCGTCTTTCATTGAATATGGGGGTTAGCGCAGTCGTAGCGTGCTGAGCTGCCCATAGCTGGGTCCAGGGTTCGAATCCAGCTCTTTCTGAGTCACCTGGACCTGTTGCACGACAGTTTCAGTCATCCTTTGCCTCATTGCTGTGTTTTCCTCCTGTCCTTATTAGCCTATAAAGTCCATAAATGTAGAACTACAGCCTCAACCATCAATCATTCATTTCCAACCCAAGGCATACATAATGAAAACGCAATGTTGCTAATTTGTGGAGGTATCATTTGTTGGTCACATAGAAATTTATGGTAGAAATTATGTTGCCACTGCGTTAACACAATGTTGACATTTTTTACAACTGTCGAAAACATTGCCACAACATCGTGTGACTAACGTCATATCTTTGACGTTGATTTACAATGTTGGGAAAACATTACCACAACATTGCATTCTTATGTTGTATCTTTGACGTTGCTTCACAAGGTTGTGACACCATCATTGCTACCATACAATTCTATGTAATTTTCGCTAACATGATGATGTTGTCACAACATTTCTACAAAGTCAATGTGCCCATTGGGGCAGACTATTTGATGCAAGAGGATTTCATTCATACAAGTGTTTTCAAATACCATGTATTGATCCTCTTACATGTATGTCAATTGGCCTTGTTTTTGTCATTTTACAAGATTAATGAAAATTCTCTTTAGATATGAATTGCGAAAACTGGCCAAGTGTATCATCTGAATTAATTTTACACTTTCAAATTTGACGTTTTACTAAGTCTCCCACGCATTTTGTATAATGTATATATATATACCTCATGGCAATTTGATTTCAAATTGTCTATTATGAAATCCATTTTGCATTCTAAGGTGTGTGACAGTTCAATATGTCTTTTAAACAAAATTGTTTGTCAGATTTAGGAAATTAAAGACTTGGAATTTCACCTGCCTTTTTGGGAAGTGGGAATTACACAAGGAAAATACATGCAGAACGAGAATGAATCTATTGTTCAACAAAGCATCCATGAAAATTCTGATTTCATGCATTCACCTAAAAACAAGGTCAACAAACTAAGAAGATATTGAAGCCAACTTTCCATTGTTACGCACTTTAGATTTCTGTTTTTCGTGTCTAGTATCTTTTGGTGAGATACATTTCAATGAATACAGTTTTAAATATAATATATTATACTTATTTTAAGGACAGCAAAGATATAATTCAGCCTTTCTCATGGTTAAGTAAATGTGGCAAGCATGGCAATTTTGTGAATTAAAGAAACCAGCTCTATCATTTTACTGTTATTTTATCCTCAGGGCCCAGTTTGATAGCATCTATCTATATCCTCTCTCTTTGCATATTGGACTTTTTTGATAACAGGTTTCACAATCGCTTGAAAGAGACCAAAGTGAAGCTGTTTCGATTTTCATTCTTTTTTAATCTCTTTGCCAAAAAACCTGAAGAGAAACTTGACTGCAATCGATATACTACTGAGTGAAAAATCAACATTCTTTGTATTTGAAATTTCAGTGCTCTCCTCTCTACAATCAATGACTAATTGATACCTCTCAAAGTGTCAGAGTTGCAATAGTTTCACTGTCTGTAGCTCAGACAATGTATCTGGTAGTATTATACGCAGCGATGCAGTGATTATAGTGTCGGGGTTGGTTTATAAGGTACGCGAAAACAAGGTACTCGTCTGCTGAAATGTTGCGGGTTCAAGTCCCACTTGTAGCTTTATTGGAAACTTTGCAGTAGCTGCATAATTCATTTCAGTTACATGTAGATAGATATATTTGAGTCGATGATAACCATATTGTGACATTACTGTGGGTTAGGGTTGGTAGACCTGTCAATCGGTGGGGTGAAGTAAAGCGAGTTCCCGGGGTGAGATTCGAAGACACGCCTTCATAGCCAGTGGACAAGCGTGCTAAACCATCAGTGCTGTGTGCGCCATGTCTTATTAAGCCTTACTGGTGCATAAATACAGGATGTAATGTACCAATCATTCATTTAATGTTACTGTTTTGTCATATGACTACACATTATAGTGACATCAAAAAAGTAGAATTCAGATTGTCTGGTAGCTTGGCAGATTTTATTGTGATAGAAGATTAAAAGCATGATGATGCACTTTTCAGGTGATAATCTTTATAGTTATATTCTCTTTTGTGCAAGCTCGCATTTTTTGCATAGACATTTCAAGTTAATTGCATCTAATTCAGCAAAAAATGTAACAGAATTACCGTAAAATTAATGACTTTTGAAGCATCCATCACAGAAAGGATTCTAAAACACTTCAGACACTTCATTAAAAAAAACTGATTTAATGACTCTTTCTCATGGTGCTTGGCAACGAATCGATGAGTGAGACTTGACGTTCTGATTTTCTACACCTGGAAGGCAACCTAATTTAGGTAATATATACTAGTCGCGTTCTCAAAGTTCATGGCCTTTGTTCACATGGACCTGATTTTCAATGTAGTATCATTTTAAAAATGTTCAAATAACAAAATTCAGCTATTTTGGAATGCATTTCTAAAATTTTGGACAATTTGGACATTTCAAAGTTGCCATTGAAACCATAACTTCTGTCAGGTGAACTTTCTGAATGCCTCTTGTTCGTCCAAGAGCAAGCTGGTATAAAAACTAGGAAGGAGGAGGTTTGAAATTGTGACAGAAAGAAATGTCACAGGCGACGAATGTCAAGTGCTTACAGAATTGGACTGAAATGTTACTTGTGAGGTCATATGCCTACACCTGCCATGTCATTGTCTATGACTCATAAGCAATTTGTGAGGTCATATCATATCATATATGTTAATACTATCAAAGCAAGTTACTGAGTATCAATGAGGTCAAAAGGTACTCAATAAAAATTGACAGTTCATTTCAATGCAATGGATAGGGCCTATTGTGAGGTCGTTGATTATGTTGATATCCAATAGCAGCTGAATGTAAGTTTATGTGCTCTCCATTCCTTGACTGTAACAAGAAGGAAGCCATCAATAAAGAAAGTCAGCAGTGAAGGAGTTAGGATGGATGGATTATTGGGATTTTACATCCAGTGGTTATGCACTTGGGTAAGCTAATTAGGACACAGTGGGTAGGCCAATTAGGACACAACAATGAAGTGAAAATGATTGATTGATTGATTGATTGATTGATTAACTTTATTTTTTGATTGGGAAGATGATTGAAACTGCTGTTCACTGAAATTGGACTTCCCAACATCTAGTACACAGCCGCCTAAATCACAGACATAACATGCTGCATAAAGCATAATATTCTTTCCCTAATTCATACCAGTAGCAGAAAAAGTGATTTAATTAGTTAATAAGGATTCACAGCTACTTTTAATTACATTTGATATCTGGTTGTGCAGATGGAAGCAAAAATCTCCACAAAATCTAATAACTTTTAAAAGACTTTTTTTTGTCAGATTCTAATTTCTTATCAAATTAGATGGCACAATTAATTAGATTAATTAGCAAGACATAAAAATATAGCATATTAGATTTAGACCAAAATACGGAAAAAAGGAGATTTTACATTCATTGAATATAGTTGATAAGGAAGGAATTAATATTCGCGCAGCGAAACGGCCGAAGGCCGTTGAGCGAAGCGAATTGAGTGCAAGAGAAGACTCAAAAAATCTGTGCAGTGATGGTCAAAACATCAACAGTCCACAGCTGGGAATTAGGTCAAGTGGGTCCAGCTTCTTATCAATGATTTAGTTTCGTATTTAACAAAACAAAACATATTCATCTTCAAAAGTGTCTTAAAAATTCAATTTTCGCTAGTAATATATCCTGTACCAATAATTTTTATGGAATAGTTAATTATTAGCATTGACAAGCTAAATCAAATTATTAACATGTGATTCATTTAATTTCAATCAGACAACAAGAAAACATAACAAAATTAAAGTTACATAATCTTTATAAACTGATGATTATGTAACAGCGAACAGTTAATCTACATGCAATGTTATTGTTTTTGTATTACTATATATTTATACTATTATGTAATATCAACAATCTAACATAGACTTGACTTTGGCAGCTTTCAGTGCTGTATGCCTTTTTACCATTTAGCTGATTATCTATCAATCTTATTTTATTTATCTATTTAATATATATCTATCTGTCAATTTATCTATCTATCTGTCTGTCAATATATCTATCTATCTATCTATTTATCTTTCTATTTATCGATATATTTATCTATTTATCTATTATATTTTTTGTCCAGTTTATCTTGCTATTCTACATTTTTCTCTGTCTTTCCATGTATCCGTCTTTCTAATTTTCTGAAACAGTTACATAACTGCCTTTCATACATTGAATGTGAAATAAACATGAAAGTTATGGTAACACTATAAGTCCTACAAAAACTCACTAAAGCGCTGCGCGAATTTCATGGCAGTGCCATTTACATATTATATAGCTGCAAGGATGGGAAACACAATATGTTACCCATTATTATTGGAAACCCCAATATGCAGTATAATAAGCTGCTGGCTTCTATTAATTATAAGCATAAGAGACATGAGGAATTTAATATGTGCTGTGGTATGAGCTCATAACCTGAATCCATGTTATCTAGTGTGTTAACATGATTAAGTAAAGGAACAAATAGTAGAAAAGCAGAAAGCAGAGGTTGAGCCAGCGGAGGGGGCCTGGGGGGGGCAGACCCCCTGACCATTGTGATAAGAAGTATCATTTGAAGAAATATATGACAAGGGTTTGCGAACATCGAAACACGTCTGAGCCGTCCTAGAGGACCCTTTCTGGATCTGCCACTAGATAGCAATACAACAGAAATAGTAAGTTAGCAGAAACCAAATGTGAGGGAAATTTTTAGCAAATTCATATTTAAATCTAATATTGACTTTGGTAGCTAACTTTATCTTAGATCTAAAAACAGCAGGAAAATTTAAGGCAGAATAAAAGCTAATAAAAGCCATTTTCAGTCAAGTCGAAATGTTCGGTCTAGATGTGAAAGAATTTAATTAGAAGAACCAAAATACAAGTTTTAAAATTAAAACTGCAAATAAGGTATTCTCCGAAAGATTATAGAACAAATATTAAATTAACACTGTGTTCGGGAAGTTATATTAGAGAATATTGGAACTTCATGGTAGAGTTAATTGGATTACATGGAAGAAGATAGATAGATAGATAGATAGATAGATAGATAGATAGATAGATAGATAGATAGATAGATAGATAGATAGATAGATAGATAGATAGATAGATAGATAGATCAAAATATAAATCAAAAGATAGAAGATAGAGAGATATATAGAGAGAAAGAGAGATCTATAGATCAAGAGATAGTACAATATATATATCCAGGGATAGATCAAGAGATAGATCGAGAGATTGATCAATATATAAATCAAGAGATAGATCAAAAGGTGACCAAGATTCAAGGGATAGATGTAGTTACCATGAATAAATATCAGGATCCATTTTTTGTATGCCTTGTGAAAAAAAGTTATTTTTCAATTCACTGAATGACATGAAGATTGAATTAGGTCTAGTTGGCTATATTTTACATCTGTATTTTTGACACTCCCCCTATTGTCTTTCGTATAATTTTTTTACATGCATGGGTATTGAGGATAGATTATATTCAAGAAGAATGGCAATCAACTAGTAAAACTGTTAATCTTATTGTCTAGTTATTGAATGCACTAATTCATTCTCTTCTATTTTTTCAGGTATGTGAATTCTACGCATCTTCTTATATACGAAAACTGGATTGATCAATACAGCTAAGTTCGTCTTTTGATAAATATTTTACAAAAGCAATCACCAGTACACCTTAAAACCATAGGATATGACCTCACAAATTACTTATGAGTCAAAAAGAATAACATTACATGTATAGAATATGACCTCGCAATGAACATGTCAGTGAAATTCTGTAAGCACTTGTCATTTGTCTGCTATGGCATTGATTAACATACTGTAGCAGTCCTGAAATTTTAACTTTTCTTCAACATATCAAGAACATTTTGCAATCCTGTGACATTTTAGAATGCCTGCTGGCTCAGTGCCTAAATTGTTTAATGACACGGTCTAGCAGGTTTTATGAGAAGGAAATTTTATTAAAACATTTGAAAGATTTGGCAATGAAAAGCATTTTAGAATTGGATGCTATGGAAAGCTTCCAAATTAGTCATAACTGAAGCACCTTAATAATAGAATACGGAAAATAAGTAGATTACAGCCTTGATGGGAATGTGTAATCCATGATTTAAAATATTTACTCTGTTTCTTAACATTATTATCCTTAATTCCACTGTTCTATATTTAATGTGTTCATTTTTGGTTTGGCTTTCTCTAAATCACTTTTTTTTTCTTTCATTGCTTTTTGATGACATTCCTTTGGAAATTTCTTTGTAGTGATTTCCTTTCATTTCTGTAATCTCATTTTTGCAAATTAAACATTGCTTTTAACCCTAATGTCACATTTTGTAAATTAGAATGGTAGATTCCCTACAAGCTTCAGAATGAGTTACAATGAATTTGAAAGTACAGGAGAGATCACTGCCCTGATAAGATAGGGTTAAGTAAGCTTGTCTAGATAGATGATCGATAGATGGTTAAATGGATAGTTATATAAATGAATAGATTGATAGAAGGTGAAATTTTTTTGGGGATGGGGCTACATGTCCCCTTTATATAATTTTCAACTGAAAGGGACAAATTATGTAATCCCCCACACCAACAGGAAATGTGTTAAAGCACTGGCCCATGGGCTTAATTTGGTAGTGTAGATAGATGGATAAATAGACAGAATAGATAAATAATAGACTGGTAGGCAGATTAGTATTTTGTTAGTTGGTTGGTTGGTGTGTCATTTATTTGACTGATTGAATGCTTGATTGATCAGTTGACGACTTATTGATGTTTCTGATTGACAGGCAAGTATGACACACCAACAACAATACTTTGAAGGCAATTACTGCCAACATTGAATGAATGCACACGGATCTGCACAGAAACAATGGGAGTTATTGGATGTTTCTGGTGGTTGTCCCAGATTGCTGAGTAAGGTTTCCAGTAGAATGATTGTATGGACTAAAATGAAGCACGGAAACATGGTAGAGGACTATGTAGAACTAGATTTGGTATGCAGATTACATGTAAATTGTGCTTATGTTTTGTACTCGATGGCTTGGAAATGGAAAATTTCTCATCTTTCTTGCCATGAATTAAGTCTGTTATTAATTACAAGGTCACCCATTAGGCCACAAAAGGCTGTACATGCTTGTCGATGGTGACAGTGCAAAACCTCGTATGTCGAAATTTTGCTATTTTTAGATTTTTGGTGGAATGACTATTTTAATATCCAATACACGTTGTCAGTTGATTACCTTGCCAGTTTGCTATTTTTGGAAGCTGTAACACACTGGTAACAGAATGATTTCACCAAACCTTGTATGTCGATATGTTTCAAAAAGTGAAAGTGCAAAACCTCGTAACTCAAATCAGAACTTTGAAGCACATATTGTGGGATATTTCAACTTTTTTTGAAAAACAATTACTGTGTTGCTTTGTTATGACTCCCAGCAAGTTTCCTGATTAAAAAAAATTTACCTCCCTATATTTGTTTTGGTGATGTAGGCTATTGAAAAAGAGAGTGCACGAAAATTTGAAAAAAATGTCATTTTCCTCATTCTTGCCATTGTAGCCACTCAATAAAATTTGTTATTGCTATCTGTCATAGGCAAATTATAATTTTCACTGTATGTACATAAATTGAAAGTATATTCAATGCTGCAAGTTGCTTTAAAGTGTGATAAATGATCGAGTTACAAGGTTTTGCACGGGTAGAAAGTGAAAGTGCAAAACCTCGTAAGTCGACATTTTCAATCACATCTGATGGTAACATCAATGCAAGGGGTAAACGACCTCTGACAACAAATTTGCTACAACAGGGTGTCACTTTCTATGGATCTAGTTGGCCATAACTCACTTATTAATAAACATTACCTTAAAAAAAGACACCTGACAGTTTTTTGCAATTTCTGAAAAACAGCTTTTTTTGACTTAAGAGGTTTTGCACTTTCACCATCGTTGTGACAGGTCTAATTGACAGCTTTATAAATGGTGCTGGAAGTGTATGAAGCAAGGACATTCTTCTGTAATTGTGCCTTCTGAGAATTGAGTATGTCAGGTCAGATGGACATCTTTATTACAGAAAATGGCACTGAAATGTGGCATAAGAACATAATGTTCATGAACTTAGACTTCATGAAACAGTCATAGAACATGACTAAGTTCGGTAGATAGATAGATATGGTAAGTGCAGTCCTCTAAGTCCAGTTCTGGGTGCTCACGACGGTTCATCGAATTATATAATATTATACAAGTAATCTTCTTAATATTTTCTAACTTCCCCTGTCTACCCGGAAATTCTGGTATAATATATATGTGATTACTGCACATGGTATGTCTTGCACAGAATAGTTGTGACAAAGCATCAAATTTGGCCAAATATGGCACAGCAACGCAATAATGCAGTGCTAAGGCCCACAATGTTCCTATAGAGAGGCGAAATAATTATGCTCAGAGTGTGATGGAATTGTCGACTGGAGTATAGTTATTTTACACTTATGCCAGTAATGCATGATGATTACACGCAAATAATTCTTAAATTGATGCATTTGCTTATCATAAAATGCAAACAAAAAACCCATAGAGAGATATTTATCAACTAATTCTATGCATGCTGCTATTTGTGTAATCAAGGAGAAAGGAACAGCATCAATTAGGCCTTATCGTCAATAATAAATATCAAACTTACTGACAGACTGGTGATTCCGGCCTTTGGAGTGGTTCAAGTACTCAAAAAGACTCAATTGTATTCACCAAATCAAACTGTATTTCTTTTCTTCAAATAAAACTGCCTTGATAAAGAACATTATATTTCAATATCCACTAAGATCAATGTCACCGAATTATGCCATTATTTGTTTTTTCAATCAGAGTAAAATTTGAATCAGCAGGAGTCTGCAAATACATTTCAACTATGATAATTAATATATTACTTGCTTTTACTTTCAAATGGTCCAAAAGTACCACTCAAATTTGCTCATTGGTTCTAACTATGATGCATTTTAATTCATTTATAATTTCAATTTTCACTTAAATCGAGTAGCCTAAATCACCATCTAATGTATTGCTGTCAATCAGAGTCACAATTTGAGTTAGCAAGAGTCGAGACCAAGAAATACAAATTTACGTTGACCTGGAGCCTCCAATCCATCAAGGAACTTCTTCTGTAAACGATGTTTGCCTGGTTCTTCATTGAGAAGCAATTCAATTGAAAGAAGTATATTTCCTGCTGCAAAGTAGACACTACATCTTCAAATCATCAAATGTAGTACTAGGATCTGCAAATCAGTTTCTCAAGCAATCCATTCAGTTTTTACAAGACCTGTGATGGTCATCATTCACTCTAGCTTCAGATTTCTTTTGCATACACAAGTGATATGGAGCTCCTGAACTATAAGCTTTTAGATGTAGTTAATATATTCTCTGCACTCCACAGCCTACTACTTACGTGTATAATGTTCACTGTTCAGTACATTCAGGGATTTTCTCTGGTAGCAAATGTGACTTAGTCTTCCAGCAACGTTTTGCTTTTTTGAAGAAATATTGTTGCTTATTAGAAAGCCTCCTTCAAAACAATACACAGCTTAGTTTCAAAAGATGAGTTTTATTTCAAACTGTTGTTTTTAGAGCACAGATATGAAGTGACAAGAGGATATGATAATGTTTTGAATTACGTTTCATCCAAAAATATTATACTTTTCGATCTAATGGTGATTAATCAAGCAGAGTTAGCTATTGACAGATTGTCTGTATTACACAGTTGTTAATAGACTTTTAATCAGACTTAGACATGAAATGCTATGGGAGACGACATCAGAATATCATTCAATAATAGTCCACAAGCAATTACCGCACCTGATTGTTTTACTATGATTTCAAGTTGAGACCGGACTCTGCTGCTGTGTAGCGATGAAGTAAAATGTTATTCCGTAGACAGATACTTTGAGATTTCCCCTCTCAATTACCTTAACAATCAAATTTTGATCTTAGATGGGCCTTTTTTCTGGCCTTGGACGACAAGCCTATAAACAAGCACTCTTTGCTAGTCAATGTCCCTCAATATCTAGTAACTTTGTGATAGCCATTGCCTCTCACAGCCAACTCGTCTCAGGTGTAGGCCTAAATGGTTATAGGCCTACATGTAACTGACATGAGTGATATATGGATTTCTTCATCTTGAGAGCTGATAAGGTGTTTGAAAGACATGGAATTAGGTGCCCAATCATTAATTATTGCAAGTCATTCATAACACACTGAATCAATGCTTTTTGCTAGGGCCTGCTGATTTGAAACACAACACACTTCCACCGGGCAATAGCCACCTCCCTCCTGCCCCATGCTTATGATTATATGAGACGAACAGTCTCTAATTAAAAGTTTAACAAGCTATATCGCTCTACACCAAAATAGCATCATAATTCCGGACATACTTTTTTGCGCCGAAATATATAGCGATTCAGGGCAAAGGCTAATCATCTCCCGTTCTTATGCTGGATAAAGAGAATATGTAATGGGAAGCCAGAAAAAGACAGAGACCGAAAGATTCATATCTTACATGTACATATGATAAACAAACGGGAACAACAACTGTACAAATGCGAGCATGTGCTAAATGAAGACAGCAAAATATACACAAAAAATTGTCTTTGAATACATGTTGCTGAAAACATGAGTATACACTGTGATACAGGAACTTAATAATGTAATTTATATAGACTTATTCGGATTGTAAACAAGAATGTATATAGGGGCCTATGTGACCTATTGAAGAGATCATATTTGATATATTTTAGACATTCCATTATAAAAATATATAAATGTATTATAATAAACGTGGTTTGCATTTAATTTTTAATTTTTTTAGTTTGTGATGTAGATTAAATCTAATCTATGAAATCTCTGATGCCAACATATTTTCCAATGAAAATTTGTGCATTTTCATGGGGTGTCATTTTAATTCAAATTTCTGTAATACCTTACTGCTTCTAGGCTCGATCTAGAAACAAAATTGCGGGGTTTTTTTTGCGGTTGTTATTTCTACAAAAGATGTAAAATATGATGAGAAAGAAGAGAGAAAAAACTTTGAAAATATCAAGAAACTGGATAACTTTATTTTTTCTGTGTTGTTTCTTTACAAAATATGTGCAATATGATGAGAAAGAAGGGAGAACAACTTTGAAAATACCAAGACACTTCCTTGTTTATATCACACTCTTCCACAGCTTCACATTAGACTGGTAGAGTGGATGTTACAAGGAATATCATAGAAAATTCTATTTGCATCACTTTTCCCTAGTGTTATCAAAGAATGCATAGTGAAGATAAACCTCCATCAAAGGGTTAATAACCTTTTTGTGAAAAAAGGATAAAGGCTTACATACCTTGCAGTTTTTATGTCTATGATATTCTTTGTGTTTATTTCGATAGCATTCTTTCCCTTTACATGGGTCAAAATTTCATAAGTCTGAAATTCTTGTCTCCGGTGTTTAACAATAATTCATGATGGCAGGAAGACCAATAGAGGACCTCTTGTTGTCAGTTGTCATAGACAAGGATATTAGCAAAATGTTGAACACAAAATATATGCGGCAGAATATTTTTATCCCATCCAAAACTAGCATTGAAGTGGCCTACCCCCCTGAAAATGGCCTGTCTCCAACAACATTTTCCTTGAAAGATCGTATCACAAAAACTAGTACAGGATCCTAATTCAATTAAACTCTTCCATGCATGGAGACTTGCCTGCCAGTCTTCTAAAATCTGGTCACCCATGGCTGAAATTATATTCTGTATAAGAGCAGGAGGTTGTTGTGTCGATGTCTCCAATATTGGGTCATTAGCATCACGCCAGATCTGTTTCTTAATAAGAATTACAGGGACACACATTCTGTGAGAAAACCTTGTGTCTGATGTTGTCTGAGAACCCAAGAAAATAACTGAACTATCTGTAGCTCTGTATCATTTATGTAAACCAAAATATTAGAGTATTTCAGTTGGCATGTCAGTTGTCCTATCTCAATTTATCATTAGCAAACACCTTGCTACTCTATTTTGACTGCATATTTCTGGAGCAAAATCACTGTGAACATGTGTCTGGTGTTCATAAGGTCATTGCATGCACATATTGCCAGACTGCCAGCTTTCCACTGGTCCCTGCAAAGATTTTTACTGTAATTATCATTAGCATCACGCTGTCACTAGCATCATGTCAAAAATGGCTTATTGCCTTTACCTCACTAAAATTTTGTTGCAGACAGACAGACAGACAAATTCTTTATTGACCTGTGTAAAAAATATACACCCAGCCCTGTATGGGCTTACAAGTCATCAAAATAATTCAAAAGTAATTTTAACAACAAATTTTCTGGAAACTACAATATTAAAACATTTACAATCACATATTTACAATATTAAAACATTTACAACAAACTTCTTGAATTCATTATTATACAACAAACTTCTTCTTCTATGGAAAGCTTTAAACAAATATTCTGCAGTAAATTTAACTAAATCCTTGGACATCAACAACTTAAATTTTTCTTGTAATGATAAAAAGTAAAAATCCACACAATAATCTAAAACACGAGTTAAAAGTAAATTACGTAAATCGTTATAAGTATTACAATGGAACAAAAAATGATTTTCATCTTCTAGAACATGATGGGAACAAAATTCACAAACTCTATATTCTAATGGTATATCATTGTAACGTCCTGTCTCTATTGCTAATGGTAAAACACCGAACCTAAATTGTGAAAGAACAGACAAATGACCTCTATCATAAATTTTATATACATAATACTCAGTACCAAATGTAGTTTTAAATTCTCTGTAAGTTCTTAATTTTGGCATGTTAGTTACTTGATTTTTCCAGTTGGTTTTATAAATTTCCATCAGTTGACATTGTGCATTTTCCAGGTTAATAGGTAAATTTTCTACAAAATTTTGAGTAAGATTCAATTTAGTGAATATTTGTAAAACCTCATTACTCCAATTTCTCTTGTTAATTTGTTTATCAACTTCAAACACTTGCTTTGTCAGTCTGTTTTCATCCATGTAAACAAGTCTATTCCAAAGACGTAGTATTTCAATATGACGTCTAATTTTTGAATCAATCCATCCCATATCGCCTTTAAAAGCATGTTTCGGGGTAAAACTATTCACACCTAGAAAAAATCGTATTGCCCTATTTTGTATTGCTTCAGGTTTAGAAAAGTCTTTGTAGCCCCAAACTCCTGAACAATAATCCATAATAGGAACAACACCTGAATCAAACAATTTACTGTATGTTTTAAATCCTAAACCTTTCAATTTGTAAACTTTGTTTTGGATACTTCCAAGCGCTCTTCCAGCCGAGTTGGCAAGGGCAGTTGATGTAACATTATAATCAAGACATTCTTCTAAGATTAGTCCCAGATATTTATAACTTTTTACAATTTCAATTGATTCATTGCCATAGGTAAATTCACAGTTGCTAACATTTAGACCTTTATGTCTAAAGTGGACAATTTTTGTTTTACCAATATTAACTTTCATTTGCCATTTACTACACCACTGATACATTACATCAATCATTTTCTGTAAATCACTTTCAGACTCAGCAATTAAGGCCAAGTCATCTGCATACATAAGAATACTTAATTTAACATTGTCTGTAACATCTACACCCATTTCTAAATTTTTAATATCTAGAGCTAAGTCATTAATATATAAACCAAAAAGAGTAGGGGATAATGGATCACCTTGTTTAACCCCTGAACCTAAATGAAATGTGTCTGTATTAGCATTATTAAGATTTACTTTAGCTACTGGGTTGGTATATACATTTTATGGCATTGAATAGTTTTCCACCAAACCCTTGTGTTCCTGAGTTTACAAAATAGTAGTTCACGATTAACTGAATCAAAAGCTTTTTGTAGGTCTATAAAGGCGACAAAAGTTGAGCGTTTTTTATTTATTCTATTTCGAATAGTACTAGTTAAGCTATAAAGATGGTCTGAACAAGAGTGTTTTGGTCTAAAACCATTTTGTTCATCGACATATATATCATATATTTCTGCTATCTGTAACAATCTGTTATTGATGATAGCTGAGAATAATTTAAAAATACATGACATTAGACTTATACCTCTGTATTGTAGTGGATCTATCATATTTGATTTTGGAATTGGTTTGATGATAGCCATATTCCACTCACTAGGCATATTGTCTTTTGAATCACTTTCTCTATCTCTCTAATCTCAATTAAGTTTTCTTGATCATAAATTATAGGTATTTCATTTTCATGATCTTGTAAAAATTCAATACATTCGTTATAAAAATTTAAATCAAATGTATCCACAGATTTAGGATTGTACAGGTTTTTAAAATCATTTTTCCATTGCAGCAATACTTCTGCATGTTCAGTTATTACTTCATTTTGATTATTGATCACTTCTTCAGGAATTTTATTCCTTTTCTTGGGACCTACATTTTTTAACGATTTCCAAAATTCTTTTGGATTTTCAGTATTTAGATTTTCAATTTGTATGATTTTATTTCTGTTGAATTTTCTTTTTTCTCTGCGAAAAACCTTATCAAATAGTTTGCTAGCAGAATTATATTCCTCTCTATTTCTCCTCATTTGGGGTCCATGACATCTTAAATAATTTTTCTCTTTAAGACGAAGATCCTCCCAATGATTTTTCAAATCTTCATTCCAAAAGGCACAGCTGTGCCTATATAAGTTTCTCTTATTTTGCCGGTTAACAGATTTCTTTCTGATCCAAACATTCATTTCTTCATGGAACATATCACATAGTTTTTTACACACTTCATCAATACAATCTTGATTAGCTCTCGTATTTTCAATTTTTTCAATCATGTGTATAATTTGTTGTGCCGATTCTTCAGATCGAAAGAAGTCAACAGGCACTTTATCAATTTTAAATGCATCTTTCTGCAAAGCTATATTATCATCATTTCGATGGATACAATTCTTCACATCATTATTGAAAGTAGTTATTTTTAAAATTAACATTGAATGATCTGGTAAAGTATTATTTTGTAAAATACCTTCAGCATTTAAACAATGTTCATTAACACAATCTCTTGTTGTTTTTACGGTAAAATCAATACAAGTGTTAAAATTATGAATAGGAGTAATAAAATAGTCCACAACTGAAGTGCCGTTCCACTTGATACATGTCCAATCATCATTATCAAATCTTCCATTACAAACACACATTTTAGAATCAATCAGGAGATCTAGAAGTAATTTACCATGGTTATTAATTTCATTGTCAAGTACACATCTATCAGATATGTCATCAATACCAACAACAAAGTCTTTCTCAGAGCCAATCCTCTTAAAGTCACCTGTGAAATAAATAGCATCAGTCTCTGACAATTCATGTACAGTGTTGAGAACATAATTGTAAAAACCTGACGAGTCTCTCCCCCAAGGTGAGCCTTCAGGAGGTAAGTAACCTGCTATTAGAATAAAAACATAATCTGTGATCTTGTCTCTAAATTTCAAAACAATTACTCCATCAAATGATTTATCATGTACATTCACCTCATATATATCAGACACAGTTTCTTTAATTAATACACAAAGACCTCCAAAGTTTCGCTTCGCTCGTCTGTTTCTTTCTTTACGATTGTGCATGAAACATTTATAACCATCAATTTGAACAATCTGATCATTTTTTAAATGAGTTTCAATTAACGTACATATATCAGGATTTTCTCCTAGAATTACATTGGTTCTAACATCACAACTTTCTTTCCATCCATTTATGTTCCAAGTTATCAATTTCAAAATATCAGGCTGGGTGTCATCATTCTATTCATTATTATTTTGTCTAACAAATTGGTGTTTTTTCATGATTTTTCCATTCGCAACAATTTTATAGTCTTTTCCCTGTGGGATCAGCTCCAAAATAGTCTTGAAGTTTAATTCCATGAGGTGACTGGAGCTGAAATCTGTTGAATAGGTATTATCAATAAATGTTTCAACAGACTATTACATAACATTTTTCCATTTTCCTTGCATCTGACATGCTTAGTATGAAGTTTGATGCTTCTCTGAAACTACTAACCAAATATGGGGTCCAAGTAACATTTTACCATTGTCTAGCATTTGAAATATGGTTTAGCAAAGACATTGGGCACTGGAGGAAGTAGTGGAGATTATCTTTATTATTCAGAATCCAAACTATTGATGAAAAGAGTATTTTTGTTTGTTTTTGTAAATTTCTGGTTCAAGGACATGTTCTATCTCAATGACCATTGGTCATAGAGACCTGAAACATAGCTCAATGTGTGCAAAAAAGCTCCTTTCCTATTTGTTGGTAATACATTCTTCACAATCTTCAGCTCTAAGTGGTGCGGATTTCAAGTTATAGGCATGATACTAATGACACACATATTTGGTATTTTAATTGATCAAAAACATTTTCTCAAAAATAATTGGCACTAGAGACCTGCAACTTGGCCCAAAATGTGCCTAAACATTGGCAATAGATTGTTTAGCTCTAAGTGGTCAGGAATTTTTAGTTAGAAGTGTGTTTTTAATGACAGTCAAAAAACATTACAGCTATGTTTATCACCTCAATACAGATCAGTGGGGCATTGGGACCCTTGGACATGAAAATGCAGTGATAGCTGATTGTTTGACCCACGCAACGCAAACTTTAAAAGGCATTTCTGGAACGAAAAATTTTCAAAATTTTTTCAGCTGAAATTTCAAGGTTTTCAAATTTTGACCCACATCCCATTGGACTATATTTAGATTATTATGAATAAGGTTCTAGTCTTTCCATGAATGTTATGTCAGATTAGCTTTATGTTTTTATGTTTGTTTCTTTGCATATTTATTAATAAGTTCCAGCAAAAACTGAGGCTTATCTGACTGGTGCCTTTATAACAAATGTGAACCAATAATCTTTTAACAAACTGTGAACCAGTTATCTACCGATATTGTTTTATTTTCTATTTTTGTCTTATGCACTTTCTGTGTTTTGAATTTAATACTAGAAAATGTTAATAATGCAAAAAGTCTGATCCATTTTAGCAGTAAATATTTCAAGAGAGATCAGTCCTGACTCTACATTTTGACCAAAAAAAACACTTTCACTTTCTTTAATAGTTACCAAGCATGGAGCTAATTTTAGCCCATTAAGAACTGCATCCAATCAGGCGCTCGGTAATAACAAGCAATCTAGAGCCATGAATTTAATATGGAACAACCCAGGCAGTTAAAAGCGTATTTAGAAGAGGAATTTAAAAAAATGGTTTATGGTGACTAGTTGTGAACAAGCGTCACTTCAGTCTGTGATCAGACCTCAAACAATTTGTGAAATGCTTTGTTTTGCAGCTGGTGAAGTGGACCCTGTAATTGAACTTCACTCTCAATTGAATTCTGAGCCCAACAGCCTTTTAATCAACTGCTGATGATGTCTGAGCAATTTGCCTCACACGAAAATCCTTCGCCTTCCATTTAAGGCTTCATTTTAAGAGCCATCAAAGCGGAGACAACAAAGCAGGAACAGATATACTGATTGTTCAGAATTTGTATATCTGAATGATAATATTGTGTAACAAATGCATGCAGCATGCATTTTCTACCGACATGAAATCTAAACTGAACAATTATTTGGCAGTCGACCGGAATGTAGTGTCTATGAATTTTTCAGTTACTATTGAAGTATTGTCTGCCATTTGGCTTTAGTCGAAGTTCGTAAATGCCTCTATCATTATATCCTAGAACAAACTCTTTTACAGTTTTAGGTTACTCTGTTTAGCTGATGCATTTGTGTCTGCACGAAGCCTGAACTTTTATGTCACTTGCTTTCTAAAATAGCCAGACTTTTATATTTTTACCCATAGGATTGTTTAAATTAGCAAAAAAGAGCAATAGTGGGCATTCATCATTTCAACTTTGAACTACGTCTCAGGAATACTCTTTTAAGTCTGCTTTTGTCCAACCGTTGTGATGTTGGCAACTAAACCACTTCATGTAATGCAAAAAGTTTACCTTTAGCACTTCCATATTTTCAGTCACAGCCAAACTTGCTGTCATGGTTGTCTAGTGTCTATCCTTCAAAAGAAGAACACAGGGTACCCTTACATCAGATTAAAACAGCTGTACTTATGCTTTTTTTTTTTTTTCATTTTTAAGTGCCTCTTTGACTATGGAAATGCTATCTCATTTTCTTTTTGTGGCATAGTGAAGCATAGACAGATAAAACAATCCCATAATAGTTTTCTGAAAGCTTTGAGGTGTCTGTTGCATTTTCAGTTGTGATTTAAACTACAACTCATGACCATGGCTTCAAAATTGCCTTGTGTTTTATGCAATCAAATGGGTGTCTGCTACGCAATTCTTATGCAACTTTCTACCACAGCTGACCGCGTTGGCACTTGTTAAACTTTCCGCAGCCAGCTTGGTCATACATATTTCATCTGTGTCACTGGCTCAGACTCCATGCACTTAAACGACTCTACTTTGCCTAAGAATACTCAGGAAGTTTGGAATTAACTTCCAAAGTAACGTCCTGAGCTGAGTGAATTATCTTGTCTGGGATGCTTCGGCTATGTATCATCATCTAAGGTTGTGTGTACATTGAAGAGATGACAAACATGGTATGTGGTTGGAAGTGTTGGCTTCTTAGACTAGTAGTTTCCACTTTGTTGATTACAGGATAGATAGATAGATAGATATATAGAATGATAGATACGTAGATATATCTTCTGCTTGCTGGATGATATATTGTGCACAGTTTCGCATCTTTTGACTGCAAACATATTTGTATTCATTATTTATTAAGAGGCCTTTGTGTTTGTTAGAAGGTGAATTCTTTTATGTTAATTCACGACAATTACACTTTAAGATGTATGTAAGTGTCTATCTGACAAGAATGACATAGACTCGCAATAAATTACCTTATGCAACTTTGTTGTTATATTCCGATTTCAAAATAGCATTAGACAGAGATATTAGAAAGTTGTTTTAATCAGTAATATGACAAGAGTCACTTTAAAAGTAACATTAGAAACTAAGAGTGAATTGCAACATTAGTGAGTAGACATGTTTTTGAGACCAGACAAATGTTGTAATGACTTAACTTTTGTGATGGGAATAATTTGGATGCAGACTGACTAACTAATTGACTGTTGGACCCAACGGCCTTGATGCCTGTGGATATAGAGAATCCCCCTGTTTCACCCCTTCAATCAATTTGAGAAAGAGGCTTAATGTGGAGGGAGTAGAACATAGGAGTAAAATAGGAAGAGAGCAATGTAGGGAGGGAGGATGGGAGGGAGGATTGGAAAGTGGGGAGGGAGAGAAAAAAGGGGGAAAAGGAGGGAGGAAAGGAGAAGAAAAGGGGAAAATGAGGAAAGGAGGAGAAAAACAGGGAGGGGGGAAAAAGAAGGGAGAAAAAGGAGGGAGAAAATTAGGGAGGATGAAAAAGAGGGAGGAGGGAAAAGAGGGAAAGGGGAAGTCAGAGGGGAAAGGAAATGAAGGAGGAAAGGAAATTTGGGAGGAATGAAATGAGGGAGGAAATGAGTGAGGAAAGGAAGAATTTGTATAGTAAAAGGGAAAAGAGGAAAAGTGTGTGAGCAGAGTTCGCAAATTAAAAGCAGGACAAATTTCGAGAGGGGGCGAAGGGGGAGTTAGCCAGAGTGGTTTTGCAGTTTGTAGAGGCCACGCAGTGACAAGGGATTTTAAAGAGGCGAAAGATGATTATGCCAGGCTGTTAAATTGATATTAGATTATGCCTAATGTTTTGTTTTAATCATCTTATTAGCCAAGGGCGTTGCGGTCCATAAACGAGAATTCTAACAAGATGAATTGCTTGACAGAATCTAAACATTGTTATGTCTGTTGGGATGTTGCTTTTGGATTTTTAGTGCAATAGTTAATGACTAAGATCTTATTGCCTGTGGGAGTCTGTGTTTTAGAGGCTGACTTGAAAGATTGGGAGTTGAGAGGGGGGGGGACATTCATCCCCTCAACTGCTGCCATCCTGTTACAACTATTCTGAATTTCTGACAGATGAAATCTGGAATATTATTTAAATCTCTTGAAGGACAATCAATTTTTTTATTACATTTTTAACTGGAATCATACTCTGAACTGCAGAAGTACAAGTAAAGGC
The DNA here is from genome assembly GCA_026936325.1 of Platynereis dumerilii. Lineage (NCBI taxonomy): Eukaryota > Metazoa > Annelida > Polychaeta > Phyllodocida > Nereididae > Platynereis > Platynereis dumerilii. The sequence continues at coordinate 352,618 of JAPTHN010000106.1, read as the reverse complement.
ATACTTCTACTTTACAGGGGCAGTTGCAGAAAATCAGAAAATTTTTAGGGGGGGATTTTCAATCTGGTCATTGCGTCACTAAATGCATGGCCTTCAACAAAACACTGATATAATGATAAGTATATAAAAACATTGAAATCACATCTGAGCAGATAACATGTTTCCCCCCCCCCCCGTCCGTCTTAGATATCGTACCAACTTAGCCCCGGACTGATGCCACACTTGGCGTAAATGTATGTTGTCCAGTCCTTTCTATTTTTTAAAAGAACTCTATGTACGACAGACTCTACAATACCTATTATTCTAAATAACAATTTTACTTGAAATAATTATGATATTTACAAAATCCATTTCAACATTGTAATTTCCAAGTACGTTTGAGTATAACTTTCTATTGGAGAATCTGCCAAAGTGAGTCCACTTATTTAAGCTGTCTAATGTATTTAAAGCAAGGCCATTGGAAATTGCCTAATTCTCTGGCATGTGGAAGGCACTAAAAAGAAAAGTAGAAGCAGAAAGCAATAGAGTTCTGCAGAAAGAAATAGAATTTGCTAAAATCTTTATACAATCTAGCATCCAATAGCCATGAAATGAGCCAATAGAGACGGATTTGCCAATTATTGCACCCCGAGGAGCAATAGGGCAATATGAGGCAAGGATTACAGAATTAATATTGAGATCTTGGAGCATTCTAGCAACAAGCAGATATGTGTCTTCGTCATAAGGACTAGATATGATTTGGTGTGTGTAAAACAAAGATATAGTGTTATAGTGGCAGCATGGTTGCGTTGTTTTCTTAAAATAAGGTGGGTAAGCACAGAGGTAGCGTGCAGGGCTGCCAATCGCTGGATTCCAAATCCAGCTTTTGCCGGCTTGCCTCGGCCTGTTGGATGGCAGTTCAATGATCTTGTGTCTTCCTCCCGCCTACCAAGTGCACAAATACAGGACGTAAACCCTCAATCATCCATTTTCATTAAATAATCATTAATTTCCAACCCAAGGGTCACACAATGTAACCACAATGTTGCTAATTGGTGGAGAGCTCATCTGTTGGTCATAATATTATAGAAATGTATGGTAGAACTTATGTAGATGTAACATGACACAACGCTGAGATCTTTTTACAGCATTTGAAAACATTGCCACAACATCGTGTGACTAACGTCGTATCTTTGACGTTGTTTTACAATGTTGCAAAAACATTGCCACAACATTGCATGCTAATTTGCGAAAGACACATCTTTGACATTTCTACACAATGTTGGGAAAACACTGCCACAACATCGCATTCTTATGTCGTATCTTTGACGTTGCTTCGCAACCTTGCGACACCATCATTGCTACCATACAATTCTATGTAAATTCCATTGACATGGTGATGTTGTCACAACATTTCTACAAAGTAGGAGTGCCGTTTGGGGTGGTACATTTAATGCAAGAGGATTTCATTCAGACAAGTGTTTTAAAATACTATGTATTGATCCTCCGATGTCAATTGGCCTTGTTTTTGTCAAGTGTATCATCTGAATTAATTTTACATTTTTAAATTTGACGTTGTACTAAGTCTCCCACGCATTTTGTATACTTTATGTCAATGTGACCTCAAATTGTCGATTACAAAATTCATCTTGCATTTCAAAAGTGTGTGTCACTTCAATATGTCGTTTAAACAAAATTGTTTGTCAGATTAAGGAAATGGAAGACTGGGAATTTCACCTGTCTTGCTGAGAAGTGAGAATTGAACAAGGAAAATACACACAGAACGAGAATGAATCTATTGTTCGACAAAGAATCCATCAGAATTCTGATTTCATGCATTCACCTAAAAAGAAGGTTAACAAACTAAGAAGATATTGAAGCAAACTCTCCAATGATACACACTTTAGATTTTTGTTTTTCATATCTGATCTCTTTTGATGAGATACATTTCGGTGAATGCAGTTTTAAATATATATTCATTTTAAGGACAATAAAGATGCAGTCATTTGTGTCAATTCAACATGATTTCTTAATATTTTTTGGTTTCACAATCGCTTGAAAGAGACCGAAGTGAAGTTGTTTCGATTTTCATTCTTTTTTTAATCTCTTTGCCAAAAAACCTGAAGAGAAACTTGACTGCAATCAATATACTGCTGAGTGAAAAATCAACATTCTTTGTATTTGAAATTTCAGTGCTCTCCTCTCTACAATCAATGACTAATTGATACCTCTCAAAGTGTCAGTGTTGCAATAGTTTCACTGTCTGTAGCTCAGGCAATGTATCTGTACTGGTAGTATTATATGTACTGAAGCAGGGAGTGTGGTGTTTGGTTGGTCTATAGGGTACGGGGTTAAGGAACTTGTCTGCTGACTGAGAAGTTGCGGGGTCAAGTCCCACTCGTAGTTTTTTTGCAGTAGCTGCATAATTCATTACAGATGCACGTGGATAGAGATATTTATAGTCAACGATAACTTTATGTGACATTACATGTGTGTTGGGGTTGGTGGAGCTGTCAATCAGTGGGGCTTGAACTAAAGCAAGTTCCCGGGTTGAGATTCGAACCTACACCTTCAAAGCCAATGGACAAGCGTGCTTATCCATCATTGCTGTGTCCACCTCATGCCTTGCAGGTGCATAAATACAGTTCCCCCGCGGCCTAACTGGTAAGTGCGCTTGTCAACCGGCTTTGAGGGCATGGGTTCAAATCTCACCCCGGGAACTCACTTTAGTTCGAGCCCATGGGACATTAAATGGAGGGAGGTTGTATCCAGTGTTCTATGCTGGGGCAACTGAAAGATCCTGGGCATCCCTGAATTAATAGGGTATGTGCCAGACTCACAGTCTTCTCATCTCATCATCATACGGCGATCGCCTGCCTAGATATAGCCCACTAAGGTGCTGCAGAGGCGTAAAACACAAACAAACAAATAAACAAACAAGGTGCATAAATACAGAATGTAATGAACCAATCATCCATGTGGGCTTATTGTTTTGTCATTTGACTTACCAATGCTTCAGCTTCAAAGTATAGTGATATATCAAAAAGTAAAATTCAGATTGTCAGGTAGCTTTTATTGTGATAGAAGATTAAAAGCATGATGATGCACCATTCAGGTGATAATCTTTATAATTACATTCTCTTTTGTGCAAGCTCGCATTTTTTTCAAAGGAATTTCAAGTTACTTGCATCTAATTCAGCAAAAAAAGTAACATAATTACCGTAAAATTAATGACTTCTGAAGCATCCATCACAAGCAGAAAGGATTCTAAAACACCTCAGACACTTTATAAAAAAAGATTTAAGAACTCTTTCGCATGGCGCGTAGCAACGTATCAATGAGTGGGACTTCGCGTTCTGATTTTCTACACTTTGAACATAATCTAATTAATGCAATATAATCTAGGCGCTTTCACAAAGTTCATGGCCTTTTTTCACATACAGTTATTTTCAATGCAAAATTATTAAATATTTGAAGAACAAAAATAAGCTATTTTGGAATGCATTACAACTTTGGACAACTTGGACATTTCAAAATTGCCACGGAAAGTCAGGTGAACTTTCTGAATGCCCGTCGTTTATTATCAAAGAGCAAGCTGGTATACAAACTAGGAAGGTGGTGATTTGAAGTTGTGACAGAGAAATTTTACAGGCGACGAAAATCAAGTGCTTACAGAATTGGACTGAAATGTTTCTTCAGAGGTCATATGCCTATCCCTGCCATGTTATTACCCATTACCCATAAGCAAGTTGTGAGGTTATAATTATCATATATTTCGATGCCATCAAAACAAGTCACCAATTGAGTGTCAATGAGGTCAAAAGTTAAATGACAAATTGACCGTCTTTCCAATGCAATGGTTAGGACCTGTTGTGAGGTCTTTGATCATGTTGATGTCAACCAACAGCTGAATGCAAGTACTCGATTGCCATTCGTTGACTGTAACAAGACGGAAGGTAGCAGGATAGGACTTACTGGGTAGATCTAGGCAGGAAAGAAAGTGTGCAGCGAACGAGTTAGGATGGATGCATTATTGTGGTTTTACATCCTATAGTTATGCACTTGGGTAAGCTAATTAGGACACGACAATAAGGTGAAAATGAAGGATGGTTGAAACTGCTATCCAGTGAAATTGGACTTGCTACACATAGTATGCAAGCGCCTAAATTGCGGACATAACATCCTTTACTAAAGCATTTTCTGGCCATAATTTAGACTATGAGTAGCAGAAAAAGTGATTTAATTAGTTAATAAGGATTCACAGCTACTTTTAATTACTTTTGATATCTGGTTGTGCAGATGGATGCAAAAATCTCCACAAAATCTAATAACTTAAGAATTTTTTGTCAGATTCTAATATCTTATCAAATTAGATGGCACAATTAATTAAATTAATTAGCAAGACATAAAAATATAGCATATTAGATTTAGACCAAAATATGGAAAAAAGGAGATTTTACTTTCATTGGATATAGTTGATAAGGATGGAATTAACATATGGTTGCAAGGATGGGAAACACAATATGTTACCCATTATTATAGGGAAACCCCAATATGCAGTATAATAAGCTGCTGGTTTCTATTAATTATAAGCATAAGAGGAATGAGGAATTTAATATGTGCTGTGGTATGAGCTAATAACCTGAATCCATGTTATCTAGTGTGTTAACATGATTAAGTACTGGAAAAATTGAATAAAAGCAGATAGCAGTGGCAGATCTAGGGGAGGGGCAATGGGGGCCCGGACCCCCCTTGACCATTGCAATAAAGAGTATAGTGTTGAAATGATGTACGAAAACACGGGTCAACAAACGTCAAAACACGTCTGAGCCGGCCTAACTTACCCCTTCTGGATCTGGGCATCGTCGGATAGCAATACAACAGAAATATTAAATAAGTAGAAACCTAGTGTGAGTAATTCCAAATTCATATTTAAATCTAATATTGACTTTGGTAGCTAACTTTATCTTAGATCTAAAAACAGCAGGAAAATTTAAGGCAGAATAAAAGCTAATAAAAGCCATTTTCAGTCAAGTCGAAATGTTCGGTCTAGATGTGGAAGAATTTGATTAGAAGAACCAAAATACATGTTTTAATTAAAACTGCAAATAAGGTATTCTCCGAAAGATTATAGAACAAATATTAAATTAACACTGTGTTCGAGAAGTTATATTAGAGAATATGGAACTTCATGCTGGTGTTAATTGGATTATGTGGATGAAAAAGTCAGAGATAGATAAATAGTCAGATAGATAGATAGAGAGATAGATAGATAGATAGATAGATAGAGAGATGGAGAGATAGATAGAGATAGAGAGATAGATCAAGAGATAGAACAATATTTTAAGAGATAAAACAAGAGATAAAGGTAAATCAAGATTCAAGATACACATGTACCAAGAAAAAGATATCCGGATATAATTTTGTGTTTGATATAAAAAAAAATTATCCACTCAATGACATGATGATTCAATTAAGCCTAGTTGGCTTTATTTTACATCTGTATTTTGACACCCCCTATTGTCTTTTGTGTAATTGTATTAAATGCATGGGTATTGAGGATCGATTATATTCAATAAGAATTGCAATCAACTAGTAAACAATCCTAAATCATATGAATGCACTAATTCCTTCTTTTCTATTTTCTTCAGGTATGTAAATTCTACACAACTTCTCATACGAAAACTGGATTGATCGTTTCAGCTAAGTTGGTCTTTTATTCATCTTTTTCAAAATCAATCGACGAAACACTGTAAAACCCGCTGCATCTCTTTAAGGGCAACTAATGTTATGAATTCTGTCATTTGACAGTACAAAACTTGTTTTTTACGGTAGGATTCGTAGGAATTGTTTTTTTAGTGGTAACTGTATTGTAAAATTTTAATTTTGAGTCCGCTTAAATGATTGAGTGAGATGGTTGCAATTCCTTTGAGCTAACATAGCTTGTTGTTTAAAGTTATGAAAATGGAAAGATTATCATAACTCAAAACAACAAGCTATGTTAGCTCAATGGAATTGTTCAATCATCATTAATTTGAGTCAGCTAAAAATTTCAAATTTTACAATTTGCCATAATAGTCATGGTAGCTGGTTTTGCAGTGTAAGCTCACAATGTATTTCTGACGCCAATTTTTTATCAACTCAACTAAATTTTTCACCAAGCATAGTTCTTCAGATCACTCCAGAAGTTTTTTAATCTGGGTCATAAGATAAGCCTACATATATTTTTGGTCCTGTAGTAATCTTAGGATATTAAAAATTCTGACTCATGTATAGAAATTATACAGTTCAAGATTGACGAGTACCTACATTCAGCTTTTTGTGGCCATTAATGACCCCACAACAGGCCCTATCCATTGCATTGAAATGAATTGTCAATTTGTCATTAACTAACTTGTAACCTCATTGATGAGTGCTGTGACTCAACTGGTGACTTGTTTTGATAGCATTGAAAGTACAGTATATGACCTCACAAATGGCTTATGAGTCATAAAGAATAACATTACGTGCATAGGATATGACCTCACAGGGAACATGTTTATGCAATTCTGTAAGCACTTGTCATTTGTCAGCTTTAATGTTGATGAACATACTGTAGCAGTCCTGAAATTTAACTTTTCTTCAACATATCAAGAACATTTTGCAATCCTGTGGCATTTTAGAATGCCTGCTGGCTCAGTGCCTTAATTGTTTAATGACACGGTCTAGCAGGTTTTATAGGAAGGAAATTGTATTAAAACATTTGAAAGATTCGAGAATGAAAAGCATTTGAGAAATGGATTCTATGGAAAGCTTCCAAATTAGTCATAACTAAATCAGCTAAATAATAGAATACGGAAAATAAGTAGATTACAGCCTTGATGGGAATGTGTAATCCACGATTTAAAATATTTACTCTGTTTCTTAGTGTTATTATCCTTAATTCCACTGTTCTATATTTAATGTGTTCATTTTTGGCTTGGCTTTCTCTAAATCACTCTTTCTTAAATTTCTTTTATTGCTATTTGATGACATTCCTTTGGAAATTTCTTTGCAGTGATTTCCTTACATTTCTTTAATCTCATTTTTGCAAATTAAACATTGCTTTTAACCCTAATGCTTCATTTTGTAAATTAGAATGGTAGATTTCCCTACAAGCTTGAGAATGAGTTACAATGAATTTGAATGTACAGGAGAAATCACTGCCCTGATAAGATAGGGTTAAGTAAGCTTGTTCAGATAGATGATCTATAGGTGGATAAATGCATAGTTAGATAAATAAATAGATTGATAGCAGGAGTGATTTGGTTGGGGATGGGGCGACATGTCCCCTTCATATTATTTTCCACTGAAAGGGACAAATTACACGTATGTAATCCCCCACACCAACAGGAAATGTGTTAAAGCACTGGCCCATGGGCTAAATTTGGTAGTGTAGATAGATGGATGAATAGACAGATGTAGATAAATAATAGACTAGTAGGCAGATTAGTATTTTGTTATTTGGTTGGTTGGTGTGTCATTTATTTGACTGATTGAATTCTTGATCGATCAGTTGACGATTTATTAATGTTTGTGATTGACAGGCAAGTATGACACACCAACAACAATACTTTGAAGGCAATAACTGCCAACATTGAATGAATGTACAGGGATCTGCACAGAAACAATGGGAGTTATTGGACGTTTCTGATGGTTGACCCAGATTGCTGAACAAGGTTTCCAGTAGACTGATTGTACGGACTAAAATGAAACACGAAAACATGGTAGAGGCCTACGTAGAACTACATTTGGTATGCAGATGACATGTAAATTGTGCTTATGTTTTGTACTCGATGGCTTGGAAATGGAACATTTCTCATCGTTCTTGTGGTAAATGAAGCCTGTTATTAATTACAAGGTCACCCATTAGGCGACAAAAGGCTGTACATGCTTGTGACAAGTCTAATTAACAGCTTTATAAATGGTGCTGGAAGTGTATGCAGTTAGGAAATTCTTCTGTAATTGTGCCTTCTGATGATTAAGTGTGGTAGGTCAGATGGTCAGGTTTATCACAGAAAATGGCACAGAAATATGTCATAATATAAGAATGATCCAAATATTCGGCGTCAAATATAATGTTCATGAACATCTAGTTCGTTACACAGTCATACAGTATGACAAAGTTCAACAATTATATGTGCATGTGTAATGAAGGGCTTCCTTTCCTTAATCTTTTCTTCTTTCCCCTGTCCACCCGGAAATTCTAGTATACATAAATATATATATGAATACTGGACATGGTATGTCTTGCACAGAATCATTGTGGCAAAGCTTCAGCATTATTTTGGCCAAATATGGCATAGCAAAGCAATAATGCAGTGCTATGCTCCACAATGTGCCTGTTAAGAGGCGAAATGTGCTCAGAGTGTGATGGAATTGTCACCAGGAGAATAGTTATGTTACAATAATGCCACTAATGCATAATGACTGCAAGCAAATAGTTCTTAAATTGATGCATTTGCTTATCATAAAATGCTTACAAATAACACACAGGGATATTTATAGGTATAATTCTATGCATGCCTTTATTTGTGCAGTCAAGGAGAAGGGAAAAGCATCAATAAGGCCTAATCATCAACTTCAAATCATCACACAAACTTGGGGCTCTGCGACTTTTGAGGCTGCTCAAAAAGGATAACATTTTATCCACTGAATGAAACTGTGATACATTTTGGTATATTATACTGCTTTGATAAACAGCATTGTATTTCAATTTCCACTATTTTTACCCACTTATCATGTTGTTTCGTGTAATTTTTTTTAGTCAGCAGAGTCTTTAGAGCACAATTCAAACTGGCCCTCCAATCCATCAACGAACTTCTTCAGTAAACGATGTTTGCCTGGCTCTTTATTGAGAAGAAATTCAATTGAAAGAAGTGTATTTCCTGCTGCAAAGTGGACACTACATCTTCAGTTCTTCAAATATAGTAGTAGGATCTGCAAATCAGTTTCTCATGCAATCCATTCATTTTTTATAAGATTGACAGGACCAGTGATGCCATCAGTCATTCAAACCATAACTTCAGATTTCTTTAGCATACACAAGTGATATCGAACTCCTGAACTATATGCTTTTAGATGTAGTTGATATATTCTCTGCACTCCATTCACCTACGGTGCCCTACGTGTACAGCCTACTACTTATGATGTTCAGCACATTCAGAGATTTTCTCCGGCAGCAAATGTAAGTTTGTCTTCCAGCAACGTTTTGCTTTTTTGAGAAAGGTTGTTGCTTATTAGAGAGATAAGTTTTATTTTAAACCGTTGCTTTGGGAGCACAGATATGAAGTTACAAGAAGATATGATAATGATTCGAATCATGTTTTATCCAAAAATTTAATACTTTTGGGTCCAATGGTGATAATCAAGCAGAGTTAGCTATTGACTGATTATCTGTATTCCACAAGGGAAGATGTATTTCATTTGATTTAGGTACTGACTTAATGGTTGATATATCTCTAAAAATTAAGCTCTCTATATTCAAATTAAACAAATCTAATTATTCTGATCCCAAGAAATCCAAGTCATTATAAGCTTTACAGCAATTTAATTTGCTATATTAAGTTCATTATATGATAAAGTAAGAACCAATTCCATTTAAGCAATTCATTAAACTTTAATATGCAATTTAGTATTCATTTGCCACTTCAATAAAAGCTGCAGTAATCATAGAGCTCTAAAACTTAATTTCAACACAGTTATTAATAGACTTTTTAACGGACTTAGACATGAAATGCTATGGAGACGACATCAGAATATCATGAAAGAAAGAACAGATAAGTCATGGTAACCCAATTTAGGCTCTAAATGATTGGAAAATAATTCGCTGGAACTTTTTTAAGGATCATAAATCATGTGTGTTGGGAATTCATGGCCTGCTATGAATATAAACGAAGGCGTCATTCTCAATTAATGAGGGAATTTGTCGGCATTGTCTGTGGATTAAAACCAGCGTAATTGTACAATGGAAAAATTAATTTGATTCGGCAAGGGAACACTTAGCCGAGGAATATTAGAAGCAGTCATTATGCCTCCAAATTAGATTCTTGAGAGCTAAATTAGATTGCGGTTTTCAATCAAGCTTCAATATCTCAGTCGCAAATAAACAGCCTTCATAAAAGACATGAGGCGTGTGGCGCAATGTAGACCAGTCATCAGACCAATCTTATAATCGAATCAGTTTCATATCCCGAGAAGGAGAGTGCAAATCAAGCTGTAATCATGGACACATCAAGCCAAACATGAATGGCCTATATCATATCAGGCTGGCCTTGATTACAGCAAGTCAAAGTCTTGAAGTACTGTGTTTCTAACTTCATCTCAGAATTTTTTAGTCTGTCCATGCTGTCATTCATGTCTTTGTATTTTAACAGACGTACAAATCCAAACTTATTTCAAGCTCGTTTAAACCTGCAGTTTCTGCACTAATTATGTGTGCGTGTGTCATTTAGACTCTTCCTAAAAACTAACATGCCATAAGGATCTTTGAAAAAAAAAACAAATCATAAGTATCACTCTCTGATGATTTATAAAATGCACAAATCATCCTGGATTAAGCATATATTTGGTTCACTTTGCAATAGTATAATATAATAGCTTGGTTATTATTATATTAAAATGACATGGAACATATTAGCTTGTCTGCCAATACGAAAGGCAGCCTGTAAATGTTATTCTGCAATCGAATCAGTGCTGTCCATTATTAGAACAGGATGGTGAACATATAAATATTAACACATATTTACCAGCATAATGTTTCTCATTATTAAGGGAAACCTATAGTAATTGGGCTTCCATTAATCATTGTGAGATATCAAGAATCTAATAAGGGCTTCAGTTTGAGTCTCATGAAATAATAGTCTTTATTGCATGTTTCAAGCCAATAAAAATAGAGTTACTTCTTGAAAACAAAGGAGGAAGCATTCATTTGGAAAGCTCCAAGCTATTCTAAATGTAAAGTCAAATTTCTGTGTGGATGTGGAGGAATTTGATTAGAAGAACAGGAAATATGTGTTTTAATTTTAATGCTATTGTAGTTAATATATGTAGGGCATATATGTGAAGGGTCACAACAAATGTTGGAATAGCACAATGTTCAAATAGCTATATTGATCTTCAACTTCAAAAGTTAATTATTTTACATGGATAATGAAAAATATATAGATATGTTAATAGAGAGATACATTAATAAAAGAGTGGAGTGCTTGCTGGGTTGCAGGTTGGAAGAATGACCTGTTTGGAAGGTGCATGAATTGGCTGGCATGTTGATTGCTTGATTGATTGAATGATTGATTGATCAATTGATTGATTGACAGAATATTAAAAGTTTGTAACTTAATATTTTAGATAGACGTCAATTCAAGCTACTCCCAGATATTCAAAAATGCTTTGTACGGCCAAAATGACAAAGAACTGCTAAAAGTGTCACTAATACAGTCAGCGTTAATGTTGCATACGTACTGATCCAAATTTCTAGAGAAACATTTTCAGGTGAAAAAATCCAATAATGCTAGGGCAAATGGTGTCTTAATACATTTGGCATGCAGATGACATGTAAATGTTTACCAAACATGTTCCCCTAATGTTGTGTAAATGAAGAATTTTCTCATCGTTCTTATGGTGCAAATCTGTTATTGATGACAAGGTCACTCATTAAGCCACAAAAGGCTGTACATGCTTGTGACAGGTCTAATTAACAGCTTCATAATGGCGCTGGAAGTGTATGCTGCGAGGACATTCTTCTGTAATTGTGCCGTCTGAAGATTAAGTGTGGTAGGTCAGATGGACAGCTTTATTATAGAAAATGGCACAGAAATGTGGCAGAGAGATTTGCCGCAAACGCAAGACAGTAGGCTGCTCACAAGAAGGGTCATGATCATTTAAACTTGCATTGAACCACAAATCTTGCTTTGAGGACCGCACAACATGTATCCTTCAATATCTTCTCAAACCAAGAAAATATTGTGTATTACAAGCATTAAAAACAATCCCCATGTTTAACTGTTTCACGAAAAACACTGGTAGTATATTTGTTTTTGGTCCACTTGAGATTAAAGTATTAATAGAATTGTGAAAATACATATGTATGCATTCACTCAAATATATATTTACAATGTCAATGGAATACAATGCCGTATTTTGTCACTTGAATTTTATAAATTTTAAATGTTCAAAATACCATTTGCGAACAGTTGCAAATTTTAAAAATTACACCTGATACAGGCTGAAAGTTACACCAAATAGCACAAAGTGAATACTCTCAGATATACGCAGATATATATATCTACACATACACTATTCAGTAGCAGTTGGAAGGGTTAAACCTGAGACGGATACAGGATGATTGCACACCGGAAGCTAGGGAGTAGATAACAGGAAGTGCATAGGAACAACAATAGAAATGGCGGAAGTCAGGCTGAGGGATCACATCAGCAAGAAAATGATAGAGGTCATGGTGACCTTGGGTAGATCAAGAATCTAGGTCAACTGGGGTCACCTTGAGGTGAATAAGAGGTCATCTTGAGGTCAATGTTATGTCACTGATGTTTTAAATGTCATAGATATGATGGCTTGATGGGAAATCTTTATAAGGCCTGAGTTTGTGAATATAATTTACAATTACAATGTATATGAGTATTATACAGTGGTCCCTGGTATTAGGGGGGGGACTTAATTTGCTTTTTTGGGAAATTCAATATGTATACCAGCCCAATTTGTGCCACTGGGTCCCCCATTAACAAAAAACCAATTTTTTTGAAAATCCGACAAGTGCTACCCCCCTTGACATATGCCTTGAAGTTTTGGTGATTTAAAACGCTCGCGAGAACATTTACGTCTACCGCGTTAAGTGACTATTAGACGAATGACAAAACAAATAGTACCATTGGATTCCTCTTGTCAAGAGCTTTAAAATGAGTACCCACATGATGGGTCTACTATGATATTTGTTGTCACAGTTATCAGGAACTTCTACTGTTAATTGCAGCGAGTAGGGCCTTCAGCTTAACTCGATTAAATTCAGGCAAACTTGATAAATTAGACAGTCTAAGTGTTTTAGTGATATATCTAATACCAAGCACAACTGTTTTTCAATCTCAATTTGGTATCTGAACATATTTCATAGGTTAACCATTTGAAAACTTGTCATTGCTATATTCAGAAATACTATAGCTTTTATTTGCACAACACCTTATTGCGGATTCATTCACCTACACTCATAATGATTTATGCAATGTATAGAAATGAATTCTTTGAGGTAGGCTTACAGAAAATAGCCTATCACAATTTTGATAATTATTATTCTGCAATAAATTTAATAATCTGTAAGTATAATAAAATTAGAATATACTGCAATGCCAGGCAATTGGTTACGGAATATTGAAGTTACGAGAAATGATATGTTCCAAAACTTATTTATAGCATAATATATTCATGTATATGACAGCATAGCTATTTCAAGATCAAGCCATGCATGGACCATGCAAGAGTAAGATATTATTGCCTATTCTGATTGAGACTTACATTCTGACAGGGCAGACCAGGTAGTGGAGCCCTGGTAATGTGGATGCTAAAAATATCAATATTCAATAAACAGGAAATTTGGATGTCTGAAAACATTGATGCTTGTGTCTGCAGTGAGATTAGACATTCCTTGCCCACAAATTAGGACAAGTCATTTAAGTAGGCTGTCCATTTTGCAAAATGATATATTCGATAGACTAAGAAATCTCTAAACTAAAGCTTCAAATCGATCATCCAAAATCAACTAAATAGTTAAATATCAATGGATGGAATTACCTAGTCAAAGTTATGTTACAAATCTTTCATGACATGTGAATGGGCAGTTGATACTGAAACCTAAGTAATAAATAAATCATTATGAATTTCTCTTGGAAGTATACTACGCATAAAGTTTCATGTATACATGTATGATAGATATGATTTGTGTAATTCTTTCTACGCATGGAGATGAAATTTTAAACTAATTTTGCATGATTACCTTATATTAATAATTATTCATGGCATCTATTTAGTGCAATATATACATCAGCATTATTTTATTATTGTACATATTCCATGTGAGATTATTCTTTGCCTGGAAGCATTTGGCCTCATAACAATTAACCATTATGAATTAAATGGCACAATACAACTAATGATACAAGTATTTCAATGATTCGTGGAATATCATCAATTTATCAAAGTGTTGACATAGTGTTGTGTACATCGGAGTCTTAGACCAATTTTCTTGTGAACCACAAGGACCAGGATTTAGATAAATAAGTCAGGACCCTTCAACCCACATAGGAAGCTTTATATATTAACAGTTGATGTCATTCTTACTTGTCTTTGTTTCAGTGCCATACAAACGCTTTACGGTACGCCGACCATAACATTCACAGTAGGAAAGAAATACCAAGTAAATTATTATTTCCATTCCTAAAGATATATATTTAGTACAAAATATTTAAAATCAATTAATTTTTTAAGACCAAGACTCTTGGCAAGAGACCTGTCTGAAAAAAAAAAAGTACATAATTGGTAACGTTTGCTTATGAAATATCAATGCCAGAAGTGTTTGACATTAAAAATTGTTTGGAATGGCATCGCCTTAAGTTTATCGGATATATAGCTTCCTGGTATTCATTTTGAAGGAAATTTTCCAGAGAATCCAAATATGTTATCCTCATTCTTCTATCTGTGATAGGGCCGAAGATATCGCAAACCGCGACTTTACGGAAACGTAATATATCCTGAAAACTTCAAGGCCTATGTCAAGGGGGTAGCGGTGCTCCGATTTTCAAAATTGTTTTTTTTATGTTCATAACTCACCTAATGGCACACTTTGAGCCGGTATACATATAAAAGTAGGATTAAGTCCCCCCCTACTGGTATATAAGACTGCCCTTTCTGCCGTCATGAAGCGGTCTCTCATGGGGGTGTGGTCAATCGTCGGGGTGCAAAATGCACTAAAAATACAAGTTAGTGCGGGAGGAGGGCTGTCACATAGGACAAGGGGGTCTTACAACAAGTGTTCTTATATATTGATTTTTGAAAAGGTTCAGAATGTTCAGTAAGATATAATGAGGCTTTGTAGGACAGTGTTTGGCAGGTCTGCCCTTTGTGCACTGGCTGCCTTGTTCAGGGCTCTTCACCTGACTTGCATTATTCCAACATAGTCGTGTAGCAGTTCCTTTTTTTTTGTTGAGGGAGCCGCGCATCTATTGTTGAGGATTATCCACCTCGAGCCTCAGTAAGACGTCATGCTCCCTGCCAAAGAAGCAATAATTGAAGGATATATAGTAAATTGATTAATGATAAACATTAGAATAAGATGTAAACACAGTTAAATAATGTGAGCGAAGTATGACATGATATTATTAAACAATGCTTAGGGATTGCTTTTGGACCCAAAGAGCTGGTACATGTGCAGCACATCTTTTTAGCTTTCTTGACTGGCATAGTGATTCACAAATAAACTGTCGTATAAACTGTCCATTAAGTGGACTATGAAGTTTTCCCTTTCTGGAAATTGAACCAAGTACAGAACTTCAGACTAGAACTGGATCCCCGGGAGGCAAAGTGAACCAACCCTGAAATTCAAAAACAGGTTTAACCAAATCTGTGATGCCCATGGCACTGAAATTTTTTCTGTTACATATATTGCAAATATGACAACTTTAATGTATACAACCACATTCAAGTTGTTGTAATTGCAATATATGCAACTGAAAAAGTTTCAGAACCACAAGCATTGCAAATTTAGTTCAACATGTTTTTGAATTTCAGGGTTGGTTCACTTTGCCTCCCGTAGATCCAACTAGCTGGACATAATTTAAGAAAGATGAATCCATGATTACAGTTTGATTTGCGCTCTCCTTCTCGGGATATGAAACTGATTCGATTATAAGATCGGTTTGATGACTGGTCTACATTGCGCCACACGCCTCATGTCTTTTATGAAGGCTGTTTATTTGCGACTGAGATATTGAAGCTTGATTGAAAACCGCAATCTAATTTAGCTCTCAAGAATCTAATTTGGAGGCATAATGACTGCTTCTAATATTCTTCGGCTAAGTGTTCCCTTGCCGAATCAAATTAATTTTTCCATTGTACAATTACGCTGGTTTTAATCCACAGACAATGCCGACAAATTCCCTCATTAATTGAGAATGACGCCTTCGTTTATATTCATAGCAGGCCATGAATTCCCAACACACATGATTTATGATTCTGAAAAAAAGTTCCAGCAAATCATTTTCCCATCAAAAACTAATGCAATTGGGTTACGCAGACTTATCTGTTCTTTCTTTCATCATAATCTAATGTCATCTTGATATAATTTTTATGTCTAAGTCACTTAAAAACTCTATTAATATCTCTGTTTGAAATTCTGTTTTAAAACCCTATGATTACTGCAGCTTTTATTGAAATGGCAAATGAATACTAAATTGCATATTAAGGTTTAATAAACTGTTTAAGTGGAACCGGTTCCCACATCATTGTATAATAATCTTGATATTGTTAATTAAATTGCTGTAAAGTTCATTTATTTATAAAAAGACAGATTTCTTGTGATCAGAATAATTTGATTTGTTTAATATGAATGTATTGCTGTCTAATGCTTAAGAGATATATCAACTATTAAATTGATGACTAAATCAAATAAACTGATGTTTTCCCATGTGTGTTACATGAATAATCAATCAATGACTAACTACAGATCAGGCAGTAGCTGCCATAGCTTAATTTGACATGAGATTTTTATTTTATAAGATACAAATAATTTATTTGTCGTATCATTTGTAGTAAGAAGACCATTGGAGACCCCTCTTAGGCTCCGTGGAGCCGCTACCGAGGGGTCACTAATCAATTTTTACAATGATAAACTATACTACTACATTTATGAGTCGGTTAAATTAAATATATAATGTAGTACATATGGTTACATACAAAAAAGAAAAAAAAGAGTGATGGAGAGACACAAAAACATGATTTCAAGTTGGATCAAACATACTTTAGGAATAAGATATATTCTTGCATGTTAACTTTACTACAAGCAGTTACTGTGTTATATTATGTAATGAAGGATACTTTTTCCTTGTACTAGATTGTACACATTGATAAAGGCTATATAAAAGAGGGGGGAGGGTTGGTCTAGCGATAGCGTGCTTCGCTGCCAGTCGCTAGGTCCAGGGTTTAAATCCAGCTCTTGCCGGGTCACCTGGTCCTATGTTAGAAGGCTGTTTCAATCATCCTTCACCTCATCGCCGTGTCCTGCTCCTGTCCTAATTAGCCGACCAAGTGCAAAAATACAGGATGTAAACTCACAATCATCCATCCATTAATGCTATGTAAAAGAACCAGCATCTTGTTTCCAATTAAAAAAAAAAAATAAAACTCAGTTACATTTGCTGCCAGAAAAAATCCTTGGATATGTTGAAACTCAGTGAATATCATAAGTAGTAGGCTGCACACGTAGGGCGTCGTAGGTGAATGGAGTGCAGAGAATATATCAACTACATCTAAAAGCTTATAGTTCAGGAGCTTGATATCACTTGTGTATGCAGAAGAAATCTGAAGTGATGGCCTGAATGACTGATGGCATCATCGGTGTAGAAGATCTTGTCAAACAGAAATCAGTTTCTTGTAAGATTGACTTGTAAACCACTACATTTGATGATTTGAAGATGTAGTGTCTACTTTGCAGCAGGAAATACACTTCTTTCAATTGAATTGCTTCTCAATGAAGAACGAGGCAAACATCATTTACGGAAGTAGTTCCTTGATGGATTGGATTCTCCTGGTCAATGTAAATTTGTATTCCTGTGTCTCGACTCTTGCTGACTCAAATTGTGACCCAGATTGACAGCACTTTTTAAATGGTAAATGAGGCCACTCAGCTTTAGTGTACATTGAAATGTGTTGCGATTGACTGAAGCACTTTTTAAAATGGATTGAAAATTTTTAATTAATCACTTCGATTCAATGAGTACATTAACTTTCTGAGCAATTTGGACCATTTAAAAGCAATAGAAAATATTTACATAAGTTAGTTTATTTGCAGATGTATTAAAAACACAACTAATTAAATGAAATTCACCAAGGCCATCCATTAATACAAACTATATTCTGTCTGTTTTCTATTATTTTTGGAATAATTGTTATCGAAATCAGTACACTTAACTCAAACAAAATTGCCTCATTATACTTTGTCTCAGGTTTAATTCTTTAAGAAATATTAATTCTGACTTTCCAATTCGTGGACTCACTGAAAATGAATTACACAGCGTACAATGTCTATGTGTGCATTATACTAAGGACAACTCTTGAAATAAAATACCTCAGGAAAAACACTCCCATAAAAAAAAAAGAATATTCGTCAAAACCGCTTGGAAAAACAAAGCACCACAAAAAAGCCATTTATATCTGGAGATAGCTTGGCCCAGTCGTGACGTGTCCTCATATCTCAACAGGACAGGTCATTCTCATGTGGACGTGACTTTCTGACGTGACTTCATGGTCCGCTTTTCATAAATGTCATGAAAACCACAAATGTTGTCCTTCCACAAAGCTCTTCCAAGTGCATGCAGTGATAGGGAATTATATAGATCCTTTTGTCCAAGCATATTATTTCAAACAATGTTTCAGTGCTTGGTATAGTAGGGTTGTGCTTCATAAAGGAAATAAATAATTGCATGTTTCAGGTCTACCGTACCTTATTTCAAAGGGCATATCTAGAAATTTCTTGAGGGGAGATATAACTTACATCGCACAATGATCCATGGTGTTTCCTGCTGCTCGCATGTTAGTTTTGGTAACCGCTTTGATTCATACGGGTAAACATTGGTAAAAGATGAGGAAAGACGGTTCCTTTTTCTCTTTCTCAGTTTGCAGCCTTTCCGAAAACTTTTCTTTCTTGTCCATACTTTTACGATTTTTTCTTTTTTTGTATGACCTTTTCATGTCTCCTACACCTTCAGGGCATTCATCCTTCTACAATAGATTTTTATCTCAGTTCCTTAGTATTTAACCTTTCCTCAACCCAAGCAGACCATAATAGGTAGGATATCATATAATATTATAGTGAATACCATTCTTAACATCCACCTGTAATTCTAGATTACACAACAAATTCATCCAAAGCAGGGATGGATGATTGGATCTTTACGTCTCATATTTCTGCACTCGGCAGGCTAATCAGGATTGACGTTTGACACAGCAATGAGGCAAAGGATGATGTAGAAGGCTGTCCAACATAGGTCCAGGTGAGCAAATCGCAGCTACAGAATCAAACCCAGAATCAGACGATTTAACCTCGGACCATTTCGCATTTAGCTAATATTTTCCCTCGCCACGGAGAGCCACCATCCAGTGTTTGGAATCTTTTCCTCATCAGACATAGACGCTGGTACAATAGGCCACCAATTTAATGTTTGTCTCATCACATGATATCTTACCGAAGCTTAGCAAAAAAACATGATCTTTTTCCATTAACATTCTACGAATCAAGGCACATAGATCTGCACAAATCACAAAAAGAATTTCTCCGCCTCATGTGTATCAAACAGTGAATTAGCCTCACCTGCAAAAAGCCACACTTACAGGCTCAGTATACAAGGTCAACCAAAGACTGTACAAGGATGGAAAGGAGTATAAAAGGAAAGACAGGGACCTTACTTACGTGTCTAGTGGAAGTATCTCTTATACAAAAGAGACAGTGATATTGGATAAAGGAAATTCAGTGAGTCTGTTCTCTTCTGCCAAGGCCATTTCAGATGGATCTTATTAAGAAGACTAAGATCTGCCATGTGTAGTGATACTAGATTTGTCAAGAGTGGTATCAAGAGTGATGTCGAATGTGATGTAAACAGTGATGTCAAGAGTGATGTAAATAGTGATGTCGAGAGTGAAGTCAAGAGTGATGTCAATAGAGATGTCAATTGAGATGTCAAGAGTGATGTCAATAGAGATGTCAAGAGTTTCATGAGTGATGTCAAGGGTGATGTCAAGAGTGATGTCAAGAGTGATGTCAATAGTGATGTCAAGAGTGATGTCAAGAGTGATGTCAATAGAGATGTCAATAGTGATGTCAATAGAGATGTCAAGAGAGATGTCAAGGGTGATGTAAAGAGTGATGTCAACAGAGATGTCAGGAGTGATGTCAATAGAGATGTCAAGAGAGATGTCAAGGGTGATGTAAAGAGTGATGTCAAGAGAGATGTCAGGAGTGATGTGATGTCAGATGATACAATGCAAGAAGAAGTAATGTAAGATGAAAATAATGGCCTCATTTCAGGATGTAATCCTATATTTGACAAAGTAGTTTGAAGTTTGAAAGGATGATGGGTATCTCCTCAAGAAGGCCATTGTTTGGCCTTGAGCCCTTCTGAACAGGTGATATGAGAAGCATGTCTTATTGCTTGTTGCTAAGTGAATTTGACGGTGTAAATCCATATCTTGGACTTATATGCGGTTATCTTTGCTTGACCGAGGTTTCTTCTAATAAGTCAAGCCATTTTCGGTTAAATACCTCTCATCGACATCTCGTTGAAAGGTTCGCAAAAAAAAAATTTTTCATTTTGATGTTCATGTGGCACAACATTTTGGAAGACACAAATATTCAACCTGTGCATCATGTAAAACATATCCTATTACAGTTAATGTCTGGCAAGATTCAAACAGAAAGCCAATATGCATAATGTATTTATAAATTATGAGAATGATATCGATAAACTCTTAAGAATGTTTGGCTGTGTTGAATGGCTGTTTAAACATTCTTCAACTCATTGCCATGTCCTCTTACAGTCCTAATTAGCCTACCATGCATAAATACATGACGTAAAGCTCCAATCTTCCATCCATCCTTCTCGGTATGCTTTAAATGAAATGTAAGTTTTATGTTAACCACTCAGTATTCATACATACGCTGCCCCCATTGTATACTCACAACTTTGTTGTCCAACAATTCGCTGTTCAGCTTTCTATAACCATCCTGTTGCTGCAGTACGTAACAGGATCAGCATTACTACAACATAAGCCCACATCACAAGCAGAGAGATTAGCTTCAAAGGATAATGAGGGGATGATGATAGCCTGGGTCCAAATCTCGAGCTACAAATGCCGAGATGCAGTACATCAATAATGACAAGCAATTTGAGGGCCATTTCAACAGCCATTTCAAGTCTCTGTGATTTACTGCATTGCTTTGAAATGCATGCGGCAAACCAAGCCCAGAAAAGGAATGATGTATTGACAACAAGTATGGAGAGAAAGAGGGACAATTGTCATGTGAAAGGCTTGTACGGGATAACAAAGACAAGAACATCAAAGCTGGGCAGATATAATACAAAGACACCTCAATGCCTGTGTCTGTGTGCATTGTGCTTCTCACAAAGTGTGTGGTAAATAGATATTTTCACAAGGAGTATAAAACAAAATTGATTTCAGTTGCTTCCTGGGAGGTATTGGCTTCGATCCCAAGCATGTTGCCAGTAAAGTGTGTAGGATGCTAGCAATTCTACGATACTGTTTAATCGAACATTACATGCTAGAACATTGTGTCCACATTGTCTAGTTCAATCTTACCACAAGAAGTTCTCTCACAAACACATAAATACAACACAACTCAATTCACTTTCAATGCACTCGTTCAACGTTTCTTAAATTCACGAAAACCTTGAAATCGGAGGAAATATCATTAAGGCAAAATAACAAACCAAGGCTTAAAGAGTTTGCAAATGCACACTGCAATTGTTATCTGTAGAATTGTGCTTGCGTTGTAAAACTTCCCTGTATCATCTCTTCCACGAACTCTTGAAACCGGTCTTTAGGCAAAGAATTATCTTAGATTTTCAGCTATAAGAGGTTCATTCTTTGAAAGGAACATGCCGTATAAGTATTTTCTGGACCCCAGACATTATTATAGACTCAGTGAAATCTAGAATTGAACCAGGCACTCATGCAAACCCTATCCATTCAAGCATTGCAAAGTATGAGAATGTCCAATTTTGGTGATTTCTATTGCTCTATAGTTGCTGTAAATTTCACTCAAAACTTTTTACAGTTCAATTCTGCATTTGCAATGGAAAGATATGAGGAAAACTGACAAATGCATTCTGGATGATTCTGTGCATTTGAGAGCTGTACATGTAGAAGACCATCTAGGAGGTAGGGGAAGATAATGTGATTGGACAGATGACAGGATGTTCCACCTGCCCCCCTTCAACTGTCCCCTCCTTCCCCCTCCCATATCCCCTTCCTCCTCCTCCCCTCCCCCTCCTCCATCCCAACTGCCAACATTTGTCTGCAAGCTGTCCCATCGCGTGTTTGCCAGGCGATGCCGGCTAATGTTTCAGTTTTCTAACTCTGTCTCTCGTTCCCATTATCTTTATCTATCTGCTCGTAACTGCAGCAAAGATGCATTTTGTCCACAGCGCCCCCTGGGAGTTCTTATCTTGCAAACAAATATGGCCACCTTCTACATCCTGGCACTTGGTGGGGTGTCATCCGGGCAACTCATAACTCTGCATAAATTATTATCCCCGGGACATAATGGCAAGGGCCAAGTCAATTAATCTTTCCTTCATATTGTGTGGATTGTGTATTATAGAACATTGGGCCAGTGTGCCTCATATTGTGGGAATGTGTAATAACTACTAATAAGATCATTACATAGCTGTGCCATAGCCTAATTAGATTGATATATGGTTCCATGGGGAGGTAGGAGCAGAATGGTTATGCAGTTGGTAACAACTTTAGCATCAAATCTCTTGGTTCTGGGTTTGAATCTTACTCCGGTGGGTTTACCTGGAGAACTGTTGAAGAGAAGTTTCAACATTCCATTCCTTTGCTTTATTACTGTGTCGTCTGACCAGCCTGACAAAGTTACAAATACAGGGCGTGAAGACCCAGTCATCCATCCATCTATCAGAGAAAAAACATCTATTATTTATTTATTTAAATAAAAATGAAAGTAATGGTAATGCCATAAGTCTCACAAAAACTTATAAGTGCTGCATATTATAAAAGATGGCCTACATCTTGTCAATGTCAAATATGTCAGGCATATATATGTATTTCCTGTCTTGTCCACATCACTTCCTTACAGCATCTTGATAAATAACCAAGGTAACCATAACTGGCATCTGATCTTTGTACCAAATCATTATGCAACTCTAACAATTACATCTCCATCAGCTGATGAAAATGTCACCAGGAACTGTATTAACCATTAGGTACATCCTTGTGACATTTAACTCACATTACACAGCTGTATGACCTTTGAGACGAAACTAAAGCTTTATATAATTAAATAATGTGATATTTGATAGCATACACTTTTTATATGTGATTATATGGTGCCTGAGACATCACACAATCTTTGTATGATGTGTATGGTAAGCTAAATGATAATTTCGCAAATTTATGGTAAAAAATCTTTTAAAAGTGAGCAATAATCAGTTTTACATATATTTATTATGTTATTCTTGAAAAACAAACACAACAGAATTGAAAGGCATCTGTCATTTGGACATCAATTCACAGAGTGAATATTCTTTTCCTTGCAAAGTTCTGTTATTAATGCAATCATAATCATCATTTATTTCTATCAACCTGGGCACTAAGTCTTGTTTATATGGCTGTATGTACGTGCTTTGTGCCACTAATACATGTATGTCACGGCTGTGCCACTGCTGAGAACTAAACAATGTGTGTATTTATAGGCATTTAAGCATCTTTTGTGATATGTCTGCCCTCCTTCGATATGTCTTCCTTTGTTATTCTGTACAAGCCTTCACATAGCAATTGTCCCTCTTTCTCTCCATACTTGCTGTCAATACATCATTCCTTTTCTCGCTCAGTTTTCCTCATCCATTTCACAGCGATGCAGTAAATCACAGAGACTTGAAATGGCTCTTGAAATGGCCCTCAAATTGCTTGTCATTATTGATGTGCTGCATCCCAGCGTTTTGTAGCTCGAGATTTGGACCCAGGCTATCATCATCCCCTCATTATCCTTTGAAGCTAATCTCTCGCCTTGTGATATCGGCTTATAATAAAGTGATTCTCATCCTGTTATAGACCTGTTGCAGCCTCAGGATGGCTGGTGAAAAATTCTTGTGCATCTTGTAAAACTGTTGCATATGCAGTCTTCACACATTCCTTTGTTGCAATGATAGCAAATAATTATTTTATGGAATCCATCACCATATTAAATGATGGTATCTTCCAGTTTCAAGTCTGTAAATAACCCATACTGGTGCTGATGTTGCATTAAACGCCGACTGTCTCATTCACTTCTAGATTAGAAATTTATTGTAAAGCTTGTGTTTCTTATACATATGTATAAACCCTTTCTTCCAGATATGTAAGAATTCATTATGTATATGGATATGTATAAGAATTCAGTATCATAAATTTTGTTCACCTGATAAACTTGAAATTAGCATCATTGTTCGTATCACCTGAAATTGTTTCGAAAAGTTAATAGTTGATTTAACTAGTTATCTTATTCATGCTTAGTCTTGTTTGAGGCTTGTCTTGGTATCACATTTCATCCGTGTTCCTCTCCGCCTACTCGGGACTCTTTGGAAAATTGCTGCTTGCGAACACGCTTTCTGCTTACGAATACATTTTTCGTTGTATCATGTGTACACAGAGAATTACTGCAGACTGTGTATAGGATTGATTTGTGGAATGGATTGTTAAAATCCTATGAGGGCGCAAGACACAATAGTCTAAATTTGCTCGGTCCTCGAGTTTCAAGTCTACATGTGTACCGGCTTGTTCTTCCTTATTTTCCATTATATCCTTAAGCTGTAGCACATATCTATGCAGTTTGTCCTTGGCTCAAGCAATTTGTCCAGGGATTAGGGAATTTGTCCTGTCGAAACGGAGCTGGGAAGCCGCAAAACTGTGCGCTAAGCTTTCTTCATGGTTTGGCAGAGTGCAGAACTTCATGGTACACCGTACTATGGTCTGTGCTTGCATTGTATGTGTAACTATGGATTGGTTTAAGGATAATCAATGACTAATAGATAAAAAGGTAGGCCTAGATAAAGGTAAATGGATGGATATGTTTGGTATTGGTATGGACATGCCAGAACACATTAGAAGAGAAATTCTATTTTACACTATGTCATCCTGAATTATGCAAATTGTATGAAATTCATCAGCCACAAACTGCAGTAAATTTAGTACGAAAAGCAAATGGGGTATCAGGCACGTGTTGTTTGATGAAAATGCCATTCAGTGTTCAGTGACATGCAATGGTAGAAGCTCTCTTTCTGTCTCTTGCAAGCTCGTGGTAAGCTTGCTACCAATGCTCTCAAAGCATTCTGTACCTGCAGCTTACTCACATCTTTGTCACAACTTACAGCTGACTCACAGCTTACTTCTTTGCTTTTTCACAGCTCACTCACGTTTTCTCGCAACTTGGCCTGCTAACTTTTAACTAATTAATACATACTTTCAATAATTTCTTATTCACAAACTCACAGCTAATTGTGTTATTTCTTGACTCTCATAGACCTTTAGCTTTGTCTCAGCTGGCTCAGCTAACTCACTTTAACTTGCAGATACAGCGACACTGCTATGTCCAGGGGGGAAGGGAGGGTTGTCTTGTGAAATTGTGTTGGGCGGCCAATTGCTGGATCCAGGGTTCGAATCCAGCTCTTGACGGGTTGCCTGACCTATGTTGGATGGCTGTTTAAATCATCCTTCACCACATTGCCATGTCCTCCTCCTGTCCTAATTGGCCTACCAAGTGCAAAAATACAGAATACAAAGTAAAAGGAGTCATGCCAAGTCACAGCTGAGTAGTACTTTACTAATTCTCAGCGAGCTCACTGCAACCTATTTCATTGTGGCTGGTGAACTCAGAGCTGGAATGCATGTCCAACTTGGAGCCAGTTCATCTTCTCTGCTTATACCCATGGCATGTCCTAGGCAAATTGTGCTGGAGCAGCAATTTCATAACCAGTTGGGTGAACAAGCCACGAACAAGCAGTGAATAGAGGCCATGAACAGAGGCTGTGTCATGCCAAGTGGCATTAGAGATGGTTATTATGTCGTGTGTGTGGAAATGGACTCAGACATGGACCAGGGACGCCGTTGGACTCCATTGGACGCGTCGAGATGAGATCGCCTATCCCCAAAAGCCAGCGCGGCCTTTACCAAGGCGATATGGAGCTGTGCCAGGGAGTTTATTCCCAGTAGAACTAGCTCAACATGACACTACAGGGTTTATGACAAGACAACACCACTCCCTGAATACTAAACAACCTTGCTTATCACAGAATTTGCATTCAATTGCTTTTAAAGGGGCGGCATGCTGCGTCACAGTTTACCGTGGGGCGGCATGTTTTCGTTTTGTTTTCGGAGGACGCCCCATGTCGGCCACTCGTCGGTGAATTTGCTGTAATGGATAGCTGTAATCTCATATGATCTTACATAATCTGATATAATCCTCTATTATTTTCCATTACATGTCAGTGTGATGTCACTAACACAGGTCACAGCGCCATCAAGCTGCCTCCATGGTCATATCGCGAACAGATTTCGCATGTCCCCTATTGGCCAAACACCCCATATTCCGGAACGCCCAATCAACAGCATATCTTATCAACAAAACACTCAATTGCCAGAATGCTTTATTGCCCTTGGATATTGCATTATTCCTGGTAACAGGATACATAACGGTATTGCCAGATCCCAAATGTTCGCAATCTGTACAAAACATGTGTCAGATTTCTTTGACACACTGGAAACCATACACTGGATTTCCAGAACACCCAATGGAGTCAATGGTTCAAATACCAGATGGCTAGCACCATCAATTGCTCATATGCTCCATTTCTGAAG
Source organism: Platynereis dumerilii (assembly GCA_026936325.1). NCBI lineage: Eukaryota > Metazoa > Annelida > Polychaeta > Phyllodocida > Nereididae > Platynereis > Platynereis dumerilii. Next base: position 325,753 of record JAPTHN010000106.1, on the reverse strand, counting down.
AGTCAGAGCCCTCAACTGATCGCTGATTGTATGTCAGGATCCTCATGTGTTATAGCAGGTAAGATTTCAAGAACCATAAAATTAATCATACATGGAAAAAATATCGATATGATTGCTGTCAATTATCAACTAGAAGAAGCTGAAGACATTATGGCTGATTGACACAAATTAATAATATATTCTCAATTGCCAGAGCCCTCAATTCTTCATGTGTTGAAGAGAATCTTCAATTGCTTATATGCAGGATTGCAACCTTGAAATGGGTACATGTGATGTACATGCATATGCTGAAATACATGTACTACAGAACCCTCAATTAGTTACACTGCATTCACCAAATCAGCAATGCCCAATTCACCACATCGGTCATGTGCCTGATTGCCGGAAGGCTCGATTTACCAGATGAACAGGGGGACACCAATATCACAGAGCACCGGAATGCCGGAATGCTGGAATGCAAGCATGGTGGATTGCCCTGGGTGGCTATTAACACATGCTGCTCCTAGAACAATTTGCCTGTAATATCTAGAGCATTACAGAGCTGCCATGTGACTGATACTCTGGGGTTTATCAGGCCCTGTTCATGCATCTCAAATGACAGGCTGGCCAAGGCATCTTTCACCTAACAAAGGTCATCTCCACTCTGCAATGCTGTCCCACAATAGCTCATGCAAAGCCCTTTATTTGCTGCAGCAGATGAACCTGTTCACTGTCAGACACTGCTGGAATATTTACATACTTTGTAATGCACTAGACAACTTGTTATCTTTCTCTTGCTATTTTATATGTAATAAGAAACTGCATCCATACCAACAGTCTTGACATCAAAAAGGTCACTGGTTTGTGAAAGAGATTTACATCCTGTGTTTATGCACTAATAAGGCTTTAAAATAGATCAGACAGGGTTTATGGTTGAGAGGTTGGTTGCCAGCATGCAAAAAGCATTACCATAATTGAGTTATATGTGGTGAGGAACATAAATAGTATTTCTGTCAAATATGACCCTCACATTCGATTTATATATATGTCGATAAAGCATGGTTAGAACTTCTATACATTTTTTAGAATTGTTACCATTGTCAAAATTATTCCAAATACATGTAGAAGTAAACATTTAGAATGAAAATAGGAATGCTGAGCTGTGTTTTTGGAGCCTTTCTATACAATAACAAATTGTATATTGGTATAGAGTCTAGAGACTTATGGTATAATATATACATTGCTGTTCAGGGTTACAAGGCAATACCCACCTCATGTATGCAATTGTGCCATCTTCAGGGAAAAAGACTAAAACTGATGGATTTTGTATGTATGAGACCACCTAAGATGTGAGCTATTCCTAGCTCATATTAAGCCTGCTCAGCATCCTTATACAGAGCCCTGTTGTGGTGGCACGCATACAAATTCAATTGCCACTTGGCCTGTTGCCTTCACAGGGGCTTGACAATGTGTTGAGGTAGATCAAAAGGGTACACTTAATCTATATATAATGCCTCTTCCAAGAATAGTGGACATCAGATGGTGTACTCAATATTGTTACTATAATAGATTGCTTGCTATGGTTGCTATTTTGGTCAATAAGCCAGGTTCAGCCACATTTCAATTCTCTGTGTAATATTTGTGCTATTTGAAAATTGCACTTTTAGCACAGAATGAAACCTCCCCCCCTCCTCTCTCTCAGCTGTTGTTGTCTGCATGGTATTACTATATTTGGTCACTATTTTGGTCAGCTATCCTGATTCAGCAAAATGTTTGTTTCTGTGGTAGTGTCATTTTTGCTTTTTGAATATTATTGACAGAATCTCTATTGGATACAGTTAGTGATTTGGTTTTACATCCTGTATTTTTGTATAACAGGACTGATATGGTCTAGAGTGTATACATACAGAGTGAAAGTTCACTTGTGGAACAAAATGAAATATTTCCTCTCTCAATTGCCAAGCATAGACTTTGTATAAAATGTAGCTTCATGTGACAACATGTAACAGCATGCATGCCAGCTATCTTGGAAATCCTAACGCCATTAGGACCTCTGCCACCATGTGTAGTATCTGGTTTCACAGGAATACCACAGACAATCATGAATGTCAGAACAACCGAGAGGAATGGGCCACAAGAATGCCTCACAAGAATGGGCCACGAGAATGGGCAACAAGAATGGCCCACAAGATATACTTACAAGAATGGGCCGCAAGAATGGACCACAGGAATGGACCTCAAGAATGGGCAATAAGAGTGGCCCCCATGAATGGGCCACAAGAATGAGCCACAAGAATAGATAACAAGAATGGGCCACAAGAATGGGCCACCAGAATGTCACACAAAAATGGGCCACAAGAATGGACTACAAGAATGGGCCACAAGAATCGGCCACAAGAATAAGCCACAAGAATGGGCCATAAGAATGGGCGACAAAAATAAGTCACAAGAATGAGCCACAAGAATAGACAACAAGAATGGGCCGAAAGAATGGATAACAAGAATGGGCTTCAAGAATGAAGGATAAGAGTGGAAGGGCATTTCATATGAGGAATATTAGACAAACAAAAAGGCTGGAGCAGTAGAGATGGTCATATTTACATGCCAGAAGCACACCATCTTATTTAGGGGACCAGGAAGGCAGGCAATGTCCCCCATATACTACCTTTGTCCTAACTGGCCTGTCTGGTAGTGTCTTATGCCTGTATGTGGATGAAGGAGTGCTCAACTACTCTTGTAAATGCATGCCGGCATTGTCAAGCATTCGTTTGTCACACTGTCAGAAGCGTTTGTAGTTCAGTGGCTCAGCAGTTACTGGTCTTGTTCGCTGCGAAGTTTTGAACGAGCAAGAGTTTGAATTATTTTTCGTTGCATGTTACATAATAAATGAGAAAAATCCCAGCTGAATATTAGTAAATCAGTGGACCTAAATTCCCCTAATGTCAATGTTGATGCTGAGTAAGTGGAATATCCCACTAGTGGGGTAGATTTTCAAGATATTGAATAATCTCTCTTGATTAACATGTCAAAGCAGATTGAAGCAAATAACTGAATTCATGTCACAGTAGACATCTAACGTCATCAGCACCATGATCAAATACATTTTTGACGTTCTGAAATAAATAATATATACATACAAAGAAATGAAGAATGAATGAAATAATAATCATGATATTAATATTGAGAAAGGAAAAAAATGCAATTTCATTTGAAATGAAATATCATGCCTTTATCATTTGCAGACAAAAATATACAGGAACAATTCCGAACAAAGATAATGAATTCAAATAAAATATTAGGCTTTTATCTTTTCCAGACAAAAAAATGTCTGGTAACATAGATAATGAATTCAGACCACCTTTTTAAAAAAAATTGATGTCTTGATCTTACATTTTCTAAATTATTGTTCTAAAGGTTAACAGTGGGGATTTTTGCAGTTCCCATCAAGACCACAGTGAATCAACTCAGCCACAAGGATTTCTCCTTTCCATTGTTTACTTGCCTACTCCATCAGACACAGGTACAGGCCACGGCAGTCCTATCATATAAGTCAGAAACCAACCTCATAGCACTAGTTATTCTCATCATAAGTTATCTCGAGTAACAAACTGCACTCCACTATAGAAGCTCATGGAGTGATGTGTCCACCATTATGTTCTATTGTTGGATATGCACCAGACCTTCAAAAAATGAACTCCACATTGCACACTGCATATGGAATACAATGTTGCCATATTGTGCACATAACTCTCTGATTATGCCGTTATATATTCCACAGTTGATTTAAATATATCTTTTTATTTTAAAATGATTCAAGTCTTATAACTGCATACATGTAGCTATTCGTCCATCTGTCTCTTGGTCAATCTACAGATCTATCAATCTATCTATCAATCTATCTATCTATCTATCTATCTATTCGCATATCTATAGTTGTCTAACTATCCAGCTGTTACCCGAAAAGGGAGTGCATTTACCAGATGTGGGTGTTTTTACTGCATGCCTTCACCTATTTTGAGCCAATAATTTTATCAACTTGACTTCATCCAAAAGAAAAGATTCAATTTAGCCAAAGAACCAGAAAAACCTGTCAAAGCACAAAGTGTATTTTTACACTCGATAAGCTTCGGAAAAAGCATTTACGACTTACGTTGCAGTAAAGCGAATTGTTTTTTAAGGGACAATTTGCCACACAAGTTGATTTTGTGCATTCGGAAGCCGAGTCTGTCTAATAACCAAGACCTTCAGAAGTGCCAGACCTTGTTAGGACAGCAGAAAAGCCAAGACTGGCACAGACCTTGGAAGCAAGTGGCTGTAACACCAGTAAAATACTGAGAGATTGCCTTCACAACTTACTGATGGGTCCTGTCATGGGATATTTAGCCAAGAGCAAAAACAGCCACTCTCACAAGAAGAGGAAAAGCCTGGAAAGTGGACAGAAAACAGAAAGAAAATAAGAAAAGTAAGGAGCTAAATAGATAAGTAAAAAGGACAAGAGGATATATATACTCCTTTATATACACATACGAACCGGCTGACTCTGTCTGTCTTAGGACAGAAAAATTTGACGCGACAACCTTGTATCAATCGACAATAAATTGGGTTGCTTGTGTATATCACCGGATAATATAACTTGACCACAGTAAGTATAATTCCTCGCCACAACAAGTACCTTCTCAATAAATAACCTCCCTCTGATATGCAACCTCTTCGTTCCATGATGTACTATTTATATTAAAAAATTAATAATTACTGAAGCACACTTATATCCTCGAATGCAACTCTTCATTGTACAATGGCTTTTCCAGACAGGGTTGTCAAGGGGGGGGGAGTCGGCATCACTTTTGCATTAGCGGATCTGCATGGGCATCATTTCGGTATTCGCGGACCCGCATCGCTCCATATTTGCTTCATGATGTTTTTTTCATTACAGTGGTCTGAAGGAGGGGGGGGGAGGGAGGGGTGTCACTTCCTTTGGTGTGGTTAAAAAGTTTGCAATCTATCAATGTATTTTCTCATACTTTTTATGAGAAGTATACAATATGAAATCTTGATGATGTTTGGATGAAAGGTCCCTTATGCCTGTGTGTCTATGGTTGGTAATATAAGGTCTGACACATTGGGTAAATGTGCATGAAATGATGCCAGTTATCAAATTTGTTCATAAGGCCTAACTATGCTATCATACAGGCCTACATGTATCTGCTTGTGTGTCCCATGTATAGAACCGGAGATTGATATTGCAGTGACTTAATTTCCCTCTCTAAATGCAATGCCTGCTCTTCCTAGTGCTGGAATGTTTTGGCTTCATTTCCTATGCAAGTCTAATGGCTTGCAATTTTGAGTCATTCACATTCAGCAAAATTGTCCTCTACTCAACCAGGCTGAGTGCCAGTGAGTGGGGAATCTGGGGATAAGTCCAGTCATTTTGTAAACATGCTTGCAATTAGCAAATTGTTTGTATTGGGTTGAGCAGTTGGGCATTTGCAGAAGGCTAGAAGTTTGAATGTTTTTGCTCACTCCACTGAATTGATAGATTGAAAGAGAGGGGTGTCTACATGGGGAGAGAGGCAGTATAGGTTATGCTATTAACTGGGTAGGTATTAAAGCACATGTTGAAAGAAAGGTGCTACAGTAGCAAGTTTAGATAACTGACATTATTATATATCAAAACTACTCGGACGCACGTGTAATTTTTTTTTTGGGCATATGGTCCCTAGTTTGCTATGAACATTCTTGCACAATATTGTTCTACTAACATTGTACTGTATATACCCAGCCCTCTATGTGCTCCTTTACTCTATATGGGCCCATGTATAAAGCTGAAGCAATATGGTTAGAATTGGTTACAGCTCATTCAATGTGCAATGGCACAGCAGTGACACAGCAATTCACAGCAAAGCACAGCAGCTGTTCAAAGTGACATTGCTGATGAGATGCTATTGGGCCGTCCTCCTCATCAGCTGATGTTGTGCACTTTCATCTTAGAATGACATGGTGCATGTTCTGAATACTGCAGCTGCAAAGGAATGCATAGGTAGATAATTAGGTGGTCCATGGCTGGTCAGGTTGAATAGGCATAAACTCAAGGGGATGGAGATTGCAGGGTTAATTGACATTGAAGACAAGGCCTGACTGCTAATGGTTTGGTTTTAATGTAATCAAAATCAGGACTGCTTAGTGGTTAGTCTCAAATCAAATAGGGTTGGATGTACAGGCCCCTTGGTACATGTACTGCAGGTAAAATACTTGTTGGTAATATGACAATATTGTGACAATATCCGTGGTTGAAGGGACACTCTTGATACTTTTGCTGCTATAATTATAAGGCTACAATGAAGGAATTAGCTATACTAGATAATTTGCTATCAGTATGTTGGCTTTCAGTCATGAAATTTGGAATAAGTATTGTACTGGATGAGGTAGTAATTTTTAAAATATTGACCTATTTGCAAAAACAGTGAGAACTAAGATGCCTCTATTTGTGCATCTATGACAAATTTATGGCAGAGGACTCAGAGTTACACTTTTTCAATGCCGCAACAAAATAATGTGCATGGACAATATAGAAATAGTCCATGTTTAAAACTAATGGTCCTATCATGTGCAATGCAATGATAGCTTGCAGACAGACTCAGAATGTAAGAGCTTCAATTACGTTATCAAAATGTAATGACAGACATATTACATATTTACCCCTTGTGTCGGATTCTTCACATGCCCCAATGTTTTGATAGAAAACAGTCTCTCATGTGAAGATGAAAAGAGATATATTGCTTTTCTCTTAATATGATACATTGTATGCATAATGCTGCATAATGTGACGTCTTTATGCATATTGCTTCTTATCCAAGGTCAACGTATACAAAATGTTGCATGCCAGTATTTTGTGGGTAATAGATGTAGACGTACATTGTATTCAACATTTTTATGACTGATGGATGGTTGATTGGGGCTTTATATCCTGTATTTATGTTGGTAGGCTAATTTAATTAGGACAGGAGGAGGACACAGCAATGAGCCGAAGGTGCATGATTGAAGCAGCCGTCCAACATATGATAAAGAGAGGAAGAGTGATATGGGTAACAAGACACTTTCGCTTTGTTTTCGGTGACTTGACTGATATATCCTCTGTTGCAATGATTGTACCTTGATATTATTGGGCAAAGTTCCCTCACATGGGGTAAATGTGTCACATTGTGAGGACGCCTGCTCTTATTTGTCTCAATAATCAACCCTAGTAAAGTAGAATTTTGGCACTGCTTACTGATTAGTGCTTTTAAAGGAGCACTGCACATATGATATATCTACATATATTACATCTATAGTATTTTTCTGGTCCTTGTGTACATAGGCCAAATCTGATAGTGTACTGGGTTCAAAATATATGGGACAGGGTTAACCATGTTTAACAGATTTTTGATTTACACGTGGAAAGACTGCATCTCACCAACTGGTCTCTGCTTATCAGATCAGCCTTATTAGTGCATAAATACTGGATATAAAACCCAACCATTCACTCTCATCCTGAGATGTGTATACAGTACACTCTATGGACTACATTGTATAGGTCTATCCCAAATATCTCATATAGACAGAATGAACCGAGAATGCTGCCATGTACGATGTCGAAAGTAGAAAGGAAGGAACTAATTTGTGGGAAATGGCACAGTATGCTGATTGTTGATCCCTAGCCTCCTATTCTATGGCATTCAGAGACAGGATAACTTGATGTGACAGGACAAATTGAGCTATGCAGCATTGTGCAGTGATGAGCATTTGCAATAGCGGCATGTCTGCAGAAACAGACAATGCCGATACAGTGTGGTTCCAGAGACTGCAGCACACTCTCAACAAAAAGGTATATATGGAACCTTTAAGGGTTCTGTAAGCGGGTATAGATAAGGTACCCTAAAAGGTTCATTACTCAACTTTAAAAAAATTTCCAATAACAAACAAAAACGACATTTAGATAATCCAGCTGCACTGAACTCCAACCATGGATGATGGAACCTCCTTCTCTCAAGTTGGGAGCATAGCGTCCTATCATAAGGCCTTCCCACCAAGTATTGAACCTTTTCAATTCAATTGAACCCTAAAAAATGTAGAACCTTTTTTTGGCAGTCAGTTCTTTATATATACAGCATAAAGAACCTTTTGCGTTAAGAGTGCAATCTCACTTTGGTGGACAAGAGCAGCTGTAGGGGTAGGGTTGGTCTAGTGGTAGCGGGCTAGGCTGCTAATCGCTAAGTCAGGGGTTTGAATCCAGCTCATGCCGGCTCACATGGGTCTATGTTGGATGGCTGTTTCAATTATCCTTTGCCTCATTGCCTTGTCCTTCTTCTGTCCTAATAAGCGTAAAAAGTGCATAAATACAGATCATAAAGCCTAATCATCCATCCATCCTGCACTTACTACATGTTCCTTTACTTCAGATTTTCGCTTTATACCCCAATGTTATCTTGTGCACATGTGCCCTCTCCTCTGCATTTATATCTGCACCTTTCAATCAGTATTCCCACTTGACTTTTACCCCTGTTTGCCATGCAAATATTTGTCCTCTACTAAGAGGGACAATGCATTAATGGAGGCAAGAATCTTTTACATGTATCTTGTATCTTTTGCAAGCTCTTTCCCCTCTTACATTGTAAAAATATGATTGAAATCTACATGTATCTAGTATCTTTTCCTAGCTATTTTCTCTCTTATATTGTAAATATTTGATTGAAATCCGCTATGCTTGTGACTGAAAATGGTGGTATGGGTTTGCTGGTGCTCTACAAAATTTTATATTTTGAGTCAGCCCAAATGATTGAGTGAGATGGTTGCACAATTATTTTGAGCTGACATAGCTTGTTGTTTTCAGCTAAGATAATAGCTGAATGCAACTGTAAATTTTGCAGGACACAATTTTACAATGAACAGATCTTTGAATGCTATTAAGACATCAAGCTCCTCTCATGTCAGCTGTAACAATTTTGCATAAAGATGCTGTAACTCAGTACCATTACAAGGGAACATAAAACATCAAATTATAAGGACGATAATGGATGGTGTAATTGTATACTTGGTAATTTTGTACTCCGGGATTTAAATGTCTGCATCAATTCGAAGTATACATGTATTCATGCAATTTGTCAATATTCAGGACTCTTCAACATTTTGTCTACATTTAGAGCTATTTAGTTGAGACATCTACATCAATACTAAGTTTCAAGGTCTCTTCAATGATATAGTATAATTCAAAAACTTTTCCATTTCTAAAGCCCTCATGAAATACGTTACAGTGTATTTTACAACCTTCCTCATCCCTCAATTCACCCTTTATAATCCCCAAAGCCCTTAGTCTGGGGGCCAAAGACCAAAACTGATGGTTTCGTGTGCACCAAGAGAGGAATGGACAATCTATACATTGTTGGAATCGCCAGGTTCCGTAGATTATGGAATGGGGGGATGCAGTAAAATCGCTAGGTGCAGTTTTTTGTAAATCGGTTACCATGGCAACCAAGTCATATTGCAAAATACATAACTTTGCAAACTTTATCAAGATTTTCAATGACTTTGGTTTTAGTCAGGTGAAATTTAACTTCACTTTTATATTTCCACTAAATGTGGCTTTATTTGAGTGTTTTGAATTTTTTGGTCACATGACCCTCAGAGGGGGGTTCCAGGGCTAAAGTTACAAAATTCAATTTTTTATTCAAATTTTCACACAGAAGTTGTTATAACTCAGGATATATTAATGGTAGAGACTTGCTTATGGTGTTGTTGGAAAGCAATTTTCATCTGCTTGAAACAGGTATTTGTTTTGTTTTGGTATCCAAGACAACCAGACGTCAGAACAATGATATTTGGTTAAAGTACCATTTCTTTGGATTGATGAAAGACTCAATTTTCAGCAACATAGACCTAGCAAACATGCTTGATAGGTTTACTAGAAACATGATATGAGGTGAAATGTATTAAGTTGGTCATGTGACTAATGAGCACATGCCTATATAAGGTGATAACCACAAAAAAGTTGGAACTTAAGGCATTTTGTATGATACCGCTGACCCTTTTCGCAGTACTATTTGTGTTATAATTCAGGATATATTGACACTACAGATGTCCATAGCATTGTTGGAGAGCAAATTTAATTAGCTAGAATTTTGTGTTTCATCTTTTATTGGTAACCATGGTGACCAGTCACCCCAGCAACGACATTTGAATATTGTGGCGTTTAGCTGCATTTAAGGAACATTACATCTTCACTGGCATGAACATGGCAAACACATTCTTGGACTTACTCAACCTTAGTAGGTGGTTAAATGTACAATGATAGTCATGTGACTTGTGTTCATATGACATATGGTAAAGTGATAATCATGAGAAAAGCTGAAATTTAATGCATTTCATATATATGCTTGTGACCTATTCCACAGTACTATTTGTGTCATAAGTTAGGATGTTTTGATGCTACAAATATGTTTGTGGTGTCATTAGAGAGAGAATTTAATCAGTATGAATACTGTGCTTGTTTTGGTATCCATGGTAACCAGTCACTACAGAAACAATATTTGAATATTGTAACATTTGATTTGATCTAATAAGGCTCTTTTTACAGTGACTAATGCCAACAAACATTTACTTGGACGGTGTGAACTGAATTTCCAAAAAAAAACAATTCTGCAAGGAAGAAAGCACATTTTTGGTTAAAGCAGGCCAGTAACCAGGGGGCATGGAGGGTGTGTACACATACCTCCTCCCCCTACCCACAGCCCGACCTCCCCCTTTAACCCATAATGATATTATATGGGATAGAATAAGTCCCGCTACTGTCATTCTGCTGTGAGGTGAGGATGGTTGCAGAGATCAGACTTACTTCTGATACCCAACTTAGCAACCCCACACACTAAATCATCCTGTGAGCCACAGGCATAGTAAAAAACTGGTTAAGGGGGGTTTTTGTTCAAGATGACATTGGTGAGGCCCAAAGGGCCGAAGCCTAATCGGCGAGGGTTTTGGCGCCGCTTTAGGCCCCCAGAAGCAATTGATTTTGTTTATGGATATTGATTCTGAGTAGTTTCAAGGTTATATTACTTTCATGGAAGGTCTGGTATATCATGCTAAAATGCTTGGTTTTTTGAGAATTTTCTGTGAATTAACATTATGCAAACTGCGCCAAGGTCAGGATATGACAAACATTTTACATGTAGAAGGATTATCAAAAGTGTCCAATAATGCTTTTAATTTTTTTCTAAATTTGGTTTAGAATAAGCGTCAAGTCACTCAGGATTGGAAACTCTAGTCGTTGGGATTTTGCAAAATTTGAAGACAGTACTGGTGATTCCTGAATTTCCTGTACTGATAACATCAGTCCCTAAGTACTAAAAACATGACATTGTGGAATACGCAAGGAAGCAATTTTTTGGAATCTAAATCCATTGATTTAAAAACTTTATCATAGACTTCTGGGTTTAAAATGACCAAAATTCTCCAGTTGTCAGATATGCTACCTAATTATGGTTTGTCTTTTGGTAAAGTGTTAGAATAGAAAAATAGCCTTCTGAAGAAGAATTTACAAGCTCCGCAAGACCTAATTTTCCATTATATTTACATGGAAACATACCGATAGAAATCTCCAGTGCTTTATAGTCTTAATTGACAAATTAGAGTTGTTCCAGGGTTCACCTGGTAAAATACACAATTATACAAAAAATAGTCACAGAAGAAATTATGTTATGAACAGGTTTGATCTAGAGGAATGAATCAGAGAAATTTTGTATAATCCACTGTCATTGTCCTCTAAATATCAGTCTGACGGCAAGGGAAACCCTGGAACCAACATTTGTGATGAAAAGTATAATTTTTTGTTGTCAAATTTACATGTGAGGACTTATCTTTAAAAGTTTGGTAAAGGTGACTTTAATTTTGGCCAAAGGCGAGGTGTTCTGACCCCCATATCTCCCCCCCCCCCTTGGTTTCACCCTGCAGTGTCAGCTAGGGCCAGGACTTAGCTGAAATTGCAATTGCTAATTTCCTTGACAGAAGATCCTAGCTTTCGTTTTAGTGAAACAAAGGGCCGAGGAGGTATATTTTTTTTCATTATTTGGCATGTAGACGAATTTGTGAAACCGAAAAAACGAACACATGCACGACCAGGACAATTGTGTACATGTCAAATACTGCTTTTCACAAATTTGTGTATGTGTGATTAACAAACATTGCAATCAGAAAATTGGCCAAAACCTACTCTAAACCTAATTTTAACTCTTAACCCTAATGATAGGCCCTATAGCAATTCCACGAATGTTAGTACTAGCAGATCACGAATGAATAATAAAGCACATTCACAAGTGTTAGTTATTACATGTACACGAGCACATGTGCTCGTTTTTTCATGTCCTCAAACTTGTACATGCTCGTTTTTACACCCCCACGAATTCGTGAACATGCCAAATAGTGAAAATTATATACATGGGCCGAGTTCACCAACATGGTTCTAATAGTTAGACCTGGTCTTAACTGTTTTAAACCTGGTTTAACTAAGTCCCTTTCACCTACTGTGTTTTTTTCTTTAGACTCGTCAAGGATCATTGATTCTCAAACATTGTTCATATAACTCTCAGTTATGCACTGCAATGTGGGCCTAAACATCAACATTTCTGGGGGCTGCCCATAAAACAATTTGCAGAAGTCCGAAAATAAGACAAAATATATGCACAGGACTCAGTTGGAATTGCCAGAACTATTTCCAAAAACGGAGAAATTCACATACACCATATGCCACGTAAATTCGGAAAAAGCTGGGATATGTTAAATAAAAGGGATAGTTAGCTTTTTATGGAGATAGATAGATCAATAAATGGATTATAGGCTGGTTGATAGGCTGTTTGATGGTTTATGGAGTTAATTTTTTCCCCCTAAATTTGATGGACATTTTTTAATCTTAAAAAGTACCAACCCTCCCCAAGTCTACGTGTCTTGCAATATTCCCTGGCTTGTTTAGGCAATTGAGATATTGTGTATGTAGCAGTTGTACTGTTCAGATACTATGTGCAAACTTTCACCAAACTTTTATTCCTTGATGCTGCTCTGCTTGACTGATTGGCTTAGCCAAACCAGGTCTTAGCTCAGACCTGGCTCTTCTCTTGAGCCCAGGTTTGTGAAATCGAGTCTAGGACTTTTTTTTCTTTTGAAAGCATTTTATTGTGACTTTGCTATTTAAGATGTTGCCATGTTGAAGTTCTTTAGGAATTTATACAAAAGATTTGCAGTACTATTTTACACCCTCTAGAATGCTCAGAGTGCATTTCAGAGAATCTGAAATCCCGTTGGCTTCTGGAGTCTACTGTCACACAGTGCTTCAGCTGCCACAAAGGCTGGCCTTGCAGGCCTCCATTCATCCTAAATTACCTTCTGCACACCCTTACCCCCAAAATCTAAGGCTGTCAGGAATAATGATAAAATGCATTTCAAATTTGCCGTGTTGAAATATTTGAAAAAAGAATTGATTTAACTCAGTCGATACCTACACTATAAGACGATTTCTCCTTATGCTATGCTTTAGTAAGTCCAAGTAAATGTTTGCTTGGTCTCAAATGTTACATATTAATTCAAATATTGTTTCCGTAGTGACTGGTTACCATGGCTACCAAAGCAAACACAGTATTCTAACTGATTTAATTCTCTCTCTAATGACACCACAAACATATTGGTAGCATCAAAACATCCTAACTTATGACACAAATAGTACTGTGAAATACGTCGCAAGCATATATATGAAATGCATTAAATTTCAGCTTTTCCATGATTATCACCTTATCATATGTCATGTGACCACAAGTCACATGACTATCATTGTACATTTAACCACCTACTAAGGTTGAGCAAGTCCAAGAATGTGTTTGCCATGTTTATGCCAGTGAAGATGTAATGTTCCTTAAATTCAGCTAAACGTCACAATATTCAAATGTCATTGCTGGGGTGACTGGTCACCATGGATACCAATACAGATGAAACACAAAATTCTAGCTAATTAAATTTGCTCTCCAACAATGCCATGGACACGTCTGTAGTGTTAATATATCCTGAATTATAACATAAATAGTACTGCGAAAAGGGTCAGCGGTATCATACAAAATGCCTTAAGTTCCAACTTTTTTGTGGTTATCACCTTATATAGGCATGTGATCATTAGTCACATGACCAACTCAATACATTTCACCTCATATCATGTATCTAGTAAACCTATCAAGCATGTTTGCTAGGTCTATGTTGCTGAAAATTGAGTCTTTCGTCAATACAAAGAAATGGCACTTTAACCAAATATCATTGTTCTGACGTCTGGTTGCCATGGATACCAAAACAAAACAAATACCTATTTCAAGCAGATGAAAATTGCTTTCCAACAACACCATAAGCAAGTCTCTACCATTAATATATCCTGAGTTATAACAACTTCTGTGTGAAAATTTGAATAAAAAATTGAATTTTGTAACTTTATCCCTGGAACCCCCCTCTGAGGGTCATGTGACCAAAAAATTCAAAACACTCAAATAAAGCCACATTTAGTGGAAATACAAAAGTGAAGTTAAATTTCATCTGACTAAAACCAAAGTCATGGAAAATCTTGATAACGTTTGCAAAGTTATGTATTTTGCAATTATGACTTGGTTGCCATGGTAACCAATTTACAAAAAACTGCACCAAGCGATTTTACTGCATCCCCCCATTCCATAATCTATGGAACCTGGCGATTCCAACGATGTATAGATTGTCCATTCCTCTCTTGGTGCACACGAAACCATTAAATAAAGCACTTTTTGCTACTTGGCCCCCAGACTACCTAAGTTGCCAGGTTATGAATTATCTCTCTGAAAATAGATAATTGAAATCTGAGGGTGAGCCTTAAAAATGGTTATAATTGCATTTAAAAAACTGGTTCATTTCCTAACAGAAATTGTCTTATCCATACTTACCAGTACCTACTTTGATAAGGGAAGTGAGCTATGTTGGCAGTGCTCTGAGCATATATACAACTTCGGGTCTTGTGATGGATTCAATTCCAATTTTGCCTTCGTCTCTTGGACCTGTGTGAGGCTTTCTTGGACAACAGTTTCAATCATCCTTATAGATATGCAAGCTCACCGATCATAGAGTCCATGGCCTGTCCTAATAGGTCAATCAAGTGCATAAATACAGGATGTAAAGTCCCAACCATCCATCCATCCAAATACTTGCTAGAAACACATAGGCCTACACATTCTCCACAAAACGGGTTTCATGCAGCACAAAATGAACACTTGTACCAACAACACAGCACGTGCATGTGAACAGGTTAATTAAATGCCATTTATTTTTGTCTAATGTCACTCGCCATTGTCTTTGTAATGGGCCTGATTAATACAATATCTTTTTGGATGAACGAGATGTGATAACACATTTTTTCCAACCTCATTCATTTCAATAAAAAATGTAATTTCATTGACACAACATGTCATAATTTTAATGAGCTTTTGACGAAATCTTGAAATTGTGTTTCTTCTTCGTTTGTGTTCCTTTTTCATATTTCTTTTATCGATTGTTCTTATCGGTTTAGAATAAGGCAAAAGAATCCTGAAGATAACCACTACACTCTTGACAAAAAGGTTTTATATGGAGCCTTTTAAAAGGGTTCTATAAGCTGGTATAGATAAGAAACCCTAAAAGGTTCATTATTCAGCTTTTAGAAAGGTTCCACCAGCAAACAAAAACAACATTTAGATAATCCAGCTGCACTGAACTCCCACAATGGAACCCCTTTCTCTCAAGTTGAGAGCATATAGGGTCCTATCATAGGGCCTTCCCATGCAGTATTGAACATTTTCAGTTCAGTTGAACCCATAAAAAATGTAGAACCTTTTTTTGGCTGTGGGTTCTTTATATCTACCATGAAGAACCTTTTGTGTTAAGAGTGTATAGGCTGATGTTGTCGGAATTGTGGGTACCACCTCTTTGCTCTCAGAATTTAAAAAGTCTTTTAAAATACAATTCCCAACTATCTACGGTTGTGCTTAGCACGATGCTGCATTTGGAACCTGCTACCACTACAACTACTTCACATAAATCAAATAAACCGTACAAATGCTGTGAACGTTATGAAAATTATATAAGAATCTGTCTCAAAACGAAAATTTGATTATTAGTAAGTCTGCATTTATATGGTTTTTGAATATATCTAAATATCTGTCTCCATGTGTTTTAAGTTTTAATCTTCCTGTAGATTTCGACATGTTTTCTATAAATTGTTTATTTCACTTTTTTTATGTTTCACATATATGTCGATTTCTAAGTACTGATATATCCTATGTTTTCACATGGCTTCCACAGATGGCTAATAACTCGAAGAAATATATATTTGAAAGAGACGAAACCTTATATTACTGTCTGTAAAAGCTTCTGACAATGTTTTGCATGGAGATCTTACGCTGTTGTTGAAAAAAAAATGGCTCGTGTAATGTCATTATAGTCATAAGAGTTATTAAAATACAAGAAATGTGGAGTACTTCTATGGCTCTCTGACTTCAGTGTTCATAGATAGATAGATAGATGTGGGGAGTGCAGCCCTCAAATAGGAGGTTATCCAAAGAAGCCTCAGAAAGTTACGAATTATTTGGAACAAAAATTCAGCTTTTGATGCACTTTATACTCAGCATGTTCGAGCTGTATGAATACTTTTATCATGCTGAAGTTTTACATTTGTGTGCCCCCTGGGCTTTAAAACAGAGATATGCTTAAGTTTGCAGTGTTTGACAATTGATGACAATAATTATTGATCAGGGCTATGACTTAAAAGTTAAATAGTCCTCCTTGCATCGCTGAATCAACAATAAATACCAGTCACGTGCAGAATACTTAGCTGTATGAATACTTTTGTCTGCAACTGTATACATATAGTGTGACTACCACTGTGTAATTTGAGTCTTGTCTTACTTAGCCTACCAAGTGGGTAAATACAGAACGTAAAGCTCAAAGTATCCATCCTCCAATGTAACTCTCCTTGTAAAACCCTAGGTCTTATGCAGGCATTGTTATTTGTGACAAAGAAGGAGCAGTCTATCACATTTAAGTTGAGGTGTTCTACTTGAAGTGACACATTAGCTCATGTATATATGTTACCCAGTGCAAGGTACATAGGTTCTTCTTAGTCCAGACTCTAAATAGAGCACCAAAGCTGACCTAGACCCCAATTAAATTTTCAGTTCGACTGGAAATCTGACTGATCTGTAGTTCAACTGTGTTCATCTTCACATAGCACACTGGCTTGTCTGGTGTGATTTGGCAGTACCTAGATGCGGCACCACTTCTAAGGAACAACTGAACCCATGCAAATTTTGCTGCACTGTTTGCAGTATGACAGGACATACATGTCAAGATTGTAATATTGTTGTAACTTATGATTTAGCAAATACAGCTTGTTCTCAGGTAGTATATCGTGTAAAACACTGGCCATGTTGTTGGCTTTTTTAAACTATTTTCCTTTACATGACTATATTGATTTTAGTCAACACAGTTTTTTCTCAGGAAGTATTGTATTATAAACGTGATGTGATTGTTTTATGCTTTTACAATCCACGTGTCTTAGCATGAACAAAAGGAAAGGAAGTGAAAATGGATAGAAAATATCGGGTGTCCCTAAAGTTGTGAGAAAGCAGACGATTTTTTGTGTGTAGCTGGTGACGCCATATTTGGCATATTTGGCGTTATCTCTTATGCGTTACTGGGGACCGTCTCAAGTAATAAAATGTGGGAGTGAGATAAAGCGCGCCTTGAGACAGTCCCTTGTGATGCAAACCTTTTCTTCTGTTACTTATTGATATGATTCTTGCAAGGGTAATCCATTTCCCTATCTGTGAGCATCAGTACCCCCCTTGGGTAAAGTATAAGGCGAGGGAGAAACTCGGAGGGAAGGGAGGGGGGCCGGAAGATGTGGAAGGGGGCGGATATGAAATATCGGGCAAAAAATAAGACGGTGTGTCATATTGTGTATGTATATAGCAGCAGAGTGTAGGATTTTTGTTATTGTAGTTTGTGGCAGTTTATATTATGTTAGTTTGTTGCAACCTTTATTACATTTATCATAACTTGGAGGAATTTGAAAAATTAGTTTTCGTCGTATATTTCCACTGATGACATGCATCTGACAGTTGCTGTCAGATTCATGTATTAATATTTCCATAAGTTAATAATACATGTATTCTTGGATTTAGTTCTGTTTTCTGAACCATCACTTATTCTGGCATTGTAGCCCATTTATTTTTAGGCCTATGTAGACCTTTAAAATGCACTATATCCAAATTGATATCAGATTATGCGCAGTGTTCATGCATTCGTAAAGGTTATTCACCACGGGAGAGGGAATATGTGATTTATCACCCGAGGCCTTTAGGCCGAGGTGTGATAAACACATATTCCTGATCCCATGGTGAATAAATACCATGAGACAAACACTCAAACAGTCAAATATGAGAGGATAACTGGACTAGAAAGGATTTAGGAATTATTCCCCTGGAATACTGTAATGTGATTGGCTGACAGAGGTGTCGAATGGTATAAAATTATTTGTACAAATCTGAGTGTTTTCTAAGTGTTGAATTACCATATCAAATATCAATATCAAATTCATCTGTATCTTGGGGGAACATGATTCGTTCACAATTGCTCTCCTGTTGTAAAGAAAGTGCTTTAACTGTGAAATGTCACAGATACTATAAGCTGTTTCGTGTTTCCTTAACACTCAGCCTATGTCACGGTTTAGATAGTTGACTTATGCGTTGTATCACTTTTATGAATGGGCTGCTGTTACAGATGTCGAAAATGGCACGAAAATGGCACCAAAACATCACGAAAATGTGACATATAAATTGCAATAAAGCTCATCTACCTGTGAGTATGTATATTTCTACTGTGCAACTTGTGGATGCTCAGAATTTGGCCTAACATCAGCTTGCATAATAGTGTGACAAAATGTTACTCTCATATTTCTGTATGCCTTGCTGCAAATGCATAATATACATTTTTAAGTAGTGTTTTTATCCATAAACACATTTTTCTGTTTCTCCTTCTTACATGACATCTTTTTTTCATAATCATGGATCCCTAAGCAGCCCATGGATCAAAATAAGAATGTTTTCCATGCACAAACCGGTGTCACACCTGTATTACCTATTCAATAGAACATCAAAGGCAAATTATCCAATTACATCATAATTGTTTGATGTGTTGATAGAAATAGATATTTATCAGGGCTTTGATCTTGCAGGACGATTCTGTGCATCATGTGATATGTGTGTACTACCATTGATGAAAAGATAGACGTACAAATTCATTGATACAGTGCATAAATAGATAGATAGATAGATAGATGGATAGATGGATAGATGGATAGATAGGCAGATAGATAGATAGACAGATAGATAGATAGATAGATAGATAGATAGATAGATAGATAGATAGATAGATAGATAGATAGATAGATAGATAGATAGATAGATAGATAGATAGGGCTTTATGTCCCATTATTGAACTTGTTGGGCAGTTGGGCAGGTTAGGACCGGTGTAATGAATTTGTGGTATATCTCATGGCACATGATAAACCAGCTGTCTATAACAAAGGGTGCTCTACTTCAAGAGAACCAATGTTCCGCAAGATAGCAGTCAAGTGCCTTATCTTTGAGCTAAGACACACCCCACCCAGATAGATAGAAAGCTAAGGCACATTTTATATTGAAAACTTCACCTACAGTATTTGCATTTCAATTATCTGATTTCTGTTCATGTATATGATTCAATGTAGATTAATGTAAATTGACTAATCTTTTTTCATTTCGTTTCAGGTATGTACTTTCTTCCGCAGTTGGTGTTTGGATTTCATTGTGGCCATTGAATGTAAGTTTGTCATCTTCCCTTGCTTAAAAATTCAATCAACCACTTCTCTTTAAACTAGTTTTACTTGTAAAGTACAGTGTATAGATGACATGCTGATATTTTAGCTTTGATGTTAGAATATATATATATGGACCAATATGATGCATCAATGCAGCATCACGCTCTCAACTTCATGTACATGTTTAAATGCAAGGGCAACTGATTAATCACTGTCTTAATAGACCTCATAAAGACATTATCAATGTCTAAATTGAATTTAGAAATCGACCTTGCATTTGGCGTGATAGTTCAATGAATATCTTATTACCAGAAGCCTGTGATTCCTCCCTGGCATCAGATAAAGGGCCCATCTTATTTTCTATGTATGGTTGATTAAATACTATTAACATCTAAGACAAAAAACAACATTATTAGAACAATATATCAATATTTACACAGAAGGCGCAAACATCTTGTTTTCATATTTATTTAGATCAAAAAAGACATTTTCATCCAGATCTGATCAACTGTGTAACCCTGCACAGGTAGATATGAATTTACCTTCAGCGTGAGATCTGTCTAGATCTATATTTCCATTTGAGATTAATGTGTCTAGACATCAAAGTGGCCTACTTTTATTCTACTCTTATGCTGGGATCATAAAATTTCTAATTTTGTCTTTGAAGTTCATAGCTTGATATGATATGGAAACCATAGATATGTTGTGATTTAAAGAAAATTAATTATTAAATATAGACATGGCTGTCTGGTGATAATATATGGGATAGATTTTAGAGAGATGCTAATTTTGGATGTTAGCTTGACATTTTATTGCATGTCCTTATGACGAAACGTCATATATTTTGCTTTTTTTTAGAATGAAATGTATTTATCTTTGGCAGATATACAGAAAAAAATGACATTGACTGCATATTTTTACTTTTGAATAATAAATTATATCATAGATGTTACCAAACAGGAAAAATAGGTCATTCTGATCACTTTTTGCTGAAGATTCCATGCTTAGAATAGGGTGTGATAAATAAAAAATCTAAAACTCAAATATCTCAAAAAATTCCCAACAGATTTTTTCATATGATACATCAAAATGTTCGTCTGACCTTCCTCTACATCACTGCGCTAATCGTTTTCTTGGTCAATTTTTTTAACCCCAAAGTTTGTTCAAGCTCGCTGTGTCATCACATCAATTTCCTCATGTTACCTTTCTGCATTTTCTTAGATACTTTTTTGTTGCTGCATATACACACTGTAAGTAAAAGTGGAGATCCCTTTGTCTACAAAATGCTGGTGAGCAAATTTGTAACACAAGAAACCTTTTAATGTTACATGTTTCATTGATTTCTGCGGGAATTTTACATACAGGGCCTGCCTGAGTTTGCCCTGGGTATATCTCTTCATCCAGAAATATACACAATGTTTTTGCAGCTCTCATTATATTTCCATGCTGTAATCGATAGTAAGCTAGAGTTTTTTTCTGTTTTAAAAATGTCGATTTATGAAGAGATGAGAGAGAAAATAAGGGTTAGAAACACACCACTCTGAATTCATGTGATGTAGGCTATTACTGCTGGAAAACTTATTACTTAAGTTTACACAAGTCGTCAAAATTAAGTATTCGGTTAAATATCAGTTATATATGACCTGCGTCTAAATTTCTCCGGTTTACTCTTAAATTCTCCATTCAACAATGAATACACACTTGAAATGCCTGATGTTGTCTGAGTACCTTTCACAAGTGAATGAAATACCCTATTCAATGCTGGAATGCCTTCTATTCCTCTGAATTACCTTTTATGCCTCTGGAATTCATACCTTCTACATCTCAAAGTACCTTGCACGCATGAATGGGTTACCTTATTTGTGTTGGAATACTCCCAGCATGTCAGAGTAACCTACTTTGAGGGAAGCATAGTACCATTTTTGCTTAGAGTTTCACATAGAGGAAATTTCACTTAACAAAAGAAAAGCAAGTCAGTGATAAAGAGAATTATGTATCGCAGGTAGGGGGGTTGTTTTCCAATATATAGTTTCAGTTGTAACACAAATATACCCTAATTCTACAACCTCCTTTGTTTAATTCAAATGTTCTCGTTTTTTTTTCCAATATTCATCAAGCTAATTTCCATCCTAGATGGCTATTCACTAGACCTAATGTTACCCCAAAAGCTATAGTCAGTAAGCTACTGTAAGCATTGGACTACAAAGCCAAGTTAATCGAATATGCCAGTCTGACTTTTTACAGTTCCATAGCCAATAGCCCTAAACACAAAGTAATGACAGTTTAATGGGCAAACCCAATAAAAGGCAATACACTGGGTATTTGGAATTTCCGAATCAATCAACTCCTGTGTATTACCGCAGAGAGCAATGAATATTCAATATGTTGTTTGAGTTATAAAAGTCACTTTTGGGTTGAGTTACTTGACAGCCAAAATGTTGGATAATGTTTTGATGCATTCCAATTTTGGCATCTGTTTGGATATTATTCCATTTCTGTGTAACCAATAGATTAAAGCGCTTTAGTTTACAAATGATCACAGTTCTTGCTTCACTAGCTATATAATATTACATCATGACAAGCATTCCAAACTCTCCGGATATCCCTAGGTGCGGTGTAACTTCTAGACAACAAATGGAAGTTTACTGCAAAATTACATTATTGCAGGACATAAAAGTCGAGATTGTAATACTCTATTTAAGCTACTAGTATCTATCTATCTATCTATCTATCTATCTATCTATCTATCTATCTATCTATCTATCTATCTATCTATCTATCTATCTATCTATCTATCTATCTATCTATCTACCTTCTATTTTTTTAGAGATTTTATTTTGTTTGCACCACCTTTGTGTGAAAAGGGGTCACCTATTCAATCCATTGTTGCCTTTTTGCACTGTATTTCATGTCTGGCTAAATTTGTAGCCCAAAAATTCACTTATAACTCATCCAATGTTATAAAGTGTCCCCATGGGTATGAAGCCAACCTGGATAGCTGAACTATGTGATAGAGCTGTTGTGTAAAATCCCTTTGGAAAATTGTAAACTTGCTCCAAAACATTTGAGTGATCATTCTTCTGTTATCTATGGCTGTCTAGTTTGGGTTTGTGATAAGTCAACCCTAATTCTGCCCATGCCCCCCAACCTTTGTTAGAACTACTGTAAACAACCTTTGAAACTGGCAAATTACAGCTGAAATTAGGCTGTTTAGTATTGATTCCTAAATTGATGAGGATAACACAGGAAAAACTGAAATTGATTTGTTTAGCAGCTAAGCCCATGTGAGGGTTGCATGTAAATGTAGGGTGAGCATGTGTGTACATGTAGTTGGGTGTTTAGATATGTAAAATACAGTGAATGTTAAATTTTGCATTTAGGAGATGTTTGTATATTGAATTTTACATAGATAAAGGTTATAGAACAGTCTTTCCTAAAGTTTGTTACCTGTTCTGCTGTGACATTTTATATTTTTCACAGTAAATCTATTTCAAACTGGCAACAGATGTGCTGTACTTATGTTGATGAAAATAAAAGAAAAATATCCCTCACATGGGCACGGATAGTGCCTGGTGATGCACTCTTAATAATAGCCATGTCATTTCATTATTAACTATGCCGCTTTGCTAATTGGCCAAAGGAACACTGTGCCTGCTAAAAGCACACGTTTGCGTTTATGTTTTTATTTGTGCAACCCGACGTTACAGTCGACGAATGATGAATGCCTACGTTCAGCTGCTGATGGACATCAGTGACCTCACAACAGGCCCTATCCATTGCAAAGAAATGAACTGTCAATTTGTCATTGAGTAACCTGTGACCTCATTGACACTCAGTTGGTGATTTGTTTTGACAGCATTGAAAGTATACGATAGGACCTTACAAATGCTTATGATTCAGAGAGAATAACATGGCATGTATAGGCATATGACCTCATGAGGAACGTTTCGATCCAATGTTGTACATTGACACGCTTCAGATCAGTGAGACTGAGACAGCACAATCACTTGCATGTCTTATTTTCCCCGGTGGAGGGTCTAGTGGTACCGTGCTGGGCTGCCAATCGCTTGGTCCAGGGTTCAAATCCATCTCTTGTCGGGTCACCTGGGCCTATGTTGGACAGCTGTTTCAATCGTCCTTCGCTTCATTTCCGTGTCCCCCCTGTCCTAATTAGCCTATTAAGTGCATAAATACAGGACGTAAAGCCCCAATCATCCATCCATCATATTTTTCCTCTGGTTGCCCTGATAAATGCTTTTTTTTTCGCTGCAACTGCTTGGTAATTTTAGAGATGTAAGAGCATGGATGATTAATTTTTACAAAAAGCATTGAAGCAAAAAATATATGGTACATTATATATATGCGGCATAATTGATTTTCTCAGAGCTGTAGATATGCCTGAAAGAAATAATATTTTTGTCTTCTTCGTTTTGAAAGGATGCTTAATTGCTTATCTCGATTAACATATTTTAATATCAGCAGAATTTTAAAGTGACTTAAGATTTAGCGATCAATTATTTTTTTAGTTATTGAAAAAAAGGAAGAAGAAACAAAGGATCTTTCCATTGGAATAATTCCGCCTTGAAATATTAAACGATTAAAGCATATATATTTAAAAATGCTGATTATGCATTTCCTACGTCTAAAATGTCTAAGTGCTCCAAGGATAGTTATGAATGCATCGATGAATTCAGTAGCATCACCCACAAACTTGATACTTCACTTAGTTATTTTTTCCTTTAAATTTCACAAGTCAGTGGTGCTCAATAAAACATGTTCACATGTATCTTTTCCAGTTTTGGCACTGCTCAATATCTTAGAAAGATTCTATTTTAGCCGATGCAGATGGAAAAGTTTATTGATATGAAAAGAGTTACTTTGACACCAAAAGAGAGTGTACAAAATGCAGGATAGTTTTATAAATCCTGGTCAAAATTTGTCCACAATAGTGCATCGCTTACTTGGCAAATAAGTCAAGGAATAGATGACAAGTAACTAATGACATCAGTCCTGTAAAATAATTATGGCATTAACAACATACAACAGTGTCAAACGTTGGCATCAAACGGCAAAATAATAAATGACATTTTCCTCTCAGCTACTCTGACTCCCGGATGATCTGGTATCATTCAGCTAAGAGGATAAGTTATTAAGTAGATAATAATTATATATCCCTTTGCTATTGAGCATCAATAGTCCATCGTCAATGCAATAAAAGCTTTTGTGATCTGTCAAGTTTAGCTCGCCTGATCCCTATGCTAGCTTCCCTGATCCCGGCATAAATGTATAGCCCTTCAAACCTCCGTCAATGAATTATCTGAAATCCTGGTAATCGGTGGTCTCTACCAGCACAAGCTGTCTATTGGGTACCAATGAACCATATTTGCTGAGTTTGCGTTTTCTTCAACTCAAGTGTGTCTGGGTACAACTATCTCCAAGGAAGCTACAGTGTAGCTCTACATCCCAACTTGAGAGAAAGGGGTTCCATTGGGGGAGTTAAGTGCAGCTGGATTATCTAAATGTTGTTCTGTTTGCTGTTGGAACCTTTTTAAAAGTCGAGTAATAAACCTTTTAGGGTTTCTTATCTATACCAGCTTATGGAACCTTTGAAGGTTCCATATAAAACCTTTTTGTTGAGAGTGTATAGTATCTCATCATAATGTCTGCTTTTGACAAAACTTGGTACAGTCAGTGTAAGTTGCATCCTATGGCATGGTATCAACAACTGATGCATTTTATTCAACCTTCATTTTATCACAGACTTCTGGAAATACACTTTTGGAAATACCAGTTTCATTACTTGAGCTTTCTGAACGCAGCTCACCCACTGCATGCCCACGCAATTTGCTTGAGGATTTGGTAAATAATTTTTGTATACTTCGCCAAAGGGATTTCTAAAGGGAATAGCAATGGAGCAAAGCTACAAATCACTTATAATGGGTTTTTGAAATGATGCTAAGACAAAATTGCCATCTAGAGCTTCATTTAGGAGATTATTCTGCTTTGTAACGAAATTAATAAGCTTCCCCATATGATTCATTTGTCCCCAAAAATGTAATGAAATGAAGGAGTTTATACTACATGATTGTTTGAGATTCCATGATGAGTTTTGTGACCTATTGTTGGAGCAACATCTATGAAGATTTGCTTTCTTTGATAACAATATGCAAAGCACATGAAATTGAATTTAATAAAGTATATTCTGTGAAGAATATATTGGTTTTGGGCTATCATACAGAAACCCCTTTTGATTTTCTGTTTGTCCTGCATTGATTTCAATGAGGTTATTGGAAATGCCTACATCTGCATATTCATTAATGTAAATGTTTTTTTGGAAAACTAATCTTCAAAACAATGAATACTTTGATATTTCAAATAACCAATTTTGTCTTACAATTTTTGTGTGTTGGATAAGACAGAAACACAATACGAATTTTCCATTAATCAATTAATGGTACTTCTGACAGAGACAGCGCTGTATTGTGTTATCATTACAGTGATTGCTTGAAATTCAATAGACCTAATGCAAATTGCCACTAATGCAAGTGTCCACTAATGCAAAAGGGCTTGGGGATAACAGCTTTAACAAAGGGACCACCCTTCTGCATTATACACCATTGCAATATCACAAATGCATAGGCTGTTTCAGCCCTGTCCTAAGACAAGGCCCTATGCTCCAGGGACATGGCCTCTCATGACCTTGAGTCACTTTCATATAGCCTATGACCTTGACCTTTGACCTTGGAGCCTAACTTCCGGATATACAGGGCTTTGATGCTTCTCATGTCATCTGCAAGCTTCACTGCATTTTAGAGGCTTTACTGTCCCATGGTGTATTGGTGCTTGGACATTTACAGGCCATAGGAAGTAGCAAGAAGTATATGTACCTACATATATATAAAATGAGTGGTGTGTAGAGCGTGTACTGAGTCGAAAAATCTCTCACTCTAAAAGCGGAATGGTTGTCAATTGGGTGATATATATCCAACCATTGGAAACCAATCCTAATGGTTAAAGCACAAGCAACATAATGGCCGACTACCAACTGCTTGGTACCCTCAACTATTTTTTTCATGGTTCTGACAAATCTCCTTTCACAAGTCCAAGATTGGTCATCTGCTGACCAATCCTTTTTAGAGTGCACTGTAAACCCAGCTGAATCTCTTTTACGATAGTTACCATAAGGGATAAAAAGAATTATAATTTAATGTCAGTAAACCATTGTTTTACACTCAGGGAAATAGAAAGTTGTTGTTTTACAGTCTGTCACTTCGATATAGAAAAAGAGCGGACTGTTGCACTGTGAAAATGGCACTTCTTGTGTCATCATGCTGATGATTTGTCATGATCATACCCAATACTTTCAATGTCAATTTGATTTAAGGAGACTTATCCCGCTTGTAGGTGACAGCCAAACAAAAGGATTATGCATCTCATTTTGACTCTAAAATCAGATATGACAAGTCAAATGGCCTTCTCTTGATAATGACTAATCAAACAGCCTCCGTGTTTTCTATGTTGAAAGTGGAGAAGATGACACTTCGTCGGCTATCATGAGTCAGAAAGTGCATTTTCACAGTGAACTGGTCCTCATTTTTTCTATATCAAAGTGACAGACTGTAAAGGCAGTTATCATTGTTTTCAAGGTAGCTGCCGTAAAAGTAAATAGATCTGGTTTACAGGGCACTTAATGCCCATTCACGCAAGACTTTCATTTTAAGCTATGGTATCCATTTCTATGCCGGATAAGGAAAGAGCCCACATGTGGGTGTATACTGCCAAAGTGAGTTTCTAGCATCCAAAGAAATACGTGGTCTTCTTTTTCTCCCATGACCTAGGCTCATCTCATCCATCAATCTCCATGTTTGAGATTACCGGAACATACTGGATGGGGTTACTTTAAGGCGATTTTGATGTATAGTTACACTCCAGTTCCTGTAGTATTATGAAAACAACATCAAGGCTTATATTGTTAAATTAGTTAGATTCCGATTTCTTCGAAAGAAAAGTTCTCAGAAAATGTCAATTTTCCATTGAATTTCTCCTAAACACTCAAGTATAAAGACTCCTGAATGTTACATTACTTTCAGAATCAAGCAAATTAGAGACCTCAATTAGCCAAATTAAAAGTCGACAGCCAATTTTGCTAAGTGATTTAGTCAATTGAGTAACAAGGAGATTCGCTTAAGCCTTTAAAGATACAAGTTTCGCCAACTCGGAGTAGGCGTTTGTAAGCTTAGGTGTAGTGTCCTTGCATTAAAAGCCGCCTTTTAACTTACTTTTTTTTGTTCTGTCTGTAAAAAATGTTGTTTCCTCTTCTGTCTGTTTGTTTTTAACTTCAATGAATTGTTTTCAACATCGAGTAAGTTCTTTCTCTCATCTGATGTTTTACAAACTAAATGTCAGAATAAAAAAGTATGTTAACATATTGGTTAGTGTACTAGGTTTCTTTGCAAAACATCAAATTGCTCTCAGTATGAAAGTAACAATTTCTGCTCCTTTAATCTCATTGCTGTGGACAAGTAAAGATACCAAACATGGGTTAATTTTTAAATCATATACATTGTTTGTGGAAATATCCAAAAATCCTTACCTCAACAAGTACATAAACAAGATTTAAAGCCTGCATCACCGATCCGTCTCCCCATATATAATTTTATATCTCCTTATATACGTACACGTACATATATATGGCGTGCACGCAAATATTAGTTTGTAGTTTTGGATGACAAAAAGTTATCTTACTTTGCATGATTGTTATCGGATTGGATGGAAATTATGAACATGCGGACTGATAGTATGATAAAATAGTTTTATAGTTCATGAATGTGTACAGCTCATAGAATTCATTTCTGCACCAAGAAGTTAAAAGACAACTGCTTCTCTTCATAAAACTATTTTTTATTTCGTTTGTCATCCCACATTGCATGTTGCAATTTGGAATTAGGTCTTTTAACAAAACATACTAAAGTTATTGAACAAACTCTGCTGTAACTTCCCGACATTTCTGAGCTTTCAGAATTTGCAGACAACTTTACGAGCCTCGGAGGCACCAGGCTCGTATATCTTTTGAACAAAAAATGATGATACGTGTACTTTATTTCTAAAGCGGATTATAATATCAAAATTTCAAAATAAAAATATGTATACGAAACTGTTGCATGCACACAATTGTGTTGTTTTGTCAATAATTGTTGTTTATGTGTTGGTTTTTTTTCATGATTTAGAAAACGCCTGAGGCTCCGTTTTCAGTTTTTACAAAACACAATTGTATTGTGTTGTTTAATGTGTGCGAAGCAAAACTTGATATTATGTATGCGTACTGGATAATGAGTGCAGATGAGAGTTGTACATAGAATATGAGAATGCTTGAGAAGAAACCGTTGGGGAATCACATCTAGGAAAATTTCAATCCAATGTTTCACAAATAATTTAAGTTATATTTTGCAGTAAACCCTTCAAGCTCATTAAATTTAAGAAAAATGTAAGTAAAACATAATAACTTATTCAGACCATTAAGTTTAAGCGAGAAAAGAATCATTTTTAGAAAGCTTACTAATTCCCAGACTAAGTATGATTATCTCCTAAATGCAGCTTAAGATGGGGATTTTTTCTCAGCATCATTTCAAAAACCCATTAAAAGTGATTTGTAGCTCTGACGCTTTTCCCTCCATATACCCTTGAGAGAAGTGTACAAAAATTATTAAGCAAATCCTCAAGCAAATTGCTTGGGCATGAAGTTGTCGAGCTGTGTTTTAAAAATTTATCTCAAAGGTTGAAACTGGTATTTCCTGAACAGAGTGATGGTATGATAAACATTTTGCATTTTGCTATGTGCAGTGATCCTCGTGTCACAAAACCACCTCTTTCTTGGTCGTTATAGGATGTCAAGTCAAGCATAGGACCGATGTTTGGCCAGATATCTGAGCAACCAGATGTGCTACCTTAGAAATGCACATTCCTATGTGCAGCTTGGCTTTGTTGTAATATGAATATCATATTTTAGCAATGTTTTTGTGCCGTTTTTGGTCCGTTTCTCACAAATTTATGACAACGGCAGTCCAATTTACACAATGTTGAAATTTGTGGTGCAACCAATCTAACAGATCAACTTAAAATACGAAACACTGACTGGAAAACCAGTGATTTTATAAAAGAAATTGCCATTAAATTGATCTGAAATTGACTTCAGAATAACTCTAGATATCTGAGAAGAAATAGTTATTGAATCCTTATGTCCTTTTAAGGACACGAACAATTGGAATATTGCTCGGAAACTCAGAAATGCTTCTCTATAGCTATGTTGTTGCAGGCAGAGTCCTACAATTACCCGGAATTCATTGACGGAGGTCTGTAGGGCTATACGTTTATGCCGGGATCAGGGAAGCTAACATGGGGATCAGGCGAGCTAAACTTGACAGATCACAAAAGCTTTTATTGCATTGACGATGGACTATTGATGCTCAATAGCAAAGGGATATATATCTACTTAATAACTTATCCTCTTAGCTGAATGATACCAGATCATCCGGGAGGCGGGAGTCAGTCTAGCCGAGAGGAAAATGTCATTTATTATTTTGCCATTTGATGCCGTTCTATACCATTGATGCCATATAGATGCCGTGGGATGTCATGGATCCCTCAGTTTGCTTTGACTCAAGTCTCTGCGGGGATGCTCGAAGAATTCATTATTGTTGACATACAGTCCTTTATCGCTTCACTAAACAAACATTTGTGTTTTCAGTAGAAAGCACATCTTTATCATATTGGATCTGTTTGGTTCAGTGAACCCATCACTATGCAGGTAGAAGTTACTATGATGAGTATATGCAGAAGACAAACTATGGTTTCATGGCTCATAAATTGAATGAATCATCCGAACAGTTTGCATCTTGCGTAACGTTCATGAGGTTCATGGACGAAATTTTATCCAAATTGCCTTTGACAAGGATGTAATTTGCGAAAGGCAACCTACAAAATCGGTCTTCCCTGACGGAAATTTGCACTTATGACTAATTGACTATTGCCAATTACACTGTACCAAATATCAAGAATGTTGCAACATTAATTTCCAACTGCCAACTTGGCAAGAATATTGAACTTGTGACACCACCACTTATTTACCTACTAATTGGCCGAAACTATTGTACTCGTGACATTACCAACTGCCAACTTGGCAAGAATATTGAACTTGTGACACCACCACTTATTTACCTACTAATTGGCCGAAACTATTGTACTCGTGACATTACCAACTGCCAACTTGGCAAGAATATTGAACTTGTGACACCACCACTTATTTACCTACTAATTGGCCGAAACTATTGTACTCGTGACATTACCAACTGCCAACTTGGCAAGAATATTGAACTTGTGACACCACCACTTATTTACCTACTAATTGGCCGAAACTATTGTACTCGTGACATTACCAACTGCCAACTTGGCAAGAATATTGAACTTGTGACACCACCACTTACCAACTAATTGGCCAAAACTATTAAACTTGCAACATTACCAACCACCAACTTGACCACTCATGCAGCTGCTAATATGGCAAATTATTGAAGACAGGAATATGCACGCTTGCAATAGTCAATGTGCTGTATGTATAGCATGATATATACTTCTTTCAACTGCTGACAGTGAGTGTGTATAGTGACAGCTCGGCTCCAGCCTTATTGAATCAACTGTCAAACAGATAGGGCATGGAAAAAACTTTGACTGACTTCTGACATTAGTTCTTTTACCTTGATAAATGAAATTGCTCATTCTACAACAAAAATTCCATCAGTGTATGCTGCATCCAATTACTACATGTGACAGAAAGTTAGACATTTCCCTCCATATATGGCTGTGTGTCATGGCTGTGCACTGTGAAAAAGTTTTGTAAAAAGACGAAACTTACTCGTACCTCAGCGAAGACTAAATCGACATCATATGTGTAAAATTTCATAATTCTAAAGTGCGTTCTGTTATACATGTGATAAAATGCTTTTAAGCCATGCACAATATATTTCAGTTTTCTAACAGTGTGCTTTGTAATTGTGTAAAATATACTCAAATGTACTTTCAGCCCCCATGCCAAAAGTATATGGACCAAAAAAAACTAAAACAGTTAAAGGGCCCCGCCAAGCCTTCCTCATCGAAAACTGTTACAGTCATGGCATTCTCCTAGCCATCTTGTTCAGAGTGACAGATATTGTGATGTTGAGCATAGACACATTCAAGATAGAAGAAATGAGGTCTTAGGAAGATTGATATATATTCAATTGTAGCACTTCATAGCTACATAATGTACTCCTCACTGAAGCACTTAGGGTATTGTACCAATAATACGAGTCGAGTCGAGTCGTGTAAGCCGGGGATGTCATGGAGAGATTTACTCTTAGGTTTTCTCAATAATGCAAGTTGTGCCCTCTGATGTTAAGATTTGACACAATAACACTTACTGTTGTTGCCTTTTTTACCTAAGGCATGATGCATTAGGACATATTGCACCGAATAAGTGTAATGGAAATTGTACAAATATGGCGGAGCGGTTACCGAAAAGGCTACAATGTTATCAAAATGCCATAAATCACTCGGTGACATAAAGTTGGCTTATGGCAGTAATTTTCCACTAAAGCACTTTTCATATTGACATTGTGGAAAGACAATGTCAGGCATAATGTATGTCATTTACAAAATATCTGATATATTCAGAAGAAATTTTATGCCACAGAAATTGACTGTCTTTGACCACTACATTGTGTTTCTACAACTGGAGAGTGGAGAAGCTGTCATCTCCATGCAACAAATCAATAAGTCAATTTGAATTCTTCTTGAAACAAACTCATGAAATAATGGAATGCCAAACCTTGGTCAATTAATATCATCATCATACCTTGATTATAATAGTGTCACTGATTTGACAGGCAGTGCTTTTTTTTAAACCTGCCGCCATATTTTAGTGCCTTACTTCTTCACCAGGTGGCAAACAGCAACTCCCTCTGGCAGAAGTGGGTCACCGTTAAGTGAATCTTAGAATGTTACTGTGGGCTTTCCCACAGAATGTGATACTGTAACCGAATAATGATGGGTGTCACTCCTTTTGGCTAAATACGGTAGGGTTTCCCTCTTGTGAAGCCTTCAAATGACGTCACTTTGGTTTCCTTAACAACAAAAACTTCCATATATGTAAATGAACTTTTAGCGTTGCTCGTCTACAACTGTATAGTGTTGGCGCCAAATTAAATGTGCTTCGTTGTTTGTATTTGGCCACATATGAGCACCTGAAATAAGGGCAGGTAAAGGGAGGAGGTGAATCTGCACCATGAAGCTGCCATAGTTCCTCCCGCTTGTGAGCGTCGGTCTGTAAGGTGAGATCGGCTGTCCAAGACACACTGTAAAATATGACATTTTGAGTCAGCCTGAATGAATGAGTGAGATGATTGCACAATACCTTTGAGCTGACATAGCTTGTTGTTTTCAGTTGTGATAATCTGTCCACTGTCATAACTTGAAACAACAAGCTACAGGTATGCTATCTCAAGCTGCACGTATGTAACCTCAAAGGAATTGTGCAACCAATGCCAACCATCTCACTCAATCAGTTAAGCTGAATCAAAATTCAAATTTTACAGTGCATGTGACATTTGAAACATTTAAGGTATCTTCTAGCTCAAGTTGCCTTGCTTTAATATATAGGCTGCATTATTATTTCCAGCCTGGGCCTTTGCAAGTTTAGCGATAAAGTGCTACGTCCAAATTTCAACCGAGCCATCATCAAGTGTAATGAGGTTGAAGTAGAGACAGATATGAATCACAAATAGGACAACACGCACCACTTAAAAGGAGGTATATTGACAGACCTTTGTACATTCACTTTGTATCTCTACCGGAACAATGGAAACACCCCCACCCCGCCTACGATAGTACTATAGCGGACAATACAACAGAACTTTTGTACTTTTTTGATCTTTTTAACATCTAACTCTTAACAAACAACAAAGTATTTATAGCTCAAGAACAATCCAACACAAATTCATTCCATTGAAGAATGGATGGACTAATTCAACTTGGCAGGTGACTGCTTAGAAATACTAATCTTGTTACAGAGACCCAAGGGTTGCCTGAGATAGACCATAGAGTGTTGTACAGAAGATACAGTGTCAGACAAACAGATCAGAAGGCTAATGTACAAGACATACTAAATTGCAGTATTAACAAGAATAGCAGTCAGACTGTCTGAGACAACAGGAAGTAGATGTAAGCTAATGGTGTAAAGTAAGATCTGGTGTACTAAAGGTCATATACAATAAAGTATGATTTTATATAGTACCCATTCCACATAAACTTTTTCCCAACTGTAAATGGCAAATATACCAAACATTAAAGTGATAACCTCTGGACATGGCTGGAGCGGGGTTTGAACCCAGATCCATGCATCGAGGGCAGAAGTGCTAACCACTATGCTAGGGTTCTGTTAGCATAATGATGCAAACATTTGTGGTGCAGTCGGTAAAGGCCTTTGAATGTCATAGGTTAACATCTCTGACCAGCCCTCTGGTGTAGCCCTACAGGATGTCGTTCAAATAAGAAATTAATTTGCAGTCTCTTGTATACATATTTGATCAGATGCCGAGGTCTTTAATGACTGCACTGTATGATTTGATTCAATTGATTGCGCTCTGAAGTTCAGAATACAGTCTATGGCTATAGTCAGCACCTTTTGAAAAGGTCAAATATGTTGTAATTTCAGACAACAATATTTTGTGTCATTTTTGCTCCACTTTCCTGTCTACTGAAGTTTCTAGTCAATGTTTATGTAATGGAAGTTGGTGGGATGAAAGGCACAAAAGTAGCATTCACCATCAATCAGCATTTGAGGCTGTCTTTATAGCATAAGCAGATGGCCCATGCATGGATAGATGACACAGAAACACTTAACCGTTGACCTAGCAATGTCCTTGAGGTGATCTCGTGACCTTCAAGATGTCATGTCTTGTTAAGGTTGTTCCAGGGTGTCCTGAGCTGTTCCATATACCACAATGTGTGGCCTGAGTGTGTGGCCTAAATATATGACCCTAGAGTGTGGCCAGAATGTGCAGCCTGGCTCAATTTTGTGGCCTAAGTGTATAGGAGAATGTCACTGTTGCCAGCCGTGTACTGAGCCACTACACTGCTCTATACAATAATCAAACAGAATTCTTTATGGTGAAAAATGGAGCTGTGTGACTTGGGGTCCTTGGTGCCTTGGGGTAATCAGAGGATAGGAGGTAGTAGGCCCCCTTTATGATGTGAAGCTGTTCCCTCTGTTACCCAATTCATTGCCCTTTGACTGAGTTTCTGCCTTGGTTTGTAGGTCTGCACACACCACAGGGGGTATGGGCTTATGAAGGGGCCTTGAGCACTATGAGCAGTGTGGAGCCTATTGAGCAGATAAGGGAGGTATGGTTATATGACGGGGTCTGAGCTTCAACTGTGTAGCCTATTTCTACTGTCCTAGATGTTGGTATTATGACAGAGGAATGTGGCAGTTGGCCCTCCGTTTGCCCTTCATTGGGCCCACAACAGCCTTTTTGCTGTGGCATGCTCTTTTGCGGCTTTTGCTCCGCTCTTTTGCTCACCGCTTTCGCTGGCATTTGCCTCCAGGCTACACTTGGCAGTACAAAGCTGTCAGCCAGAAACTCCCCTTGAAATATGGAGCTTGAAGCTGGGAGCTCAAAGACAGATAGCGGCCCAGCACGAATGCCTTCGGATGCCGACCGATTGCGACCAAGTCTCGCCAAGCCCAACCGAGTCCGAAATGAGAAGGAATTATTTGTCAAGAATGACGGGGTAAGGACCCACCAGGGACCCACCACTGACTATGGCGGCACACCCCAACGATTGTCGACTCACCAGAATCCCAGGCCGACCCCGGTGATTAAGTTCCCCTGGGAACAATACGACAACATCACGCACACGAGAAAAAGTGCGATTTGAGCAGCTCCCAAGAGGGCACTACCAGAGAGGTGAAAAGTGCAGAGTCTGTCAAAAGTGTTGCTCAGAAGTCTGACGATTTGCTCTTGGACGGCTCTCGTCTTGGGTGTTGTGCCGTTTTATCGTCTACTTGTGATTGGTCGGACATTCGATGGGTCTTCTCAAGGGCTCTGTTCAAGGCAATGTTCAAGGCTTTGTCCAAGGCTATGTTCAAGGGTTATATTAAAAGGCTATTCTTAGGTTGATGTAATTTGTGGAGAACAAGCATTTTGTCTTTGAAGTTTTGCAAGATGAATAGTATCGGGTGATTTCTGGTGAAAAGATCTCAAGTTCAGTGTTCTTGTTATTGGACAGAATACGCTGTACAAATGCCTGCTCAGGGCTCATAGATGGACCCACTTGCAGTTGGACTTTCCATTTTCATAATTGATCTGTTTTGTCAGTGGGCAGTCCTCTCTTTGAACCTTTCTCTTATTTCCATTCTCCTTTCATTATTGGGAAGTCTTCTTTGTGGACTACTCTTGTGTTGGATGCTTGTGTTATTCCCATTTGTGCTCAACAAAAAGTTTGACTGAAATATTGGTCCTGACATATTCAATGGGTACATACAGTGCCGCCTGTAAGTAAGTGAAACGCATGACATTGTGCCATTGCATCAATGCTAAACATCCTCAGCCAAACTGCTTGTGGAGGCATGAATTCTCATCGGATGAAAGGGAAATAAAGTGGGTCATAAAGGCCGATGTGTGAGGCAAGTGGGATAAAGATAGCAGCCCGTTTTCTTCGCTGTAGTCGAAGTTAGGTATGGGTCAAAGTCTTTGATAAGTAAGTGAACCGCCCTTCCCTATGTTTTAACATTGGGCCTGCGTTTCACTTACTTATCAAAGACTTTGACCCATACCTAACTCCAACTACAGCAAAGAATATTGGCCGCTAATTTTATCCCACATGCCTCACATATCGGCCTTTATGACCCAAAATGTTTTCCTCTCATCGGATGAGAATTCGTCCTTCCAGAAGCATTTTGGTTAAGGATGTTTAACATTGATGCAATGGCAAAATATCATGCGTTTCACTTACTTACAGGCGGCACTGTATACTGTCATTTTGATAAGGAAACTTTGCAGATAATACAGTCAGTTCACTCTAAAAATTTTCGGACAAAACACCAACATGGATTTTTTTAAAAATCCATTTTGGTTTTGCATTGAAATTTGGTTTTTCAAAAAACCATTTTGAATCTAGAAAACCAATTTTGTCCCGACATTTTTTAGAGTGTAGACTGTAATTTTTGACTTCATGTATATATTCCACTTCCACAAACATGGCAGGATACATACAGACTGTCACAAACATACATGTAAGGATATATGCAGACTTAGCGTGGGATGTAAGTTTGCTACACTTTTCCGAGACTCGCAGTGTTGAATGGGGCTTCATTAGCGCAATGGCTGGGAGGCCTCATCAGCCGCAGAACCCACGGAGAATGAATAAATGCGCAAGTGTAATAAAACAGAAAGCAATTTTCAAAATCCAATAAGCAGAAAGAAATCAAGGCTCCAATTTCTGCTGATTGTTATTGCTGGTTAGTGCACAGTTTTGTGCAATTACTTTGTGCACTTGTTATTTCCTGAGTGCGGTCGTGTGTACCATTTCTGTGTGAATTGTTGGTCATACACTAAAGTTATTGTGAGCATTTGTTTTCGTGTGCGTTTGTAGTGTGAAATGTGTATGTGCTGCTGTGTCTTGTAATGAAATGAGTCTTCTGTCCCGTTTCTAGTTGTTTTTGTGCAGTAGTTTTGAGTTTTGTATTTTGAACTTCATATGTATGTACTTCACTGTTTTCTGTGGACTTGTTGTGAGTCGATTTTGTACACATATGTACTATTTTTGTTAACTTATTTTGTCCTGCTTCATGTTTCTTCTGTACATTTGTGTTTTTGAAGTATGTATGCAGCATACTGTTGTTTTGTGAGCTTGTTTTGTCCTGTTGTTCTGTGCAGTCTCCTGCAGTATTCTGCACGTTGATGTACAGCAGAGATGTAAATGATTTGCCTGCATACAATCTATTATATATGAGGCCGGAGGAGAGTAAATTGCGGTGGCTGCGCTGAGCTATTTGCTGTTTTCTGTCGTGTGGTTTGTTAATATCCCTGGGTGAGCAACTTCTTGGGTATTTGGCGACCGGTGTCCTTGTGTCAATCTCGCAAAATACTTTTCATCTGGTTTGTCTGGTTCCATATGTTACTTAAGATTCTCTTCATATATGCTTCTTCCCTTTTCTACTACTTCCCACTGTATCCCTTCCTATTTCTCCAATATACTACAGCATATCTCTCTCTCTTCAACTGTTACTGTGTTTAGGCTGGGTAAGTAAAAGGTCCCAAAAATGTTGAAGTAGGTAGGATTTATCTCTACTCTATAATTGTCGTTTCATCACATGTGGCATCAAAAGACAGAAGTTGCTATTCCAAACATCAATCTACTCTCCAGCTGTCTATCCTTTGAAATGTCTATCTACAATGTACCTTTCTCTCTTGCTGTCTATATATTCTGCATGGCTTTTTTTCTGTTAACATTTATTTATCATTCACATATTTTTCCATCTATCTTTCTATCTATCTATCAATCTGTCTGTCTATCTGTCTATCTATCGACCTATCTATCTATCTATCCATCTATCTATCTATCTATCTATCTATCTATCCATCTATCTTTCTAATTCTATCTGTCCATCTATCCACCCTTTCCACTTCAATGTGTAAAGTTCCCTTTTATCTGTCTATCTACACAACATTCTATCTCTGTTTCAACACTGTTCTACTGCCATATCTGTGTGAGTGTCTCTTCTCTCTTGTGGTCTGTCCCTACTCATGTTTCCATAAAGCCTCTCCCCTCCCTAATGTGCTGAATTCATCAAACTGCATGTGTCATTCACTTTGACTCCTCAGTTATT
This sequence comes from Platynereis dumerilii, assembly GCA_026936325.1. Lineage (NCBI taxonomy): Eukaryota > Metazoa > Annelida > Polychaeta > Phyllodocida > Nereididae > Platynereis > Platynereis dumerilii. The sequence continues at coordinate 286,943 of JAPTHN010000106.1, read as the reverse complement.
CACACTTGATTTGTGGTCTCACAAGAGATCCTGATGGCTCCTAAATGTAGCTTTGACGTCAATAGAACCTGTTTTTAGTTTTTGGCTTCTTTTTTGACAGCTTTTGCAGCAGGTTTTGGCTGTTATATTCTCTCCGCTGTTTAGAAAGCTGTTTTGATATCTTTTGATATTCTGATTTCACAATCTGACTTGTAAATGTTCAGATTTAGAAGTCTGCCTTGAGTTCCATTCTTGAATTTCGAGTTATGACTCATTAGAAGTTTAACAGATTTTAACCGTACGCCCCTCGGGTCCTCATGAAACGGAAAGACTTGCCGTTCAAATTGCCATATCATTTTAACTGCGGTATATTCCTCTACGTAGATGACATTCCACCCGATCTGTCAAATTATCGTGTCACCTCCCCGACTCTAACTCGACTCCTGATTTCCGTTTAATTTAAAACTGCCTGGATTTCCTTTTCGCTTCTAATAACACTTTTTTAAAGTAAACTTTTCAACTTAAAAGGATTAAAAACATCTCAAACTATAAGAAAACTGCCAGAAACTGCTAGAAAAAGGAAGAAATGAAGTGAAACTGCAAGAAATCTGAAGTAAAATTGCAATAAATTGCATCTGGTAAGTGTTCAGGTAGCAATGGGAGAGGCTGGAACTTGTCATTACTCGTGAGACTTCAATAATTGATTGCTTGAGTATGAAAAGTCATTGCTTATTGACAGTTGATAAAGTCCAGAGAAATTAAGGGTTGTGGGAAATTGGTTTTCTGGGAATGCTGAGTGTCACAGACAGACAGGCTATAAATGAAAAAGACAGACATTTAATTAAAAGACAGACATGGCTCTGTCATGTAGAAGGCTGCAGGAATGCTGACTTCGCTAACTTTGCAGAACTGGAACTTCCATGTGATTTATCTTTGTCACTAATTTTGATATTTTTGACATAATCTTGATATCTATGGATAAAAAAACTTTAAATTTTGAATATTGCGCTGTAAAATTTGAAATTCTCAGTCAGCTCAAATGATTGAGTGAGATGGTTGCACAATTTGTTCGAGCTAACATAGCTTGATGTTGTGAGTTATGATAATCTTTTCGTTGTTATAACTTACAACAACAAGCTATCTTGGCTCAAAGGAATTGTGCAACCATCTCACTCAATCATTTAAGCTAACTGAAAATTCAAATTTTACAGTGTGCTTCAGTAAGAAAAAAATTCGTTACTTGTCGGTAATGTGCGATAAGATATGATTGTCGGTGATGACAACTGTAACATAAGGAACTAGAATATACCCATTGAAAATGGTGATTGTGTGTGGAATTCATTGAACAAATATAATATGGAAAGTATTTATATAGGCATTAAGATAGGGGAGCTTGAAAAAGAGGAAAAGTTAGGGAGATATGAGTTGTAAGACATCAGGCGGTTGGGGAAAACGTGATTTATAGTAAGTTATAAGAAGGTGCAGCCGCTTGCGTGAGCGTCAACTGTGTCGGTATTTTTCTTGTGGCAGGAGGTTGAAGGCCCATGTATGCATTGAGGGACCAAGTGAGTTTATGCATGTGAAAGTGAATGAGACTGGTCAGATACATGTATGTAGAGAAGTGAGAGGGAGCTGTGAAATGAAAGAGGACTGGGAAAAAGTAAAGAGCATTTGTCAGTTGAGCAGCTGGAAAATATGAGGCATTTTGATATGAGAAAGCACAAAGGTGCGTGGGAAGAAAAGAATGCAGTAAAGTGAAGTGAAGATGTGAAACGTTGTAAATAAAGATTTGAAGAAAGTAGTCAATAATTATTTTGTGTGTAGATGTGCAGATGCCTTCACACAGTGGTCAGATGAAGAGGGCCTTTGATATCTTGTAAATTAAGATGTGTATAAATGGCGACACACAGGAGATCAATAGGGCCTTGCAGAGTGTGTTTGAGGATCAATTGTTAGTTGACCTTGTGCTTTCTATAACAACAAAAGACAGGCACTATTGAAATTGTGAAGCTTGCAGATAAGAAGTAGCTGCTCAGGGCAAATTGGCAGTAATTGCACTTAAATATCTTCACACCTTTGACACCATGCATGGGTGTTGGCAGGTGTTTTGGGGGACAACTTCAATTGCTATTAACAGAGTCCCTCTGTGTAAAATGAATGGACAACAGTTGTAATCTTGTATCTTAAACAGCTCTGGGTCAGTAGATCAGAACTGCCGTAGCTGTGAGACAGTGGCGCCGTGGCGGAAATTGGAACTACAATAGAGCGGAGCAGCGCTTATAACAGCGTAAACACAGCTGTAAAAACAGCGATAAACAACAGTTTTAGGTGTTTTGTGAAGCAGAATAGTAGAAAAGTGACATTTGAGGGGAAACAGAGGGCCGTGGAGTCAGTATTAGCCATAAAGACGCCTGTGACCGGGGATGACGTCACCTGCTTGTGATCACGTGCGTAAGTGTAATATATATATAGATAATCATTTGTTGATCTTTTATCATTCTCATATGATCAATCAAATTTACCGTAATTTCTTTATGCCGTAGTTCTCCATATTGCATACAAGTAATTCTGTGTCAACCTTCCTTTGACACGATGCATTTCCGTTGGACAGGCACCGGTCAGACAGGCACTGGTCAGGCTTCATATTTTTTGTGAAGAGTGTTTCTTACATCCTAAATTCAATGTCAAAGCAGTGACCAGATCAATGTAAGTAATACTAGGTATCTCGGAAGCAATCGGAACGAAATAGCTGTTAGAAGATTGCGAGTGGGGTTGGCGAAAGTCTATTTGGAAAGCCGGATGACAAATGTTAATGGTGTCTTAAGGCTATGGGATCAGTAAGCTAGAGGTACTGCAACTCTTTGTAGGTGACCTTAGTATTGACCTGTGTCAAGGCCATTTGCTTACAACTGTCTTTATTGGGCAGTAAAGATTCTAGTGTCGACATTGGCCCTTTAAGACTGCCATTGCTTTGCAGAAATGCCTCTTTGCTGGCTGCAGCTATAGTTAGCCAAGTTGTTTGTTGAGATGTACACAGGCAATGTACATCGCTAGATGTGTGGATGAAGTTTCGCAGCTCAAAACAGGTTTAACTTCTCACAATGCCTATAGTACTGTGAGGAGTATCCCCTGCTTCAAAAGACACTTCTACCAAATTTGATCTGACTTAGAATTGTTTGGACCAATCATGACAGTTGCTACTCTATTGTAGCAAACATAAAGTTAACTTATTTAAACCTTTCATTAAGTTTAAATTTTTAGCCTGACCTTGGCTGTATGGCATTAACATGAAGAAGGCAGGTAAATACTAGTCTCAATGGTGAAGTAAATCATTAAAAATCTGGATGCGAAACCTTACATATCTCTGATTAAAGCCTTTCCGAACCATTAACTGCAGATGCAGCAACACGTTAAGTACAAGCTCGCATGTCACCACAAATCAAACGCTGTGTGTGTCTAACAATCTGAGTTTAAAAAGGAAGAAGTAGTGTAAGGAGACATGCACTCTAAAAAATTTCAGACAAAAAAATCCATGTTGGTTTTTTGCATTGAAATTTGGTTTTTCAAAAAACCATTTTGAATCTAAAAAACCAATTTTGTCCCCACATTTTTTAGAGTGTGGCTCCTTAAGTTGTTGAATTCAACATGCACAGCGGGCGAAAAATCCAATACAAATTCAATACAAATCGGAGTGGAAGAACCTTGCGAAAATGTTGCACTGAAGTGCTAAATCTGCATACAAGGCTCAATGCTTTGACCTTCAGACTTCATACGACCTTGGCAGAATCCTTGGCCAGATCTGGAGGCATTCATGGCAGTACATCATACTTTGCAACAGCAACCTGTGAATGGCCTAATCCTCAAGCAACGTCTAAATAATGGCTCGGTTTAAAAAGCAAGGTCTTTTCCATTGTCATGGCATTGTCGCAAATCGCCAAAAGAACCGGCATCGCGTGCAAGGCCTCTTTTGTTAGAGACTGTAAATGCCATTTAAACACAGAGAATGACTGCGGAGCAATGGGTAAAAGGTTTATGTGAACAAGATAGGCAGATTACATGCAATTTCCCCGCTCAATTTAACAGCTTGTCATAACATGGCGCATGTTGCTCTCGGGTGTGTGAACTCGTTTCGGGTCGATTTTTGCTGCAACCAAACAGGCTTTGTTGGTTTACATTTGGTAATGGATATATGAGGAAGGATTTCCTGAGATAGCTATGTTAGCTTTGCTAAGCTAGATCTCAGTGCCACTGCACCTCATGCTTAATTTAGTGAGCCTGTGAACCAATGAACCTCATTCATATCCAAATTAATGAATTGCAATAGATTTAAAAAATGTAAAAATGCATGTTATGTGACTTTGCAGATGTGTACCTTTCACTTTTCTATCAAATCAGGTCTATCGAATGAAACCTTGTTTTCAATGCATGATTTATTAAATGTTTTACAGCTGTTTTATTATTTATGGGGAAAGACATTGATTTATCACAAAGTGACTTACAATTTGTGACTCAATGACTCAGGCTAGATGTGAAGAACTCATCAAACTTTTCTTCATCGTCTGGATGTTCATGAATTAAAACACACAACTCAATTATAGGCATTAAAACCAGTACCTTAACTAATTTTCAAGACTTCTAATATGATACACTTATGGTACTCAATCATCACAAAGTCAATCACTGACATTGCGACCAAACACATTTATCTTCTACTCTTCTGCCTGCTTATCCGTTATTTTAACCTGTTAGGCAAACACATAAGTTGCTGTTAAGAGGTGTCGCTGGCTACCAGAAGTCACATTTGCCTCCTAAAGAGTGTCTTACCTAATGGCTGCAGACAAATTATGCTAATTAACCTGTCTGAGAGCACAGCGCCATCTATATTTCCTTTTATGGGTGCAACGACACCGTCTGATGTGATGTGCGTTGTGATCACGTCGGGATGTGGTGTGGCGTTTCCTTCTGATGTCTTGTTTCACGGCGTTTCTGTTCGGCGTTGGTGCAGTGCACCCGTGACGCACTTCCTTTGTGATGGACGGGACAATCAGACGGTTTCCCGCTGAGAAAATGACCCTCTTCCATATTTCGTGTTATTCCCAATCTGCACACAGCGACAGCGCACCGAGTTGCTTGCCACCAATAGTGTCCTTCTTCCCGAGCCACATAGAATCATGCAATATTTTCTTGCTACTTTGACTTGGCACTGCTTGCTTATGTGGTTCTTGGCATCCTATCAATCAAGTATATGACTCTTTGGTGCATCCATTTACACGTTTACATTTACGGGTTAATGTTTACTAATAGATATCAAACGTACTTGTGTAAGCCAAAAAGAGATCAGACGGTAACCGGGAATTCCAATACCTAAGTTCGGATGTACTAAGCACTCGGAAAAGAATGTCATGAAACTTAAAGAGCGCTCTTGAAAATAAGCTTACTGCACTACTGCCAACAGAAGGTGATATTTGACCTTATTTCTTATGGATCACAATAAATAACATCTCGTTGGCAAACTGGTAAGATGTTGATGTTGGCTTGCCCCTTTGAAGGTCCCTGGTTGGTTTCTCGGGTGGGAACAATCCATCGGTGCAACATTGAATTTTAAAAATAACCTACGCTATTTTGACCCACCTAATGGCAGAAATGCCAACTTTTCCTCAATGACACTCATACCAACTTCGCCAAAGATACCTGCGTCAGTGAGGAAAGTTGGCATTTCTTCCATTAAGTGGGTCAAAATAGCGTTACAACTTTACCCGGATTGCCAACTTTACCCCATTCTATACGGTATCTCAAATGCATTCAGCTCGAACATCAAAGAAAAAGCAATTGGAATTTTTGATCTGGTTGCATGGTATATATTTGATAAAGTTTTACCTTTTATATTTTATGAGTTTTGCGCTATCAGCGTGTAACAACATACTATATACGTATAAAAAGTTATGAAGTATTCGAAAGCTTTATCTCGCAGACAGCCATACCTCCGCATGATGAGGTCTTCCCTTGTGTGCCATTATGAAACATCACTCTTGACATGAAAGAAAATAAGAAAAACAATGAATATGTGGTCATTTATCATACACTCTAAAAAATGTCGGGACAAAATTGGTCTATCGAATGAAACCTTGCTTTTCAAGGCATGATTTTAAAAAAATCCATGTTGGTTTTTTGCATTGAAATTTGGTTTTTCAAAAAACCATTTTGAATCTAAAAAACCAATTTTGTCTGAAATTTTGTAGAGTGTACACAGAAAGATGTGTTGACTTCTCTACTCCTTCCGTTCTTTATAGTCGACGAATGTCAAGTGCTTACAGAATTGGTTTGAAATGTTCCCTCTGAGGTCATATCCCTATCCATGCCATGTTATGCTTTGTGATTCATTAGCAATTTGTGAGATCATATCATATACTGTCAATGCTATCAAAACAAGTCACCAACTGAGTATCAATGAGGTTACAAGTTATTCAATGACAAATTGACATTTTATTTCAATGCAATGATAGTGCCTGTTGTGAGGTCATTGATGTCCACAGGCAGCTGAATGTAAGTATTTGTCATTCGTTGACTGTAACTAATCTTATTGTAACTTTTATCGATGACATTCATTTAAACTACATTCAGGTTGCAAGCGCCCCTGCTTCTGTTACAGCAAATTCAACAAGTATGGGTTTCTTCAAAAGGATGGCAAAACGTACCCTCTTTGCAACAAGTAGTATTTTTAGCGTAATTTGTATTTCAAAGAGAGACCGCACCCCCAAGAGAGACCACTTCTTGACTGCAGAAGGGACGGTCTTATATAAGGCAGACATTGATGTATATCTCAGTGCAGAAGGCACATCTCAGGAATTGTGCTCATAAGGAGCCTGAGCTGCTGTTTGAAAATATACTACAATGTCATATATTACCAAGGATATCTAATATTTAAAGACTTTGAAGATCTATATTGCCTACATCTTTGTTGGCAAAAATAAGCAGTCTTAGTGAACCAGAAGAAAGCTGAGATATTTTGTCTGCATCTGTGACTGACTTTGTGACTCTTTGTGTTATTGAGATTGTTGCTTCTTGTAGTTTTTGGTGGAAGGTTTTTTCAATCAGTGGAATTAGCTCTAAGAAGCCTTGCTTCAGCTCTAACCCTTTCTCTCTTGCCTCTTGCCTCCCTGATAAAGGTTTAGTTTTCTCATTTGGGTGGTCAGTTGTTTGGCTAGTTTCATTTGACCAGGTGGTCAAACGGACGTTCAGCTGGCCCGCTGTTCAATCACCCGGTCGGAGGCTCATATTGCGCTGAGCTGTGTGTGGAAATCTGACTAAGATTGGCTGGTCAAGCCAAGACAAGCTGGGAAGGCAAGCCGAGTCGGTGCCTCGAACAAGGGCGAGTGTGTGGGAGAGATGAATCGTGGAGATTTGGTTCTTAAGTAAAGCTCTTGATCTTTCCGAGCCGTTCTGAATGGAGCTTGGAAGGAGTAAAAAAGGCAGTCGCAAAAAAATTCTAATGATAGAAAGAAAAAAGTATTAAGTCGTTGGAAAAGCCGCAGAAGAGCCAAGGAAAGCTGACTGAATAGAAATGTTTCCTGCTTTATTCTTCTTTCCACTTTCCCTCTCCATTTTATTTCTTCTCTCACTTTCCTGTCCTTCCCAATGCATCTCGACCCATTGGGATGCCTGGCAGTTCCTCCTGCCTTGTGTTATGTGACAATGGACGCCGCAATCTGCATAAGACATTTAAGCATCGCGCGATAAGTGAGTCCAAGTGGCTGGCCTGACTCGCTCACATCAGTCTCAGATCGTAGTCAAAGATTGGACCTAAAGATTGGAGTCAAAGATTAGAGCAAAAGATTGGATTCAAATGTAGGAGTCAAATATTTAAATTCAAGATTGGAGTTAGTGACAGGAGCCAAAGATTGAAGTTGAACAATGGAGTCAAAGATTGGAGTCAAAGATTGGAGTCAAAGATTGGAGTCAAAGATTGGAGTCAAAGATTGGAGTCAAAGATTGGAGTCAAAGATTGGAGTCAAAGATTGGAGTCAAAGATTGGAGTCAAAGATTGGAGTCAAAGATTGGAGTCAAAGATTGGAGTCAAAGATTGGAGTCAAAGATTGGAGTTAATGGAGATTAGATTAACAGATTTGAGTGAAAGGTTTGAGAATAAAAAATGGGAGTCAAACTTTAGAGAGTATTTAGTCAACGATATTGTAATTAGAGCCTTACTCAAAGTTGGATAATGCTATGTTGGAGTAGAAGGTGGGAGTAATGGATAAGAGTTAAGGTAAGAGTAAACAATTAGATGAGAATTGGCATCGCAGCTTGAAATCAAAACGTTGGAGTCAAAACTTTACTGAACATCTTACTTAAAGATGAGAGGCCAGAGATGGAGTCAAAGATCTCATTTGGAGTCAGATCTGTTGAAGAATCTGGTCCATTATGGAGCAGGCGCTGCGAAGGAGGAGACGAGCATCCTAATCGCGTCTTGTTTTTCTTTGGCGTAACAGAACGTCCCCCTCTGAAATCCTTCCCATTTCCTGCCATCTTTCTTCTCTTGAACCCCTGCTGTCTGCTAATACTTTTACAGTCTTTAAATACCCTTTTATTCACCCCTTTCTCCTTAATATAAGTAGTGTTAAATGCCCTCCTCAACTTTATTTACCCCTCTTTCCCACTAAGTCTTGTCATTGTTTTGATAACCTCTCCCTTCCTTCTGCTAGTAATTTCAACTTCTCCTTAATTCCACCCCAAATTGCCCCCTCTGCTTGCCCCCCCTCCCACACCTCCTGTCTTTTATTCTTTCCCATCTGATTGGTCAGCAGAGCTTCAGGTCAAGGAATTCTCATTATTTACCCTTCCCTTCCCCACTCATCATTGTTTTTGTTAATAACCCCTCCCTCCTGCTGGTAATTGCAACCTCTCCTCAATGCCCCCACATTGCCCCCCCCCCCCGGGTCGCTTGCCCACCACCCTAGTATTTACCCCCCCCCCCCTTCTCCTGTCTTTTATTCTCTCCTTTCTGATTGGTCAGCAGACCTCCATGCCAGGGGAGTCCCCTTACCTCCAGGGAGTAATGGATCTTGGCCTATCACGTGCCATCCTCACTCCACCTGCATTTTAATGATCCACTTAGAACGGCCCAGTTTCCTTTAAAGACTTTTAAGTCCTTCTCAATGCAGATTGTAGATGGCCAGTGGACTTTGTCCTGCTGCTGCTGTTGATGATAATGATGATGATGGTGGTGATGATAGTGGTGATTTTAGTTGTGATGATGTTGATGATGATGAAGTTGTTGTTTATGATGACGATGATGATGATGGTACTGTTGGTGATGATGGTGCTGTTGGTGATGATGAATATGATGATGATGATGATGATGATGGTGATGATGATGATGATGATTATAGTGAACATGATTGCTCTTAGTGGCCCAGTTTAATTTAAAGACTTTTAAGTCCTTCTCAATGCAGATGGCCAGTGAACTTTGTCCTGCTGCTGCTGTTGATGATGATGATGGTTATAATGATGATGGTGATGATGATAGTGATGATGATAATAATGATGATAAGGCAGGGATCTGTCATTCCTATGGTAGAGCCGCCATGCAGATGCAGTTTTAATTGCTGTCTGGAACCTTTTTCATATGAATGATATCAATCTGACTTTTGCTTGGATTTTGAGAAAATATAGCGATAGTCCTCATAAAATACAGTTATCCATGTGGCAGGTCTTGGCCAACACTATCATTACTACAGGGGGCAGCCAATTTTTGAAGTATCTCGTCCAACCTACATCCAGGCTGAGATTTTGCTCTTGAAGGTCCACTGAAAATATTTTGGATTGACCACCCAAGGTTTGAACCAATGCAGGCAAAGACCTTCAGCAGAACAGTTCTAGTCTGTAACCACTCAGCTACCCAGCTGCCTATTGTAAATTGATAACTTGAAAGTTTACAGCATATCAGGCACTGAGCATTTGACAATGACATGTGGGTTCTTTAATGAATAGAAGTTATTCATATTTGTCTTTATCTAAGCATCCTCCTACAGAAATGTCATTCATTAAGTAAACCAGAGAGCTTTGCTGCTTTCACTTCTTCTGACAGTAATGTACTGATTTTTTTCTTTGTTCTGTCAGTGTAAACACCATGGCATATAGAACTAGAGAACTTCATATCAAGCTCATGCAGCAAAAATTGCTGAATCCTGCAGCCTCCTAATAAAACTGTCTACTTGTAATGCAAAAGTTTTCTCAATGGACATGGATTTATGTTTATATGCATCATGTAATTTTCTCTATTCTCTGGGTGGTGTTGCCACATTTCGTACTTTTTTTATTCCAGCCATATTTGGCGGGATGTGCGAGCCTGTTACCAGACCTTCGGGTATTCTTCGTCGAAGCTGTTTTTGCTCGAATTTGAAACATCATTATCCTGTTATAATGGCTTATAATGAAAGACAGCATGCTTGTCATTCACTTTTTCTTTGTGATTGTCTTTTCGTTTTGTCTTTTTTCTGATTTGCGACAATGCCATGATAATGGATAAGACCTCGCTTTTCAAACCGAGCCGTTATTTATATGCTCCTTCGGGATCAGGCAATTCGCTGGTTGGTTGCTTTATCAAATATGATGTACTATCATAAATAATACAATAGGCCTGTCCAGAGTCGTAATTATAGTGCCTTTGAAGATGTGTGAATTATCACAAAGTCACATAAACAATTTTACTTGCATTATGCAAATTAGAGATCAGTATTGAATTTCAAAAGAAAGCGTATTTTAACAAAGGAATATGATTGATTCTCCATATATGCCTTTTTTGATGATGATTGATTTTTATTTTTATTTATGCAATACTCTGTCGGTCATTTATTATAATTAAGCAACACTCTCAACAAAAATGACGGTTCATTACTTAACTTTAACAAGGT